>CM055745.1:4093090-4207703 GCA_029465975.1 Dallia pectoralis | reverse complement strand
ACAGGTGGAGAGGAGACGGTAATGATGAAGCCAATTAGTGTATATATGGGGATGATTAGGTGGCCATGATGGACAGAGGACAAGGGGCAGATTTGGCCAGGATGACTCTTTATCGATGGACATCCTGGGGTTTTTAATGACCACAGAGAGTCAAGGCCTCGGTTTAACGTCTCATCCGAAGGACGGTGCTTTTTGACAGTATAGTGTCCCCGTCACTATACTGGGGCGTTAGGACCCACACAGACCAGAATGCAGCCCATTCCAGCAGCAACCTGGTTTTTCCAGGAGGTCTCCCATCCAGGTACTGACCAGGCTCAGCCCTGCTTAGCTTCAGTGGGCAACCAGTGTTGGGCTATAGGGTGATATGGCTGCTGAACACCTTACATGTTGAATGATGTTGTAAACTGGTTACAAATCCAGACGACACCTTACATGTTGAATAATGTTGTAAACTGGTTACAAATCCAGACGACACCTTACATGTTGAATGATGTTGTAAACTGGTTAAAAATGGTGGTCTATGTCAAGCATCTACTCACAATTAAAAATCAGGTGGTGAGGTTTAATTAAATCATTGGTGAGGACTCACCAATCTTCACACAACCTTTGTCTGTCATCAGCAGATTGGACACCTTCAGATCCCTGCCAGAGTCATAGGTTCACATGTACATATCAGAGGGAAATAACATGGCAGCCAATAAGAAACAATAACACTCAGGAGGACCGCACACCAAACAGAACTGAGACCAAATGCTATCAAAGCCTCTTACAGACATATGGAGCAATGAGACTTCATAACGCTTCAGTTACAGCGTATCAAAAAGGTGCCCTACAGCCGTTGTAATGGCTACACAAAACATTATCTGGAAATAGTCTCGAAGTGCATTTATCTGGTCTGGATTCTGGAGGAAATGTGCATATAAAGCAGGACTTCTGTGACGTGCCGAATACTACAATAATTGCTTAAATATTGTGTTTGTTTATGCAGCATTTGTGGTGAAGTAGCACTTGATCTGTATCTCCCATGTCCATCCTAAACACTAGGGAAAATAGCCACAGATATCTACAGACCTATCCCATCCTAAAGAACATGAGTCTGAGACATGGAAGTCTTGACAATGTTGTGTTTCTTTCTGACCTGTGCAGAATATAGTTGAGATGCAGATAATCCAGGCCTCTCAGCAGCTGTAGTGCAATACACTTCACCTGGAGGACAAAAGAGGCTAGATATGAGAGATATTAACACACAGTTGCCTATAGGAGGCTGAGATATTAACACACAGTTGTCTATAGGAGGCTGAGATATTAACACACAGTTTTCTATAGGAGGCTGAGATATTAACACACAGTTGTCTATAGGAAACTGAGATATTAACATACAGTTGTCTACATGAGGCTGAGATATTAACACACAGTCTGTTGTCTATAGGAGGCTGAGATATTAACACACAGTTGTCTATATGAGGCTGAGATATTAACACACAGTTGTCTATAGGAGGCTGAGATATTAACACACAGTTGTCTATAGGAGGCTGAGATATTAACACACAGTTGTCTATAGGAGGCTGAGATATTAACACACAGTTGTCTATAGGAAACGGAGATATTAACACACAGTTGTCTATAGGAAACGGAGATATTAACATACAGTTGTCAATGATGTGACGTGTCATAATAAATAAGACTTGGTACGTTCACTGCTCTACACACCTGTGCCTCTGAGAAAGGTGTCGGCATGTTTTCTAGTAAACTGGCCAGGTCCTGCTCGCAGTAACTCATTACTAGGAAAAGGCTGTTTAAAGAAAAAACAAAAATATAATGATAAAAAAGTGGTCATCCAAGGTGGAAGAGAAAAATAGTGAGTATACTTCATTACATAGAACACAGTGTGACAACACTGGCTTCTCCAGTTGACATGACAGTACTGGCTACCTCTCCAGGTGACATGTCAGTACTGGCTACCTCTCCAGGTGACATGTCAGTAATGGCTACCTCTCCAGGTGACATGTCAGTACTGGCTACTTCTCCAGGTGACATGACAGTAATGGCTACTGTAGTGGCTATTTAAATCCACAATGAGTCGAAAGCAAACAAATCGAATCATACAAACAGCCACTGGGGCACTTAAAGATTAAATCGTACGCAGGTAAATAAGTCCAATGTCCAAACCAACTTTTGCGCTGATGCCGTGTTTATTTGCCATTTAAGCAAGCCGACGTTAGCCTCTCTTTCCCTGGTAAAAAACCAACAACCTTTCCCAGTGCCCACCTGTCCCAATTGTGACCGTCATTATATGGAATATGAAACAGGTGCTCAAAACTATCAAAATAAAAGTCCCAACAAAAAAAATGCTCAAATTAACCAAAACAACATCGACATTATATATATATTAAATCAATAAAATAATCATGCTACTTATCTAATATGAAACTAAATAAAGGAAATAGCTCCAACAGCTACCTCTCCAGGTGACATGTCAGTACTGGCTACCTCTCCAGGTGACATGTCAGTAATGGCTACCTCTCCAGGTGACATGTCAGTACTGGCTACCTCTCCAGGTGACATGTCAGTACTGGCTACCTCTCCAGGTGACATGTCAGTAATGGCTACCTCTCCAGGTGACATGTCAGTACTGGCTACCTCTCCAGGTGACATGTCAGTAATGGCTACCTCTCCAGGTGACATGTCAGTAATGGCTACCTCTCCAGGTGACATGACAGCACTGGCTACCTCTCCAGGTGACATGACAGTAATGGCTACCTCTCCAGGTGACATGTCAGTAATGGCTACCTCTCCAGGTGACATGACAGTAATGGCTACCTCTCCAGGTGACATGTCAGTAATGGCTACCTCTCCAGGTGACATGACAGTAATGGCTACCTCTCCAGGTGACATGTCAGTAATGGCTACCTCTCCAGGTGACATGTCAGTAATGGCTACCTCTCCAGGTGACATGACAGTAATGGCTACCTCTCCAGGTGACATGACAGTAATGGCTACCTCTCCAGGTGACATGACAGCACTGGCTACCTCTCCAGGTGACATGACAGCACTGGCTACCTCTCCAGGTGACATGACAGTAATGGCTACCTCTCCAGGTGACATGACAGTAATGGCTACCTCTCCAGGTGACATGACAGTAATGGCTACCTCTCCAGGTGACATGACAGTAATGGCTACCTCTCCAGGTGACATGTCAGTAATGGCTACCTCTCCAGGTGACACGTCAGTAATGGCTACCTCTCCAGGTGACATGTCAGTAATGGCTACCTCTCCAGGTGACACGTCAGTAATGGCTACCTCTCCAGGTGACATGACAGTAATGGCTACCTCTCCAGGTGACATGTCAGTACTGGCTACCTCTCCAGGTGACATGTCAGTAATGGCTACCTCTCCAGGTGACATGTCAGTAATGGCTACCTCTCCAGGTGACATGTCAGTAATGGCTACCTCTCCAGGTGACATGTCAGTAATGGCTACCTCTCCAGGTGACATGTCAGTAATGGCTACCTCTCCAGGTGACTGCCCACCACCACCTCCTTCAATTCTACTATGTTGGGATGCCTGAGTTTGAGCAGCAGGGTGATCTCTCTGAGGCTGCTGATTGGGATTCCTGTAACAAACAAACAAACAAACAACACAGCTGAAAACAACAGCATTAACCTGCATAACGAAGACCCTAAATAGATAAGCTAGCAATGAACGATGTGATACGCCACAACCACAAAACGGTTGTGTAGTGTGACTGATGCAACTACTGAACGGCTTCATCGCCCGTCTTACCATCCTTCTCCTTGTCCATTCGGACCTTCTTCAGTGCTACAATCTCATCAGACCGGGTGTCTCTGGCTCTGTCTGTAACCCGAGTTAGATTGTGTCATTAGAGGCTTACGGGCATCCGAACAGACAGATCGACAGCACATCCAGTGTTCTTACAGATAACGAAAGGTGTGAAAACCCATGTGTATGTTACGCTCAATCGGTGCGTCGTAAGTAAAATCTTCAAGAACTGCCAATTCAATGCAAACAAATCATAGGTGACTTACACACAATTCCATACGTTCCCTCGCCGATTCGGTTGAATTTCTCAAATTCCTTCACACTCCTACAGTTCCCAAGCTGACAGAAGAAAATACATTATTGCAAAGGTTAATGAAAAGTGACCAGTACATTTGAGAAAAAATAATAATGCCATCTGTAATGGCTGTTCATAGTTAAATAAGTCCTTTTTACAGTTTTGCTAATACAGTTGGCATTTAGTTACTCAGTGCAGATAGCTTTGTCAACACCCAGCCGTGTAAACTGAACCTTGTTAACTGGATTTCTAAGGGACCAGGTGCCGTCTGGGTGCCTGAGCTCTAAGGCAAAATGTTACATGACTCAGACACCTGTGAGCAGCTGGCTGAGGTTTCTAATTGAAGAAACCAGGCGACATACGAGTGTATCTGTACACAAACACAGCATGTGGGTCAAGTCTGGTACATTACCAGCACTAAAATAACGCCACTCGGTTCACTCGCTATGTAATCAAGATAATGTTACTAGCTGGAAACCATCGCCCAATGCAATGGTCAATTCTGCTACCTAGAAGTAACACAGCATCTGAAGCATTTGCTCACCCTGTGTTTTTGAGGTACTGTGAACGTCCTTTTATTCTTGATAGACTTCAGCTTTATTGGGTCTGGGTCCGTGTCCGCCGTAGTTTCCATTTTCTGTTTACAAACCCGAGATACTATATGAAACAGAATACAGAAAGTATACACATGTAGGTATCTACAGTGTGAGGCTGGTCAGAACAGGAACACGGAGTTTCTGAAAACGTAAATAAAAGGACAACCACAAGCTTTCCCAGGGTTCCGTATTACGTGGTAAGTATAGATGCAACGTCGGCCACATTTGTATAACCTAAATGCACATGTATTCGGGGGAAAACACGTACATATCCACAATTCACATGAATTATGGTTAATCTGCTGCTCTTACAATAAAATAAGGGGCATTCGACTGGAAAAGTGTAGTCTGTTTGCTCAAATTCATTTAGGGTCCGTCGACGGAAGTGTCTGTGACGTACATCCTCTAAACCTTTAAAAGGCACAACATGTAACTTATCTTTATACAGTCTATGCATGTAACTGAATCTTTCAAATGAATATGATGTAAAGAAGACCTCCATTGATATATGTGAATGTTTTACAATGTAATGTATAATTTTTTATATATTTTTTTTATATTAATACAATTTGCATATTATTTATTATTTTATTGTGCCCATGTTAAATTTCCATTGCAGATCAAAAATGTTATCAAAGTTTGTACATGATGGGAAAATGTTAATCATTTTTATTTATTTAAAAAAAACATGTAATTGAACAATACTGTTGCCTGCAACATGTGTTAGTATCTTATAAAAATAAAAGATGATCAAAGTTTGATTATTTGCAAACGTGAATACCGGTAACATATTTTGAAACCAAGGAATTAACCACTCTCAAAAGTCTACAAATCTAGGTCTACATGACGTCCCACAGATTTCAAACTGACTCCATGAAAATGCCTAGGGACTGCTGGTTTTGATACTTATTTTTGATAAGTGCCCACACAAAATATAAACAACCCGGTGAGGTCTTTTAGATTGATTTCATTATTATATATATATATTTATATATATTTGTTTACATAGGGTAATTTTATGGATCTGGCATCCAGGCCACCAGATTAAGCCAGTTCCTACTGTGTAGGATTTCTGTGACATTACCTTTTCCATCATTCTTACATTTTCCATCATTGTTATGCTTTGTTTGTGATGGCTCTACCAACACAGATGGGTTGTCTACTGGGTCTTGGTTCCTTGTTAGCCTCCTCTATAGTTTTGGTAGGTGGCTTCGCAAATATGTCCTCTTTCGATGGTGCAGTGACTATAATGGCTGGAAGTGTGGCCGTAGAAGAGGTAGAAGATT
This sequence comes from Dallia pectoralis, assembly GCA_029465975.1. NCBI lineage: Eukaryota > Metazoa > Chordata > Actinopteri > Esociformes > Umbridae > Dallia > Dallia pectoralis. Next base: position 4,201,746 of record CM055745.1, on the reverse strand, counting down.
CATCTGCGGAATTATCTGGAGAAAGGGTTGGCCTTGGCACTTCCACTAGGAGACGAAGAAGAAAACGTTCATCTCATTTAGTTTCACCATGTCAGTTATTGAAATGAGGGGACATTTCAGTTTTCCCATTAAACATGGACCAATGGCAGCATCTATTGAATGCCTTGCATTGCTGTACAAATACTGAGTAGAGCAGAGTAAAGGAGAGCTGGGTGGAGAACGTTCAGAGTTAAGCAGTAAGGCATGAGGAGAGTGGTATATAGGAATGTGTATATATTGCTGTCGTGCTGTAGTAGACTTGTTTGAGGTGTCCCTTGGTATTTACCCCCAAGTCTAGGAATATTACCCCATTTTTACCTGTTCTTCAATCATCATAGTTAAGTACCTAAAGTAGCTAATGAACGCAATCACAAATGAATAAGCTTTATACGTTGTACTCGGGATAAGTGTCTGCTAAATTACTGAAATATCAAATAGAAATTGTCTATATTATATTTTCCAATCCATGTCCCGAATTAAATCTAAAATACAGTCAACTTTAGCCACATTGAGAGTTATAAAAGCAGCAGTGTTAGCATGATTGTGCTAATTTCTTAAGAGTTTTAAGGGGAGAGTAAATGGTAAAAATGGTAAATGGACTGCATTTATATAGCACATTTCACAGACCCAGGGGCCACCAAAGCGCTTAACATATTGCCTCACAATTCACCCATTCACTCACACATTCATACACCGACGGCAGCCATGCAAGGCGTCATCCAGCTCGTCGGGAGCAGTGGGGTTAGGTGTCTTGCTCGACACTTGGTCAGGTGGAACCGGGGATTGAACAACCTGCATGAACCACTGAGCCACTGCCGCCCCAAGTAATTTAGAACAATATAGATTAAATAAAAAAGACGCTACTACTTGTTTGTCAATCAGAATTTTAAACACCACAGTTATTGTTTATCTGAGGAGTACACGAAAACATTATAGATATAGTTAATGTATGTCTCCCTACAATACCAATAGACTAATGCTTTGTTTGTTGTCTGTAAATATAAACAAACCCTTTAGTCTCAACATAAAATTGTTCCTTTGTCACTGGTCTGTCAATACATTCATAGCTCATCTGTGAATTTGAATGTGGCTACAGATCTAAAACCCCATATCTATCTGTCTATGACATAAAGAGTTGATGTATTTACAACAGATTGTGACATTGCCCTTTGTGTAGTTCTTTAAAAAACACTACATCACATGAGATTTCAGACAATACTTTGCATAAAAAGCTCTTGCTTGGTTTCTTACCTTCATTTTTTTGTTGACTCGCTGCAGATCCCATCGGGCTTTAGGTCAACACAGCCTCCAGTTATCCATGCTTAATCTTTCTGTCTGTAACTGCCAGGAGTATTAACCAGAAAGGTGTGACTATCTCACTCACTCAATCTCTCTACTAATCAGGATTTCATTAAGGGGGGCTAATCCTAGTCTGGGTAGTGTTCGTCTCTTACATATCACTCCCTGTTCTCCATGTTATGGGAATTTCAGCAATCATAAGGTATGTAACTTTGACCAAAGAGACTGGCACGTGGTCATGTACTTGGCTAAGAGAGACGATGGCTAAGGGTTATAAAAAGCAACACCAACGGGACTCCATTTGGAGATGATCCCTGAACCCTACAACCTCAGTCTCTTTGGAGATGATCCCTAAACCCTACAACCTCAGTCTCTTTGGAGATGATCCCTAAACCCTACAACCTCAGTCCATTTGGAGAAGATCCCTAAACCCTACAACCTCAGTCGATTTGAAGATGATCTGCACACTGCTAGCCTATTTACTATATTTGCCTTTTGCACAATGCTTATTGTTTGTACTATCCATTTAGCACATGCACAGATATTCTCCGCTGATGGGCATCCTGCACATCGGCAATTTGCTATATTGTAGAACTAAACACCTGAACATTTACTTATCCATGTCAATTACACATCCTCACACTCCATATGTTTTTGCCCTACTCTTTTGCACTTCTGGTTGAATGCACACTGCATTTCGTTGTGCTGTACTTGTACTGTCCAATGACAATACATCTAATCTAATGATGATCACTACAGTTTACCTGTGGGTGATCTCAACCCTGCAAGTTAGCAATGTTGTTCACTTGTCATGCGAAATGAAGGGCAGAGGAGGCTGTTTTTGTAATTTCACTTAAATATCAATAAAAAATGCATCCATTTCCGATGGGGGGGTCCCAGGGGGAATGTGGCGACGCGGAGTGCTATCTGTCTACTTTGAGATTAGGGTTCAGTCACAGTATAAAATAATAATGGCCTCCACGGATTTGGCATCAGTATCGCAAAAGCCTGTCTCACGTGACCTGTTCTGAACCAGGAAGTGTCTTATATACAGAACACTTCAATAACACTGGACAGTTGCCTGGGTTGCAAATTAAAATAATCGTGTAAGTTAAGCGGACACGCTAAAGGACACGCTGAAATGGATGGTGAGTGTTTTGAACGTTCAAAATGACAATATTATCAACATAGTTTAGCGTATGCCGTGCGTTATAACGCTAACACTTGTTAGCTAGTAGCATATATAAGCTAACACTTGTTAGCTAACACAAAGCTTGGCAGACAGTCGATGAACGATATGTTATTGTTTAACGTTAGGTTGCTGTCCTAGGTTAGTAGGTTATTTTAGATCTGACCCAAGTAACTAGTCAATGAGATATACCCACATACATGTCAGACTTTCCGAACTAGCGTTAGTCATTTTCATGCTACTGTTAACATACTACGAACAGTCTACATATGATGTATTGGCATAATTAGGGTTTATTGACGATCGAACGATAGGATCTGTTTGAAAACATTACCGCTTAGGGAATCGAACCAGCAACCTTTCTATTCAAAGGAAATTTTAAACTAGAACATTAACTTTTTCAGTTAATCTAAACAACTCAGTGCGTGGTCAGGGGTTGAAGAACACAATTTGTCAAAGTGATGTCATTCTCTTAATCAGAACTGGGACTTCCCACCCCTATTACTACTCTGTCTAGTTTCAGTCACTGATGGCTTGTATTTCAAACTCTGATGCAGCAAAGCAGCCCCAAACCTTAATGCCACCGCCTCCCTGCTTTATGGATGAAATTAGGTTATTTTGTTCCAAGGCCGTATTTTGTTTTGCCAAACATTTCCTTTGACTTATACATCCGGAGCACAGTGTTCAGTAGTTTTAGTCTTTACCCAGGTGTTGTCTGGCAAATTTTAGTTGTCTTGATATTCTTTTTTCTGTTGAGGCTTTTGCCTTGCTGACCATTACACGTGGGCCAAGTCAGCAGTCTCTTTCTGAGAGTTGACCAACGCACTTCAACATTGTCTGTTGCAAAGGGCTGATTTTTGACAACACATTATATGTAGATTGTCGGCATTACTCTGATGTAGGTTTTTCAGCGTTGGAGATTAATCTATGATTATATTCATTTTATTACCCTGTGAAGAACTACTGTCACCACTATGAACATTATATGGGATAGTACAGACAGCAACAGCCAACTCTATGTGCCTGCATTGTTTTTTTACTGTTGTTTTTTTTAAATGGGCAGTGTCACTGGTTGACCCTGTCCTGCAGAGGGTGCCCCAGAAAGGGTAATCTCGCTGGCAAAACATGTTTTCTAATAACTGGTTTGACATTTAACACAATGAGTAATAGTCTGGTTCAAACTGGGCCAGCCCAATACTACTGCCTCGTGGCTTCAGACCGTACCTGGCCATACTCACGGAACTGAAGCAAACCTACTCATCTCGAAGATTCCTTCATCCGATTTGGAATGTTTATCCAAATCCAAACTGTATCAAAGTAGTTTCTGTCTGATACTCAAGATCAGACAGTTTTCGAGAAATCACTACCTAATTTGCGTAGAATCTAACGTTATCTGATCTGAAAGTTTACCCGATAGAGTGTTAATCTGTTTGTTGGAGATGTAGCAGACAAAAATCCATCCAGATACAGTTTATGCCTTACAGTTTAGTTTTCTTAATAAAGTTATCTCTACTTTAAAGAGTTGAGACAAGTGGTCTGCTTTGTAAGAAAATTAGTACGCACCTCTCTCTCTAAAATTTGCGCTCTGTATTTGCCAAATTCCTGTGCTTTGTGTATTTGTTTATGCACTGGTTGAGCACGTGGTCTGTAACAGCACTTGTGAGATGTCTTTTTAGAAGGTTCTAATTTCATGCGCTGGGAGCTTCTTAAAGTAATTGGTTGTCATCTGTCACACAGAAAGTCAGCTGTGTTTGAAACTCACCCCAGAGAACAAATATTGAACTAACTGCAACCCATGACAGTGTTGAATCATGTATATTATTTTTATTATTATCAGGAAATGTTCTTGTAATTTCGGATATAGTTGTTATGTCACATATTCACACACTGATCTGAGATTCGTGGGCATCACTCTTGATTCGACTCAGAATCTGATGGCTAACATGACGATGATAATTATAATATGTTGAGCGTATATACAGCGCTTTTCTAAATACTCAAAGCGCTTAATAATAATCTAGTTTCTGGAGGAGCAGCGGCAAACAAACAACGCCTGCGTTCTTTCTGCCATCTTGCATAGAGCAATAATAATGATACTGTTCTGTCCAACCCCATGTGATAATGGAATCAGATTTTGGACAATCAGTCAAGTGGACATCTCTGGCGCTGTCTGTTCTTGGGAAACTTTTCATGCAGTACAAAGCGTTGGCAATGTGAGGACACTAATGTCAAATACATGTTTCTTTCTTTCTTTCAGACACACTCTTCCAACTAAAGGTATTCCAGAAATTAATAATTATTTGTTGTGAAGCTTCAGCTCAGTTAAACATTTATAAAACTCTCAAATGTCTGCTAATACTTAAATGTTTTATAGTTTACAGCAAAACAGCTCGAGAAACTGGCCAAAAAGGCAGAGAAAGATTCTAAAACAGAACAGGCCAAAGTTAAAAAGGTAGGTAAAGAGTTTTCTGTCTTTTTCTTTGCTTATCTTTTGCATCTAACATTTGTTCACAAATAAAAAAAACTTTTTAATTCTTATAAGTACAACATAGCATTTAGCATTATTTAACATTATTCAGCATTTGCAATTACTCTTGTTCATCATCTGGACATTTTAGTGTAATCTTGAGAACGTGCCAGGTCAGTAACGCAAAGCAACATCCCCACACTTTTTATCAACATATGTGATTGCATGTGATGTACGGACATACTGAGACAGATCCATGGACCCCTCTCCAATATAAATGAATTAGGTAGTTATTAGGTGATGTGTGTCTTCTGTTAGTGTCTGGACACATTGAAGAGACTAAGATAGATACTCATTGGCCACCAGGGGGCAGTGAATTATTATGGTTGAGAGACTGCAAGTCCCTTACTGAGGCCTGACCACCCAAACACCATGAGCCAGCCACATGCCACACCCACAGATGTTAGTTTATTCCCTGTTAGGATGCGGGATGTGTGTACCACGATGACATTGGTTTTAAATAACAATATAACATGGATGTAAAGACTGGGTCCTGAACTCCTAGTCTAAAGCTGTGTTCTTTTTTACAATATTTTGACCAACCAGATCAGCCCTGGAAAAATATCTGGATTTTTTTGTATTAGTCCACTCAGGGAATCAGAACTTGTTACACCCAGCCCAGGGAATCAGAACTTGTTACACCCAGCCCAGGGAATCAGAACGTATTACACCCAGGGAATCAGAACTATAGGCAATTGAAGTGATTTACAGAGTGTACATTTGTCTCATCAGGCTCTCCAGCAGAAGAATGTGGAAGTTGCCCGTGTGTATGCAGAGAATGCCATCCGTAGAAAGAACGAGGGCCTTAATTGGCTGCGTATGGCCTCTCGTGTTGATGCTGTGGCCTCCAAGGTCCAGACTGCTGTTACTATGAAGGGGGTGAGTCTACGCTTTCAATACTTTTTTTTTACATTCTATTGTCGTCTGTTCTCTACCTTTCTCGACGGCTTACCTTTATATGAATGTACTCTCTGTCTTAATCTCTGTCCTTCGTTTGCATGTGGCACTGTGCTCATCTGCCCTGGTCTGAATATTATCTCTAGGTCACGAAGAACATGGCGCAGGTCACTAAGGCCCTGGACAAGGCCCTGGCTTCCATGGACCTGCAGAAAGTGTCTGCTGTCATGGACAAGTTTGAGACGCAAGTTCAGAACTTGGATGTCCACACGTCGGTGAGTGGCCCAGGTTTTAACCAAACCGCACCTTGTTTGGATATCGGCTGTACTCATAATTGAAATTATTTATTTTAAGATCGTCACGTTTTGCCTTTAAGACCTGTAGCTCAGTAGACCGTCATACATCTAGTTATAACATTATCACGGCGTCCTGATGGAGAATCATCGGTCTTGCATTTCCAGCTAAACATAACCCACTCACAACTCCGCCCCCTCCCTACCGTAGGTGATGGAGGACTCAATGAGCTCAGCCACCACGTTGACCACGCCCCAGGATCAGGTGGATGACCTCATCGTCCAGATTGCAGAGGAGAGTGGTCTGGAAGTGATGGACCAGCTCAGCCAGCTCCCAGCAGGAGCCACCTCAATAGGAGAGAGTTCAACGCGCTCTCAGCAGGAGAAGGAGGACCAGCTGTCCCGCAGGTAAAATAACAATGCAACTTTCACTGGTTACTCTGTGCAGGACTTGTTTTATGGGAGAAAGAGGTGCGGTTAATGCTGAGACTTATAATAATACTTGTAAAGCAGACTGAACTCGACCAGGTTTTGACTTAACTTTTATTCACAACTCACCATCTTTATCCGAATGATCTTCCGGGATCCAAAGACGACTGCCGATCAACTTCGTTACAAATCGCCACATTACTTGTAGATCATTCAAACACAATAGACACTTGGTACATTGCAGCTTTGATCCTCTTGAACACAGGCTCATCTTGTAAAGAACAGGCTACTAACTATAAGGAAGTTGAATAAGTTAGAATCAGTCAAAATCAGTGTTTGTAATAACTGATAATAGTTCAATTATTCCATGCTACACAGCGAGCTGGATCATTACACATTTAACAATATGTCTTTAATCAAATGTTTTACAGGGCACATTTTAGATGTTGTTGATCCGCAGTGAGCTGAGGAAACTAGTCAAGATGCTTTTCTTTATGTTGCCTAGAAAGTGATCAGCACATTTGTACAAGCTTCAGGACAACGCTTGCTCTTCAGTTTAATGGATTGAAATACCCCAAACATTGGACAACCAAAAATGTGTACATAAGATTTGCGTCCAAATCAACAATTCTACACTTCTTTTTATTGCAGGTTGGCTGCTTTGCGTAACTGAATGTGCATCTCGGCTATTTTCTTGGCAGACGGAGACTTGACCACCGCTTGGAGACGAGACAGACACCAGGGAACTGTGTGGTTTTATTGAATCTTACCGTTTACACCTAATGAGTAAATGTATTTCAATCCCCACATCTATTTATAGACACACAGTGTTGCTGACAATACCACCTGAAAAGGCACATTTCATGTCTGTCCTTCTCCGTTGCTCTACCATCTGGTTTGTCTCTTAGCCTTTAGTCCTTTAGTTCGCTCTTATTCAGGAATCCGTTAGGACTGACTGGTTAGTTGTTCTGAATTTTACTACATTATCACATCACCCATTTTTGGATGTGTATCTTTGCCAATGGTTTTCCCAAACACAACAAATATCGAAATGGAGGAAATATGTTTCAAAACAGGCATAAGTGTAGTATTGGGAAGCGTGTGCCCTGTCCCTTGTTTTGTTTTGGAGGTCATATGCCGCGTTTATTGATTTTATATGTAATATATTTTGATTTCTAATTACTAGTGGATTAGGGAATGTATGTTTTCTGAATCTCAATACAAAGAACATGGAAGGTGTAGAAAACATATTTCTTTAATGCTGTTTGTAAATGGGGAGAATTTCAACCAAACAGACTATTAATATGAGCGTTCTGGTGTATTCTGGATTGTTCTGGTGTATTTTGGGACGTTCCCACTGTATCTCACACTAACAAAATAAGTCAAATCTGCACAGCACTGCTTCTCCCCAACTAAATACAACAGTAATATAGATGATAGGTAGACATCATTGATATGTTTTCTAAATACTGTACAGGAAATCCTGTCAAGCATATTTTTTAAGCATGTAAATGCACTTGGTTTCATTATTTTGTTTAAACATATTGCTTATTCATGCATATGTTTGCATCACTACGTGTGTATAAAAAGGGGTTAACTAGAGTTTTTCTCTAAGCTCAAGATCGTCCAATATAATCTGCTACCAGCCATCTCTGATAACGTTAATGTCAATGTAAGTTTGGCATGCTCCAAAATTCGGAGTTGTAATACGGCCATTACAAACGGTATGTACTTAAATTAAAGGGCATACATCTTTTTTTTATTATGTGGGGACCTCTAATAAAATCTCATTAGCTGGTCCTACAGTGGTATCGCATCATTAAATAGATCTACCTTTTGTTGTAGGTATATTTTCGCGCAACTGTTGCAAACATGACAACAGTTGCTTTGCGCAACAGTGTACCAAATGTATTTTGACGTTGAGAGAGATGGCTGATGGTCAGTTTTCTCCTAGAATCCTTAACGTAGTTAGGGATTTGTCACAATCATCCCATCTAAGCTCTGGTACTGATGCAGCAGATACTACATGCTTTGCATATGTACGCCTTATTTGGATGCAAATATATGCGTAGGTGCTTCTCCTCAGTGCCTGAATCAACAAAGGTCATGTGATTAACCCTGTGTAGGGAATATGCATGACAATAGAGCAACGGCATCCTGTTATTGTACTCATCAAACCAGAGATTTAGCGGTTGTCGCTACAGATGGACATTCTGGCTATATCTTTTACCTTTCATGGGGGGGTTTATTATTACACGGAAGTTATGCTTTTGTTTTATATTATTGTCTTCTGGAAATAAAATCCCTCTGATATGAACACGTCTTGTCTAACTTTTCAGAAAACACTAGATGGCAGCATAAACAAATGGGTTAAATTCTGAGTCATGATTTCTGTATTCACTGGCTTCAATCCAAAAATAGTTTGTCTAGTTTTCATAGTGTTCTGGGTTATATTGTCTTTGGTTACTACTTTCCCACACATTATTTGCATATTTGTCACTTTATTAAAGTAATCTTAATAGTCACACTAGCGAAGGATGTGATTGTGTGACATTTTACAGATGTTATTTTATCTCAGGCATTTTCTGCTTTATCAGACAGTAAATTGCTGAAATTGTATTGTTTTGCTGCAACGGCAGTAGGTCGGATTTGAGCTTTTGTTGCGGCAGTATTTGTGCACAGCAAATACTAGGCAGGTGTTCAGACCGTGTCCCAGTGTAGGCCACTTTCTGTGACATTTCACTGGTTACATATACACACAGCATCAACTGAAGACCTGCTTGTTAAAGACTGGGTAAAAAGTGACTAACCGTCCCGCATAACTGCAGTAGCCTATCCCATATCTATTGTAAAACCGGTCCCACCCTTATGTTAAATATGTCACAATTTAGGTAACAGTTGAAGTCGTTTCAAACTGACAAACCATTGTACGGGTCATAGTATTTTTGTGACCAGTCATGACTGGACAAACTGCAGTAGGTGTGGGCAGATTTATTTCCTTGTATTAACAAAAATCAATGTTAGGCATTTAGCAGACGCTTTAGCAGACAGTTAAGTGCCTGTTATTACACAAGAGCAACAAAACATGGCACTTTCCTACACTGCTAAATGTCAGACTCTCTCCTAGGATTGGTTGAAAGCACACGAAACAATACTCACTGTATTAATTTACAGCGGCAGGTAAACATACTTTATACAATGGAACACGGTGTGACTTGGAACTTGTGGCATCATTTTAGTGTGCTGGGTGTAATGGGTTTATGTGCGATTGCTCCATAAGCAAATATGCAATGGCAAAAAGTTCTCAAGTGAATATTGTTACTGTTTTCAGCAGAACAGCTAAAACAGACTAGTATCGTCAGTCCATGTCAAATTAATCGAAAACCACTTTGTAGATCACTTGTCTTACTCGACTCTACAGATCTTTAGCATAACCCCACAGTTAACCCCTCTTGATAATCTGCATTCATCGTTCCCCCAAAGACATGTCTTCGGTCCAAGACACTGATTTGTTAACAGGGACGTCTGTCTAACATGTATTTGCACATGACACATCATGACAATCCTCAAATCCAATCTGACCAACTAATATCAAATGTGCGCTGTCACGGAGGCATATATACCAGATAAAGGAGACTGTCGCAACATGCCCTGGCCCTGCGCATAAGCATATCAATTGCATACGTCCTCTTGCATATATAGAATACTCAAATAAAGCTTTGATTAACCGCCGTTATTTTTGTAATTCTTTTTTTTAAATGATCTTTTAGGCCACCATTTTGGTTTTGCAAACAGGACATGAGCACAGCAGTTTCCAGTGGGCTTTCCTCCCCCGCGGATGTACACGCGGGTATTTCCTTTCGGACGCAGACGGACAGAAACCACGCGGAACACCCCCATTATAGTGTGTCACGTGACGCGAGACCTTATTTGGTGCGGGACTTGATGCCCTACGGCTGGGGGCTGCGCGGCTTCTGATTGGATCCCAGTATGGCTTAGTAAGAGAAGGGGAGGAGCTAACCGCGGCGGTGGGCGGGTGGTGACTGACTGTTGCCATTAAGCAGAAACAATAAGACCCCGGAACCGGAGACGCGATAGACGTGTGTTTGTTTCGTGGATTGTTTACAGTTAATAAAAACAATATGAAGGTTCATTTTTGCTCGGAATTGCAGCATCGACGAACGGAGCGGGGTGATTTTTAAGTTCCGGTACAGAGGAGCAATACGGGTTGGCAAGTAACGTGTATGAGGCAGAATGTAGAACCGGCAGTCTGCTTGTATTGGGGAACATGAGGAGGTACATCGCATTTTGATAAAGGGTGGCGGTGCACGAAAGAAAGAAAGCCAACTGGGTAGAGGCTTGTGTCTGCGGCGCCCATCTGCCCCCTGCCCGTCAAAAACGATGAGGACGCTATTGGCTTTCTGTTGTATTTCCTTTCTATCTGGAGATGCATATCCCACGCCCCCGGGCAGGTCGCTGATAGATGACAACAACACCAACGTGACGGCGGACAGCAGCACCACCAAATATATACGAATCGGGGACGGGACCTACCAGGAATTTGAGTTTCCCCAAAACACCAAGGGCGTGATTGTGATCTCCAGTCAGTACCAAAGCCCTGCGAATAGGAAGGGCCGCCGAAACTGGAAGCAGACCGTTAACGTACGCTCCCTTGAGCCTGAGGTGCTTTCCATCTTGAATGTTAGTGACAGTGGGCATGCCGGCCCTGTGAAGAGTTATATTATCAGCATCAGATCTGGCTTGCCTGGTCGGGCACAGCTGCTCATCCAGCTCCTGGGCATGGACCAGGACTCTGTGCCAGTCGTAATTGAGGAAAGGACCGACTACTCCATAAGGGTGGCGTCTGGCAGCGACGACCCCGCCGCCCAGCTCATGCTATCGGGCGGACTGTCCCACTTCTCCGAGAACCCGGTGCTGTTTGCCCTGCTGCCGCTCATCTTCATCAACAAGTGTGCATTCGGGTGCAAGGTGGAGATCGATGTGCTAAAGGGTCTCTTGCGAAAGCCTGCCCCCCTCCTTTTGGGGATTGCAGGGCAGTTCCTGGTGATGCCGCTGTATGCCTATGGCCTGTCCAGTCTAGGGTCCCTGCCTAAAGCCCTTGCCCTAGGCCTGGTTATCACATGTTCGGCTCCGGGTGGCGGCGGAGGATACCTCTACAGCTTGCTGCTGGGCGGGGACGTCACTCTAGCCATCTCCATGACTCTGGTGTCCACGGTGGTCGCTGCGGCGGCCATGCCACTGTCCTCTGCCCTGTACGGCCGACTGCTGGGCGTCCACGCTGCCCTGCACGTGCCCTTCGTGAAGATCCTCGGAACGCTCCTCTTCATCGCCATCCCCATCTCCCTGGGCATGCTGGTGAAGCTGCGCCTGCCCAGGTTGACCCGGGTCCTGCTGGCTCTTATCAGGCCCTTTAGCTTCGTGCTCATCGTGGGCGGGATCTTCATGGCCTATCAGATGGGTGCGTCCATCCTGGCTAATGTCCGGCCTCAGATAGTAGTGGCGGGGGTGACCGTGCCCCTGTTCGGCCTGCTGCTGGGGTTCGGTATGGGGAAACTGGCGGGACTGGCGGTGCCACAGAGAAAGACGGTCAGTATTGAGGTCGGAGTGCAGAACAGCCTCCTGGCCCTGGCGGTTATGCAGCTGTCGTTCCAGCGTGCCGAGGCTGACTTTGCTTCCCAAGCTCCTTTCATAGTGGCACTCAGCAGCACGTCGGAGATGCTTCTCATGGTTATGGGTCACTTTATCTACCACAAGCTGTGTGCCGCCACTGCTCGGACTGACACCTGATGTGGGAGGAGTTTGGGCCAAACCAGGGGCAGTCCCATAGAGTGGACTGAGACCTGATGTGGGAGGAGTTGGGGCCAAAACAGGGGCTGTCTCGTAGAGTGGACTGGCACCTGATGTGGGAGGAGTTTGGGCCAAAACAGGGGCTGTCTCGTAGAGTGGACTGGCACCTGATGTGGGAGGAGTTTGGGCCAAAACAGGGGCGATCCCACAGAGCGGACTGGACGTCTTACAATCAATGACATAGACACTGTGTACACAGGACACTGAGTGGACATTTCCTTTTTATTGAAACCAAAGACTTTTCCAGCTAACCATCATTTTGTCCTTTTTAAAATCTGATTGTACTAAGAGGTTCTTTATGTAAATAAGAGAAATACCTATAAATTAAGTTATTTTTCTATCAGATTTTTTGGTAATTTAATTGATTGATTTGTGTCATGTTTACAAGAGATCTATGTGTCTTAGGAATGGGAAGAGTTGTGGGTGGATGGGAGATCATTAGCTACTGCTAATGATTGTTTTTTTTTCTCAATTCCAAGCTGGTTGTCGAAAGATGTCTGTACTTGAAATATTAAGAGGAGACAAAAATAAAAGCATTCGAAAGAAGCCCTGGAGTTTGTCCAGTGTGGAGTTGAAATCACATACTTTCACACTGCGCCGTACTGTCCGGGGTATAGATAACACACCACAGCTTAGCAGTATACCGGGTACTCTTGTGTCTGGGGGTGTTTCTGTGAAAACATGAGCTTTTGCATTATGTCTGTGAACGGATTAACATAGGTGTCTCTTTGTGCGCCAAATTGAGGACATTTGAATGTCCGTTGGAGATGTGGTATTTGCGTTTGTGTCCAAATGTTAACAGATCTGCTACTGTGTTACGTATCTCACTAAAGAGGAACAAAGCGGTTGCTGATGTTTCCCATTTGTAAATGGAAGCTGTAGTTTAGCGGATGGTAATCTTTTTTTGTGCAAGAGCATTTTGTAACTGGAAATTTGCCAGGTGTTTGACCTAGGCTTCAATTCTGACAGTAGACCATGTCATGTTTATCTAGCTAATAATAAGTACACACCTGATCGGAGGGAGAGTGCTTTTCCTGTTCACACTCATTTCATATATTCATTACCATGTTTTGGGAGCATTTGTTGTGGAAAATGTTATGGAATTTTATGATCACTCAAGAAGTTTATTAACATGTAAGTCCTATAGATGTTGTTTAGGCCAAAAGGCACAGCGAAAGGAATGTTTAGGATAAGCTTTCTGTTTCTCTGGAATTAAGTCTTATGATAGGGGACACATGTCTATTGACCTATTGACCTCAAGAAAGGTCCTGGGGAGGAAATAGACGTCACTATGTAACTTTGTCTGTTAAGAAAAACAAAGATTGCTGACCTCCTCCTTAAGTTCCTGAGTCAATGACCTGGTGGTTATCTGATGACCACATGTGGTCTCCACTCATACTGCTTGAGGCACAGGGGTCAGGTTTTGACATTCCCCCTTGTGCCAATCAAACTGTCCTGCCTACTTCTGAGGATACATCTGTTCTCCATCAATACTGTGTGTCAATGAGTGTGCGTAACTTCATTCCTTTAAATACCCCTGCAGAAGTTGTAATCATTAGGTCAGTCTGATCCAGCACAGGTTATTGTCCTGTTGTCTGATGAAGACTTTCCTCAAACCTATTCTTTAAGCTTGCTATAGGGATTGATCTGATCAATGCAAAAGCTTAAACCTGTATTTGAGAAATGGTTTCTTACTTGCAATTAAACCTGTTAAAAGTGTCAAACTGTAACATACTCTCGTGCGTCTTACTTTAAGTTCGAATTCAGCGATTAAAGTCTAAAATTTCCACGACATTTGGGGGCATCGTCCGAGATTCTTAATAAAGTAATCCGTATTTTTTCCAAAACAGGCTACATATCCTAAAGAGCGATATAATTTTTAATTTTTTTTGAAAAATAGTAGGCCAGGACTGTCTTTGGAGATATGTGATTCTATACAGAATTTTGAAACTCAAGGACCTAAAAATGCTGAATTGGGACAATGTTGGACGACAGTTTGACAACGGTTTTGATAAATTAACAAAATAGGCTCGTTAATTTTGACTTAATTCGTAAGGTTATTGTAAGATTTTAAACTTGGCTTAAAAATGGAAAACAGTACTTCTAATCGGGTATTTGTTGATTTTGGTCTGGTAAAACGTGCACGTCAGGAATTATTAATTTCTGCAGCTCCAATCCTCCTCAACAAATGGGTGAGTGGAGAGCGCCAGACTGGAGCAATATTTACCTGTATGAAGTGTTAATACCTGTATACAGTAGGAATAAAATGCTGTTCAATATAAGTTCTGGGTGCGGTGAGACAGATCGGTTATTCAGGATATCTCACTTAAAAGAACTGACGAGTTCATTAACACATATAGGACACTTCATTATATGCTAAAATTAGATTTTGCGTCTTAAATATCGATAACAACATGGGTAATTACATGTGTATTGGTAAACCTTCGGTGGATACTGAACGTTACGTTGTTGGACCGGCTAAAATAATGACAGATAAATACGGAGACTGGACATGCGAACAATTAGACCTGTGGGAGTTATTGGGATTTCCTGCGGATGGCAGTTTTAGTCAGAGACAGATACTGTTGTTGAAAGACAAGTTGGAGGATTTTGAACAGGGTAAGATTAAGGTTTCACGGGGTAATCGGCAGAAAGTTGATTGGAAGGCATATAATAAGTGGAGAGAGCAGACTGATATACGGGCTAAGCGGTGTAGCACGGGGCTTGTTAATCGGTGTGTTCTAGCTTGTCCCAACCAGGTTGATGCTGCCTGTCCTCCTGCTGACCGACCCCCACCCTATCGCGGCGTTACCACAACAGCCCCAGCGGTACCAACTATGCCAACAGCATCGGACCTGATGGAAAACATTCGCGGAGGAGGACTCTACCCATCCGTAATCGGCCTCGACAGAGTTTCACCCGCCGCTGAGAGGACCCAGAGTACCACTGCGGCCTGTCCCAGAGAACAACACAGCATTGATGCCGGGCAATTCCCTATGGTGGAGGTAGCCAACCCAGCTGGTGGAGGAGACACGGATAACCCAGCGACTATACTAGTCTACAGACCGTGGTCACCCGCCGACCTGAGAGACGTGGCTTCTACACTACCTGACCCAGAAACAGAAGGTGGAGAGGAATTTGTCCGTGTGTTTCTACAGATCGTGAATCAATATAGACCGACCTCTGTGGAGATTGAAACAATTTTGATGAAGGCCTTGCAACTAAAATGGGGGAGAGTGAAAAGAAACTGGCCTAGCGAGAGAAACATTATGTTCAATTGGGATGCGCACTCTGACTACCGGAGTGCTGTGGAACAGCTGAGCACTGGACTTATCGCTGCTTTTCCTAAGCGAATGAACTGGGAAAAGATCTCTGATTGTAAACAGACACTGGGCGAGAAAGTTTCAGACTACAGGAATAGACTCGAAAAAGCTTTTGAATTACACAGCGGAATGGGAAAGAGACCGGACGGTGATGAAGAGTCGGCCTGGGAGCAACAGTGTAAAATGAGGTTAGTTGCAGGCCTTCTACCAGACATTAGGAAGCACATTCAAAACCACTGTGTAGACCTGGATGAGGGTCGCATGGAAACCGTCTGGCCGTATTTTAAGCACGCTGAAAGAGTCTACGAGGACCAGCTGTACAAACAGACCGAAGAAAGACGGGAGCGTGAAACGCAAATTCAGATGGCCCAACTGGACTTCTACAGCAGAGGCTACTCAGGAGGGAGACGGAGACGGAGAGCAAGCAGGAGAGGACAATACAGACACCAGGGTGATACCTACAGACACCAGGGTGATAATAACTCCAGCCAAAGTCCCAACTCTGATAGCTGTTTCAACTGTGGTGCATTTGGACACTGGGCTCGTGACTGCACTGTGCCGGACACTAGAGACTATTACCATGGGAACAGAGACAGTATGGGAGATGGTGATGGCACAACAGCAGACGACCAAATGGAGCGTCACAGGACCCATGGCTGGCACAGACAGGGGTACTGACGGTCAGAGGGGACGGGCAGGAAAACATCAACCCGGTGAGATCAAACCATTATGTTATCCTGTAATTAATCAATTATGATAGTATTTACAGTAAAAGTAATTTTGTTCGGATGTTTAGTGAAGACTTGTCTATTCTGTGTTTTGAGTTGATATGCAGACGTATGGTTGTGTGAGATTTTCGTTCCACTGGGGAGGAGTACCGGTGTCTTGGCACTATGCTTACGCTTAAAGTTAAGTGTTTAGCGTAGTGTAGCGTACATTGCGTATCGCCTGATAAACGGGGTTTGTCAGGTCCGTGCAGCTCGGGGAGCGTGACTGGACCCATGATGGTTGATATCTCATTGTCCCTAGTTTACCGGTTACAACTAGGGACTGCATATATAGCTACTGTCAGGGTAAATTCTCAGTAGAAATCAGCTCATTGTTAGTGAGAGGTCTTGTTTTTCGATGTCCAGGTTCGTTCGTACGCGTACGCAAATATCATATTAAAATGACCTATAGGTGTGATTCATGTATGATCTGGGGTAAAGCTTCATGAAGTTGGGACAGGGGTCCCAGGCCAAAGTTTTGTCGACAAATTTATTTTCTGGTTTTCCTGTGCACGAGGAATTCCTATTTTATATTATTGTTTGTTTTTAGGCCTTATGTAACATTTGCGCTAATGACATAATTAAGAGTATTTCCGATTATAACTCTGCATGGTTTTACCTGGAATACTATATGTTCCATTTTGTTTGTTTTGTAGGAGGACTACATTCTAGGTTATAGGGAGATTATATTCTAGTTATATGCTATTGTTATTCGTTTTGTGAAGTTGAATAAGGACATTTGGATTTGTTCCTATAAATGTTGGCATGATGATATAATGAATGACCATGTGGGTTAAGTGTATTTCTGATACACCCTTTTATTTTTATTATTGGCTTTTGGCTATTTTGAGTAACATGTTGAAGACATTCTGAGTTCTTGATTGTTAAAAGGGCAGAAAGTTAACTGTAACTCTTTGTCTGCCTGTCAAGAGATGGTTTCTGTTAATTTAGGGGTGTTTATGAACCTTTCTTTGACCCTCCCTGGGGTGCTTCTCTGGGTCAAAAAGAGGGGGCACACCCAAGTTGCTTATTTAGAAGGGGGGCTGGTTTACTGTGTGATTGTGAGGTGGCTCAGCCCAGAGCTACCAGATGGCTGGTCATAAACCATATTTTAGTCATGTGTTTTATCTTAGATAAATTTAACAAGTTTGTCTATGACAGTTGGTTGTTTTCTCCATTGTTGATGAACTTAAGGAGAAAACAAGAGGGGAAGTGACGTAATAAACATATTCAAGAATATAGCATTTGTTAAATTTGGATTTCAGGCAATTGAAGTGTTTAATTTGATAGAATGTCTAAACATTTGAATGATTGAGGGGAATAGCTATTACAAATGTATTTGGCTTAGCAAAATTAAATCTGAGCAGTAAACACAATGTAATTCTATTGTTAAAGATGTTAACTGACACATGGAATGCAATAACTGTTTGCAGGTTGTGTCGCATTAAAAATCAACAGGTTGGACCATGAACAACTGGAGCAGAGCATCTGAGCCCTACCCCCACGCACACACACACACACACACATATATCAGAAGCTAACTGAATGACTTTAGGTACAGACCACAGAAAAGGTCAAACCAGAACCAAGGAAAACGTGTCATCCAGACCACAAAGGAGGCAATTACAAATTGTGTGAATGTTATTGTACACTTTTCAAGGAAGTTATGGACTGTAAAGAGAAAAAGGCTCCACCTCTGGAGAATACAGGCAAGGAATAAGTATCCTAATTTCTGTTTGAACGGGTCACGTGCTAGCAACCTCTGACCCCCAACACAGTCAGCAGTAATCAGAGAAACCAAAACAGCCTGCACACCATGGAACCAGCGAGACGACCATGGAACCCCTACAGGAGGATTGGGGAATGAGATGCAACATCGCATTACATCTTGCTTTTAATCTCATTGTTGTAATTGTACTGTGGTTCTCTGACCTACAACATTACAAACCAAATGTAAACTTGAATAAGATAGGTATTGAGAAAGGCGTTAAAGCCCGATCTCAGGAGCTGTTACAAAAACAGATATCATGTAGTGTAAGCAACTGCCAACCCAATGAGGAATGGTTCATTATGACTGACCCTAAAATTACATTACATATATGTGGACCTTGACCTGATGTTTCTTCACTTATAAACAGTACTGAATGTGTCAGCAATAATGACTCAATGATCTGTCATGTGAATGGTGATCAAAGAGTGCCAACATATTTACTGATGTTTTTTTCTAATATGCTTAATGATTAGTTCCTCACACACTAGATGGAGGACTAGAAATCCAGAATATGAAAATGACACTGTTGAATGTTGCTAAGTACTGTACTGACATTGGATTATTTCAATTGATTGTGTATTATGTTTGGTAAAATTATTTTTCTTAACAGGTTACAGTTTCAGACATATGACAGTGGTGGGTCCATATATTCCTGATTGGTTATGAGTAATTAGTAAGCTTGAGTGAACTCAAATTTAGTGTTGACACTCTTAAAATTTAGAGTTGACACTCTTAAATTGTTTAACATGATTAAGGGTTTATAATGTTAAAAAGGGCAGATTGTTATGGAATTTTATGATCACTCAAGAAGTTTATTAACATGTAAGTCCTATAGATGTTGTTTAGGCCAAAAGGCACAGCGAAAGGAATGTTTAGGATAAGCTTTCTGTTTCTCTGGAATTAAGTCTTATGATAGGGGACACATGTCTATTGACCTATTGACCTCAAGAAAGGTCCTGGGGAGGAAATAGACGTCACTATGTAACTTTGTCTGTTAAGAAAAACAAAGATTGCTGACCTCCTCCTTAAGTTCCTGAGTCAATGACCTGGTGGTTATCTGATGACCACATGTGGTCTCCACTCATACTGCTTGAGGCACAGGGGTCAGGTTTTGACATTCCCCCTTGTGCCAATCAAACTGTCCTGCCTACTTCTGAGGATACATCTGTTCTCCATCAATACTGTGTGTCAATGAGTGTGCGTAACTTCATTCCTTTAAATACCCCTGCAGAAGTTGTAATCATTAGGTCAGTCTGATCCAGCACAGGTTATTGTCCTGTTGTCTGATGAAGACTTTCCTCAAACCTATTCTTTAAGCTTGCTATAGGGATTGATCTGATCAATGCAAAAGCTTAAACCTGTATTTGAGAAATGGTTTCTTACTTGCAATTAAACCTGTTAAAAGTGTCAAAGCGATTAAAGTCTAAAATTTAACATTTATCGTCCGAGATTCTTAATAAAGTAATCCGTATTTTTTCCAAAACAGGCTACATATTACGATATAATTTTTAATTTTTTTGAAAAAATTAAGACTGTCTTTGGAGATATGTGATTCAGCAGAATTTTGAAAAAGACCTAAAAATGCTGAATTGGGACAATGTTGGACGACAGTTTGACAACGGTTTTGATAAATTAACAAAATAGGCTCGTTAATTTTGACTTAATTCGTAAGGTTATTGTAAGATTTTAAACTTGGCTTAAAAATGGAAAACAGTACTTCTAATCGGGTATTTGTTGATTTTGGTCTGGTAAAACGTGCACGTCAGGAATTATTAATTTCTGCAGCTCCAATCCTCCTCAACAAATGGGTGAGTGGAGAGCGCCAGACTGGAGCAATATTTACCTGTATGAAGTGTTAATACCTGTATACAGTAGGAATAAAATGCTGTTCAATATAAGTTCTGGGTGCGGTGAGACAGATCGGTTATTCAGGATATCTCACTTAAAAGAACTGACGAGTTCATTAACACATATAGGACACTTCATTATATGCTAAAATTAGATTTTGCGTCTTAAATATCGATAACAACATGGGTAATTACATGTGTATTGGTAAACCTTCGGTGGATACTGAACGTTACGTTGTTGGACCGGCTAAAATAATGACAGATAAATACGGAGACTGGACATGCGAACAATTAGACCTGTGGGAGTTATTGGGATTTCCTGCGGATGGCAGTTTTAGTCAGAGACAGATACTGTTGTTGAAAGACAAGTTGGAGGATTTTGAACAGGGTAAGATTAAGGTTTCACGGGGTAATCGGCAGAAAGTTGATTGGAAGGCATATAATAAGTGGAGAGAGCAGACTGATATACGGGCTAAGCGGTGTAGCACGGGGCTTGTTAATCGGTGTGTTCTAGCTTGTCCCAACCAGGTTGATGCTGCCTGTCCTCCTGCTGACCGACCCCCACCCTATCGCGGCGTTACCACAACAGCCCCAGCGGTACCAACTATGCCAACAGCATCGGACCTGATGGAAAACATTCGCGGAGGAGGACTCTACCCATCCGTAATCGGCCTCACAGAGTTTCACCCGCCGCTGAGAGGACCCAGAGTACCACTGCGGCCTGTCCCAGAGAACAACACAGCATTGATGCCGGGCAATTCCCTATGGTGGAGGTAGCCAACCCAGCTGGTGGAGGAGACACGGATAACCCAGCGACTATACTAGTCTACAGACCGTGGTCACCCGCCGACCTGAGAGACGTGGCTTCTACACTACCTGACCCAGAAACAGAAGGTGGAGAGGAATTTGTCCGTGTGTTTCTACAGATCGTGAATCAATATAGACCGACCTCTGTGGAGATTGAAACAATTTTGATGAAGGCCTTGCAACTAAAATGGGGAGAGTGAAAAGAAACTGGCCTAGCGAGAGAAACATTATGTTCAATTGGGATGCGCACTCTGACTACCGGAGTGCTGTGGAACAGCTGAGCACTGGACTTATCGCTGCTTTTCCTAAGCGAATGAACTGGGAAAAGATCTCTGATTGTAAACAGACACTGGGCGAGAAAGTTTCAGACTACAGGAATAGACTCGAAAAAGCTTTTGAATTACACAGCGGAATGGGAAAGAGACCGGACGGTGATGAAGAGTCGGCCTGGGAGCAACAGTGTAAAATGAGGTTAGTTGCAGGCCTTCTACCAGACATTAGGAAGCACATTCAAAACCACTGTGTAGACCTGGATGAGGGTCGCATGGAAACCGTCTGGCCGTATTTTAAGCACGCTGAAAGAGTCTACGAGGACCAGCTGTACAAACAGACCGAAGAAAGACGGGAGCGTGAAACGCAAATTCAGATGGCCCAACTGGACTTCTACAGCAGAGGCTACTCAGGAGGGAGACGGAGACGGAGAGCAAGCAGGAGAGGACAATACAGACACCAGGGTGATACCTACAGACACCAGGGTGATAATAACTCCAGCCAAAGTCCCAACTCTGATAGCTGTTTCAACTGTGGTGCATTTGGACACTGGGCTCGTGACTGCACTGTGCCGGACACTAGAGACTATTACCATGGGAACAGAGACAGTTTGGGAGATGGTGATGGCACAACAGCAGACGACCAAATGGAGCGTCACAGGACCCATGGCTGGCACGGACAGGGGTACTGACGGTCAGAGGGGACGGGCAGGAAAACATCAACCCGGTGAGATCAAACCATTATGTTATCCTGTAATTAATCAATTATGATAGTATTTACAGTAAAAGTAATTTTGTTCGGATGTTTAGTGAAGACTTGTCTATTCTGTGTTTTGAGTTGATATGCAGACGTATGGTTGTGTGAGATTTTCGTTCCACTGGGGAGGAGTACCGGTGTCTTGGCACTATGCTTACGCTTAAAGTTAGGTGTTTAGCGTAGTGTAGCGTACATTGCGTATCGCCTGATAAACGGGGTTTGTCAGGTCCGTGCAGCTCGGGGAGCGTGACTGGACCCATGATGGTTGATATCTCATTGTCCCTAGTTTACCGGTTACAACTAGGGACTGCATATATAGCTACTGTCAGGGTAAATTCTCAGTAGAAATCAGCTCATTGTTAGTGAGAGGTCTTGTTTTTCGATGTCCAGGTTCGTTCGTACGCGTACGCAAATATCATATTAAAATGACCTATAGGTGTGATTCATGTATGATCTGGGGTAAAGCTTCATGAAGTTGGGACAGGGTCCCAGGCCAAAGTTTTGTCGACAAATTTATTTTCTGGTTTTCCTGTGCACGAGGAATTCCTATTTTATATTATTGTTTGTTTTTAGGCCTTATGTAACATTTGCGCTAATGACATAATTAAGAGTATTTCCGATTATAACTCTGCATGGTTTTTACCTGGAATACTATATGTTCCATTTTGTTTGTTTTGTAGGAGGACTACATTCTAGGTTATAGGGAGATTATATTCTAGTTATATGCTATTGTTATTCGTTTTGTGAAGTTGAATAAGGACATTTGGATTTGTTCCTATAAATGTTGGCATGATGATATAATGAATGACCATGTGGGTTAAGTGTATTTCTGATACACCCTTTTATTTTTATTATTGGCTTTTGGCTATTTTGAGTAACATGTTGAAGACATTCTGAGTTCTTGATTGTTAAAAGGGCAGAAAGTTAACTGTAACTCTTTGTCTGCCTGTCAAGAGATGGTTTCTGTTAATTTAGGGGTGTTTATGAACCTTTCTTTGACCCTCCCTGGGGTGCTTCTCTGGGTCAAAAAGAGGGGGCACACCCAAGTTGCTTATTTAGAAGGGGGGCTGGTTTACTGTGTGATTGTGAGGTGGCTCAGCCCAGAGCTACCAGATGGCTGGTCATAAACCATATTTTAGTCATGTGTTTTATCTTAGATAAATTTAACAAGTTTGTCTATGACAGTTGGTTGTTTTCTCCATTGTTGATGAACTTAAGGAGAAAACAAGAGGGGAAGTGACGTAATAAACATATTCAAGAATATAGCATTTGTTAAATTTGGATTTCAGGCAATTGAAGTGTTTAATTTGATAGAATGTCTAAACATTTGAATGATTGAGGGGAATAGCTATTACAAATGTATTTGGCTTAGCAAAATTAAATCTGAGCAGTAAACACAATGTAATTCTATTGTTAAAGATGTTAACTGACACATGGAATGCAATAACTGTTTGCAGGTTGTGTCGCATTAAAAATCAACAGGTTGGACCATGAACAACTGGAGCAGAGCATCTGAGCCCTACCCCCACGCACACACACACACACACACATATATCAGAAGCTAACTGAATGACTTTAGGTACAGACCACAGAAAAGGTCAAACCAGAACCAAGGAAAACGTGTCATCCAGACCACAAAGGAGGCAATTACAAATTGTGTGAATGTTATTGTACACTTTTCAAGGAAGTTATGGACTGTAAAGAGAAAAAGGCTCCACCTCTGGAGAATACAGGCAAGGAATAAGTATCCTAATTTCTGTTTGAACGGGTCACGTGCTAGCAACCTCTGACCCCCAACACAGTCAGCAGTAATCAGAGAAACCAAAACAGCCTGCACACCATGGAACCAGCGAGACGACCATGGAACCCCTACAGGAGGATTGGGGGAATGAGATGCAACATCGCATTACATCTTGCTTTTAATCTCATTGTTGTAATTGTACTGTGGTTCTCTGACCTACAACATTACAAACCAAATGTAAACTTGAATAAGATAGGTATTGAGAAAGGCGTTAAAGCCCGATCTCAGGAGCTGTTACAAAAACAGATATCATGTAGTGTAAGCAACTGCCAACCCAATGAGGAATGGTTCATTATGACTGACCCTAAAATTACATTACATATATGTGGACCTTGACCTGATGTTTCTTCACTTATAAACAGTACTGAATGTGTCAGCAATAATGACTCAATGATCTGTCATGTGAATGTTTCTGGTGATCAAAGAGTGCCAACCTATTTACTGATGTTTTTTTCTAATATGCTTAATGATTAGTTCCTCACACACTAGATGGAGGACTAGAAATCCAGAATATGAAAATGACACTGTTGAATGTTGCTAAGTACTGTACTGACATTGGATTATTTCAATTGATTGTGTATTATGTTTGGTAAAATTATTTTTCTTAACAGGTTACAGTTTCAGACGTATGACAGTGGTGGGTCCATATATTCCTGATTGGTTATGAGTAATTAGTAAGCTTGAGTGAACTCAAATTTAGTGTTGACACTCTTAAAATTTAGAGTTGACACACTTAAATTGTTTAACATGATTAAGGGTTTATAATGTTAAAAAGGGCAGATTGTTATGGAATTTTATGATCACTCAAGAAGTTTATTAACATGTAAGTCCTATAGATGTTGTTTAGGCCAAAAGGCACAGCGAAAGGAATGTTTAGGATAAGCTTTCTGTTTCTCTGGAATTAAGTCTTATGATAGGGGACACATGTCTATTGACCTATTGACCTCAAGAAAGGTCCTGGGGAGGAAATAGACGTCACTATGTAACTTTGTCTGTTAAGAAAAACAAAGATTGCTGACCTCCTCCTTAAGTTCCTGAGTCAATGACCTGGTGGTTATCTGATGACCACATGTGGTCTCCACTCATACTGCTTGAGGCACAGGGGTCAGGTTTTGACATTCCCCCTTGTGCCAATCAAACTGTCCTGCCTACTTCTGAGGATACATCTGTTCTCCATCAATACTGTGTGTCAATGAGTGTGCGTAACTTCATTCCTTTAAATACCCCTGCAGAAGTTGTAATCATTAGGTCAGTCTGATCCAGCACAGGTTATTGTCCTGTTGTCTGATGAAGACTTTCCTCAAACCTATTCTTTAAGCTTGCTATAGGGATTGATCTGATCAATGCAAAAGCTTAAACCTGTATTTGAGAAATGGTTTCTTACTTGCAATTAAACCTGTTAAAAGTGTCAAACTGTAACATACTCTCGTGCGTCTTACTTTAAGTTCGAATTCAGCGATTAAAGTCTAAAATTTCCACGACAAAAACTGCACAGAAGTGTTGTTATGGTCCATTATTGACGTGGCCATCTGGAATGTAGCATAGTTCTCTTCAGCTGAGACGAGGTTTTGTCAATATTGACGTACTTCTGCTGCTGTCGAACTGGGTGAGCCACAGAATTTCTTGGTCTTCCTTAAAAAAAATATATATATTTACAATTGGACATTGTGAAATGACTGAACTATCCCATAAAATGATTGACACTTAACCATAGCAAAAGAATTAAAACAAATAAAATAATCCTTCACTGACAGGGAACCGGTAATATGTGGTAAAATCATGTTGTGTTTTCCATCACAAAATGCCACTTAGTGAAAACCTTGGGATTTACTGTCAACACAGACTATTTTAACACACTATGAGGCCACAGTGAGAAATACAGCAAAACAGTGCCGACCATGCTAGAATCTCCTGTGAAATCTCTTAAACAGTGCTTATAAAGTGAATCACTTTCAGATGCACAACGTATTACTCATTTAATTAATAGTCCTGTTGTAGACGGGATTTTTGATACAGGGATTTTAAATGGATGTTAGAAGGCTACTCAGACTCAATTTAATGGAAATTGGACTTTTGACAAGAACCACAGTTTTTAGCCCATTGATTGCTACACAGTGCTTCACCGTATGAGAGACTCCAGGCATTCACTATTTCACAGATACATATAATATACTCTAATGGGGTGATACATTCTTTCACACTATGTTGCCACGAGGTTACAAAATGATCTGTGTGTTTTGTCTAAAAAATCCTGCTCGGACTGTAAGACAAGCACTTCTTTCTATGTTGTAGTTTGAGGAAGTACCTGACACGAGGTCACTGCCATTCGAGAGACAAGCGAAAGTAGCTTCTGCACACGCCAGGACTGTCATGTAAGCTCGAGCCACAGATCAGATCATTTGTCTCAGGTTATAGTGTCCGCTCTACTACAGGTTGACAAGTGATTTCCTGGCACTTACAGAAAGCGGACATTTGATACTTCCCCGGGCCGCGGTTAAGTGACACAATAGAAGAAAAAATACTTAGAAATGAACGAGACAGCTGGCCTTACATTTTAATGAGTTCAACCAGGAGCTGTCATTACATTTTAATGAGTTCAGCCAGGAGCATGTTTCCTGCTGCAGTGACAGTGTGGTTCAGGGACATATGGATGGAATTCCTAGGAAATGCTCAATAGTTTTCTCATGCAGGATCTCTAGTAGTACTTTTCACTGGAACCACAGAGGACACATATGTGCATATATATATATACATTTACCAACCATATACAATACATTGATCTTAGGTGGACCAATAATTTTGGCATTGTAATCAATATACTGAAATCGCCATCAGTTGATGTCATGTCAGCAGTAGTGTTGTCAGCAGACACTCAGCCGTTTACATTGACCTATTTGTATTAGATTACTACACTATAGTACCATATAGTATTGCTGTTGCCAACACTTTCAACTATAAAGTAACAATGTAGCTCTAATGGATTAGCAGATGCCTTTCACCTTCAATGGATCTATTTTGTGCATGAACACCTGGGCCCCAGACTTGTCAATTGGAAAGAGAGTGAAATGAATACCTGTCAACCTGATGTGTGCATTGATCTGTTTGTCCCATCCAGTCGGCAGAAATTGATCCAAAAAAGCTTGGCTCTTGGAACTTAGCAACAGACAGCGCAACCAATTTGGTCCACGTGCTGCTGCAACAGCCTTCAAAGTTGCACATGTCCAGACAGTTCAGCACGTCCAGTGGCAACTAGGAATTGATTGTGTAGGAGACTGGGCAGAGAGGCTTCAAAGAAAACCAACGCAACTTTGACGGTTACATCCTTTGATGGCCAGGACCGGTCAAAGTGTTGTGCATGATAGAAAACATTTTGTCAACATTCAGAAAGTCATTGACCCAAAGCACACAGCCAGGTGGCTGTGTGCTTTGTAATGTGTTGGTAATGGGCGGTGTAGCAATATTAGACGTGACGTCACAGGGTAAGGACGCACGGGCAATGTATGTAAAGGGAGTGTTAGTAAAGTTGGTTAAAACGTATTACCTTGTTTGTCGTGATTTACCCACCAAACATATTGAAACAGGTGGGAATATGATATTTCAGTTTTTTTTATTTATGACCGAGTTGAAAATAATACAACAATGAACATTAAGAGTTGAGTATAGTGTGCAGTTAGATGGGGGGAATCCTAATTACATTTGATGAAAATCACTATACATACTTTAAATAATGTAGGCACTGTAGATTGATTAATACAGAAGGATAGAAAGAGGTAGTGGAACATGATAAATAAATGAGTAGGTAACATAGGACACGCGTATAAAACGTTACATCCTGTTGGCAAATCGTTCTGTCCATTCAATGACGACGCAGCATTCGTTATTATTGCGGTTTTAGTGACGTTACCCAAACACATACAGCAGTAACTCTGTGCATTGCCCCTGTAATTCCCAGGGTGTATTTTTGGTCGCCCACCAATATCATCATATCACACCGTTCGTGGATTGGCTGTGAAAAACGACCAATGAAAAACGACCAATGAAAACAGACCAATGAGAGTAAAGAGCGCGGGACAACATCGCATGTTGACATGGCCAAAACATCCCCAGAGTTTTGTTAACGTCACTGGCTCGCAGAAATGCTTTTGGTGAGCTATTGACTTTACTATAGCATAATATCATGTCGCTGGGGACGTCGAGTGTGTTTCCCTCTCAGAAAAGGACACTGTCGTGTCTACTTGGTGAGTTGGTCAGGTATTTAATAACTCACTACCTTTACGTTAGCTGGGTACACAGTTATACAACTGCTAGCTTGCTAACACAGTAGCTTTTCACCACAACCCAACCTAGATAGGATGTTTGTTATTAATTATTTTTTATTTTGAATATTCTTCAGATCTCCTTTAAAAGCAAGTAGTTCCGCTCAGTGACAGCATTCTGTACAAGGGGTAATAGCATTCACACGCTCTTACGTGTATGATCAAGTCCACATGAGAATATGTCAAGTAAAATAAAAGATAATCAACATTTAAAATAAACGATGTGAACAGAACAAACATCAACTTAAAACAAAACATGGGTTGTATACAAATTCACCTGGCAGTTATAATCAGAGCTAGTTCTAAGGGTCTTCCATCACCGACATTATAGTGGTGCCCATCTTGACTTTACATAAAAAGTTCCCTTCGTAATCTCAACGAATATGTATGTTTTTCCATAGTGTAAATATTTCTTAAAGTTGTTAGCCATACAGCTTGGGTTGGCGACTCCTCTTTAAACCATTTTTTGTAATTGTTGTCTTTGCTGCTACCAGTAATATTTGTAATAAATACATCTTCCTCCTACTGTGTATCGCAACTGGTTTCCTCCCTAGAATTGCTATCAGAGGGTCTCTTATCAGTTCAACATTCAATACTTTATTTATATATGCAAAAATAGATTTCCAAAAGTTATCTAACAATGGGCATTGCCAAAAAATCTGCAATTGAGTAGCCATTGTCTCTCCGCACCCCCTCCAACATTGACACGATTGATTTGGATTCATTTTGGCCACAACTTGTGGTGTTCTGGAAAAATCTGTTGTTTATCTTCCATTGAAATCTCAACCTAGATAGGTTTTATAAAAGGGCTATACTCTCAGTTGTCATACGGACATACCGGGTCTGTGACTTGGTATATATAAATGTATAACAGGCATCGAATCAGATTCAGTCGGGTTGTCTAGTGTTTGAACACTTGGTTCCACTTATATCATCTTAAAATGGGATGTGCCTCCAGTGTACATAAGATCACCAGACCAAACTGAATTGAAATCTAAGGCTTAAAGCCAGTTCCACTCCATTTGTCCATTGCAACCAGTAATCCTGGACTTGGTTCTCTAACTCATGATGTGTTGCACCTACCAGGCTTCCCAGGTAAATAATAAGTCCCTAAACAAGTCCCTTATTACAAGATGTCATATGTGTTGTTCTATAATTTTGATGATTGTAAAACTAAAGAAATATAATAAATTATATTCTGTGTCCAAACTTGTAACTGGTGCAGTACATATCAGTCGTTATCACGCATTTCATTGTATTGGAGAAATCCATCTATTCCATTGCTCCAGCTGCATTTCAAGCCTTTTTCAAAAACCCTAACCTCTAACCTATTGTTGTGAAAGACAAATCTCACAGATATTGTGCAGTGACAAACAAGCTATGAGAAAACAAAAAAACGACGATACTTGCACAAACAAGTAACAGAGATTTGATCTTGTCACAGCAGGCCGTGTTGGGAAGAGACCAAAGCAGGTGAAAGCTGAGGAGCTGCAGGAGAAAGCAGTCCAGCTGCTAAACACTCACCAGAACCTCGCTGGTCTGTTTCTTGAGGTTGGGGTGAGTATTGCTTAATAAAGGAAGTTTTCAGATTGTGATTGAGTCTGTGGGATGTGGTAGAAAAAATGTTACAAAGACATTTGCAATAAAATGTTTATCGCGAAATGCAACATCCGTAATCAAACCTGCTCACATCAGGACTTATTATCTGCAATCGCTTAAACTTCTTGTGGATCCCATTTTGTTTGGATTCACATTGCCAGCTTAAGACAAGCCTATTATTTGTCCTTATAGAGTCCGGATTTTTGCAATGCACATTTTAAAGAGACATCTGGACAGAAGGAAGCATCCATTGAAGGTCCTGGGGCTGTATATCTCGGTGAGTTTAATGCTTTTCCCCCCTTATTAGCCTCTAAGCCAGGTGCTGTCAGCATATCACCAGGGCAACAGGATGGTAGGACTCCAAGAACAAGATTGAGCAGCCCTGGCGTAGACCCTGGCGTAGACCGTAGACGGCTACACATTGTGCTTGACTTCGGGCGGCTGTGTTTATGTAGGAATTGAAGTGCCCCCCGTTGTGTGACCATTAAGTCCCTGTGTGTCTTTTTCTCAGTGAGTGAGTTGAGAAAGAAGGCTGGGGTGCTGGGGGTTTCCGTGGCGACCGTATCTGTGAAGATGGTTGTGGAGAGACTGTTGGACCTAACCAGCCAGATGAAGGGAGAGCAAGTACTGCTCAACGCTGCTCAAAGGGTTGGTGCCGCGAATAGTGTCTGGATACGTCTGTTTCACGTAGGATTTCCCATATCCCACATGCCGTTTTATCCGGTTAGTTTTTTGTAGTTTTCCCGGCAGTGGTTTTGCATCTGGGGACCCATTTTCTTCTAAAAAATAATAATTAGTGAACAGATTTGATTTACATTGCATCTTTTCCCTCACATGTTGCACTGTTCTCCCTCAATCTTGTGTTGTACAATTTTGGAGTAGTAATTACAGGCTCAGGAGAATCCCAGATCTGGACATTTGTTGTCAGAAGCACATTCTGCCATGCAGGAAATAGTCCAGAATCAATTTGTTGGAGGAGAGCAATGCCACAAGGAATTACTAGAGTGCAAAGTGGCAATTTGGCACATTTATAAGGCACTTTCACAATGTTGCCACCAGGATAAGAACCAGGGTCTGGATGACAGAGCTGTGCAAGGCTGCCAGCACATACTTTTCTTCTTAGCTAACACCTTTTGTGGACATCTCTATCTTTATTCATTGTCCATGCACACAAGCTTGCAAGCCTTTCTACATTGTCAGTTCTTTCTGTTCAGACCCAGATCTCTGTGCTGCTCGCTGCAACCCGTGAACTCCTTTCTCTTGGAGTTTTTTGCTCTAAACTCTTCTGGCATGAGTATTGGAGGGATCAGGTGAGGTCTGTTCACTGCTTCTGTCTTCAGAGGTTGAAGGTTGGAGCCTGTTGTTTATATACTGTGTGTGTGTTCTGTGACTTCAGCCTGTTGTTTATATACTTTGTGTGTGTTCTGTGACTTCAGCCTGTTGTTTATATACTGTGTGTGTGTTCTCTGACTTCAGCCTGTTGTTTATATACTGTGTGTGTGTTCTGTGACTTCAGCCTGTTGTTTATATACTGTTTGTGTGTTCTCTGACTTCAGCCTGTTGTTTATATACTGTTTGTGTGTTCTCTGACTTCAGCCTGTTGTTTATATACTGTTTGTGTGTTCTCTGACTTCAGCCTGTTGTTTATATACTGTGTGTGTGTTCTGTGACTTCAGCCTGTTGTTTATATACTGTGTGTGTGTTCTGTGACTTCAGCCTGTTGTTTATATACTGTGTGTGTGTGTGTGTGTGTGTGTGTGTGTGTGTTCTGTGACTTTAGAAGCAGCCCATGCTGGAGGTGGTGCACCTTTTACACTCTCATAACATCCTCAGTCTGGACTACGTGATTGAGAGGTATCTGAAAGACTGGCTAATATCTGCACGCTGTGTAACGGCTAATATCCGCACGCTGTGTAACGGCTACTATCCGCACGCTGTGTAACGGCTGATATCCGCACGCTGTGTAACGGCTAATATCCGCACGCTGTGTAACGGCTAATATCCGCACGCTGTGTAACGGCTAATATCCGCACGCTGTGTAACGGCTAATATCCGCACGCTGTGTAACGGCTAATATCCGCACGCTGTGTAACGGCTAATATCCGCACGCTGTGTAACGGCTAATATCCGCACGCTGTGTAACGGCTAATATCCGCACGCTGTGTAACGGAGTATACCAGTGGCTGTGTGTCGTGATCCTCAGAGGGATTCACAATCTTTTCAGATGGTTTGTGTCCTACGTCACCCATTACATCTCTGGTGTGCCCTTCATCCATTTACATTCCCCCCCGGGCTCTTATTGTGGTAGGAGTGGGACAAGGGCCTGGTTGGTGTCTGAGTTGAAGGGCCTGTGTGGTTGGACGGTTACTGTGGATGAGGGTGATGTGCATCTTCAGCAGCTTCTGTCAGGTAAGCCTTTACACCCACAGTCGCCCCACTGAGACAATCCCGTTGAAACATGATTGTGTGTGTTGGCTCTGTGATCTGTGGAGGCTCTGTGATCTGTGGAGGCTCTGTGATCTGTCGAGGCTCTGTGATCTGTCGAGGCTCTGTGATCTGTCGAGGCTCTGTAATATATCAAGCCTCTGTATTGTGTTGCAGCTGTGGTAACGGCACTGGTACAAGCTGGTTTTGAAGAGACTCAGGACTCGGCCGGGCCACCGCCCAGGAGGCATCCCCAGGTGTGCGTCTCCGTTCTGGATGACATGCTCTCCTGTGAGTGTTCCTTCCTTATTGTAGCACAGAGATGCAGTGCCCCAGGATCAGCTGTATATCATCCTGCTCTGATCTACTAGTTAACCTTTCTGATGTCGTCTCTGTTTTGGTTCAGGGGTCCTGGATACTTTGGGTAGCAAGGAGGCCCTGCGGTCTGGCGAAACTGCCGCCGCACAATGGTGATGGCTGCCCACCGATCATCCGTTTTGACGGACCACAATCATCCGTTTTGACAGACCACAATCATCCGTGTTCACTAATATCTCCGTCTGTCTGTTCTTATAGGGTGCAGATGTTTGACGCTTCCCTGTGCGGCGTCTCCGTATCACCTGATGCACTGTGCCGTTTCTTCACCCACTCTCTCACACACACTCTCACCTACAGACCACGACTCAAAGGTTAGACCACTCGGTGTGTTTCAACTTACATGGGCGTGACATGCAGTGGGCCGACTTGTGAGACGGCCGTCTGTAATTTCTGGGTGTTCTCTACATCCTGTAGTGTCCGATGCCATTGCCACGCAGAGAGAGTGGGGCTTCGCTAAAACCTGCACACTGTTGACCATCTTGTTTCGTAAGGTGAATGACTGGTGCTCTATTGTGTTTTTATGAGTGTGTGTGTGTGTGTGTGTGTGTGTCCGTGAGTCGGGGTGTTACTGAGATTTTATCTCCCATTGATGATGATCCTGTCTGTATTTGAAGACGTGTTTTACACAGGACATTGATCTTGTGTGAAATAGTCTCTGGTTACGATTGAACTTAGTTGAATACAGTTGAAGTATTCTGTTACATTTGTCTTGACCTTTTCGTAGCTCCTTTCAGTAACTGATATGTTAAACCGACCTGTTGAACAACACATTCATACATTGCTTTAGAGAGTGCCCTGGCTGTCTCTGATATGCTAACGTCTAGTTATGTGTCTCTGTCCTAGTTGGCAGTTGTTTTCCAGGTCCAGGAGCTTCTCTCTCACCTGCAGCAGGTATTAGAGATACATGAGGTGAACTGGCAGCATGTGCTGTCCTTTATCTCCACCCTGCTGGTGTACAACCCAGACACACAACCTATTCTGAAAGGTAAACACACACAAACAACCTATTCTGAAAGGTAAACACACACACACACAACCTATTCTGAAAGGTAAACACACACACACAACCTATTCTGAAAGGTAAACCCAGACACAGAACCTATTCTGAAAGGTAAACACACACAAACAACCTATTCTGAAAGGTAAACACACACACACAACCTATTCTGAAAGGTAAACACACACAAACAACCTATTCTGAAAGGTAAACACACACACACAACCTATTCTGAAAGGTAAACACACACACACAACCTATTCTGAAAGGTAAACACACACACACAACCTATTCTGAAAGGTAAACACACACACACAACCTATTCTGAAAGGTAAACACACATACACACACACACACACACACACAACCTATTCTGAGAGGTACACACACACACACACAACATATTCTGAAAGGTAAACACACACAAACAACCTATTCTGAAAGGTAAACACACACACACAACCTATTCTGAAAGGTAAACACACACACACAACCTATTCTGAAAGGTAAACACACACAAACAACCTATTCTGAAAGGTAAACACACACACACAACCTATTCTGAAAGGTAAACACACATACACACACACACACACACACACACACACACAACCTATTCTGAGAGGTACACACACACACACACAACATATTCTGAAAGGTACACACACACAAACAACCTATTCTGAAAGGTAAACACACACAAACAACCTATTCTGAAAGGTAAACACACACAAACAACCTATTCTGAAAGGTAAACACACACAAACAACCTATTCTGAAAGGTAAACACACACAAACAACCTATTCTGAAAGGTAAACACACACAAACAACCTATTCTGAAAGGTAAATTCACACACACACACACACACACACACACACACAACCTATTCTGAGAGGTACACACACACACACACAACATATTCTGAAAGGTACACA
Source organism: Dallia pectoralis (assembly GCA_029465975.1). Classification (NCBI taxonomy): domain Eukaryota; kingdom Metazoa; phylum Chordata; class Actinopteri; order Esociformes; family Umbridae; genus Dallia; species Dallia pectoralis. The sequence goes on along the minus strand of CM055745.1, from coordinate 4,167,212 downwards.
ACATACACACACAACACACAACCTATTCTGAGAGGTACACACACACACACACAACATATTCTGAAAGGTACACACACATACACACACACACACACAACCTATTCTGAGAGGTACACACACACACACACAACATATTCTGAAAGGTACAACACACACACACACACACACACAACCTATTCTGAGAGGTACACACACACACACACAACATATTCTGAAAGGTAAACACACATACACACACACACACACACAACCTATTCTGAGAGGTACACACACACACACACAACATATTCTGAAAGGTAAACACACATACACACACACACACACACAACCTATTCTGAGAGGTACACACACACACACAACATATTCTGAAAGGTAAACACACACACACACACACACACACACACACACACAACCTATTCTGAGAGGTACACACACACACACAACATATTCTGAAAGGTACACACACACATACAACCTATTCTGAGAGGTGTACACACACACGCACACACACACACACACAACCTATTCTGAGAGGTACACGCACACACAACCTATTCTGAAAGGTACACACACACACACACACACACACAACCTATTCTGAAAGGTACAGACACACAACCTATTCTGAAAGGTACACACACACCAGATCCATGTCTAATTGATGTCTGTTTAGTATGTGCACAACAGACAATGTGTGTAAACGCTACTGATTTCTTTCCTTGACTGCTCCTTCCTGTCTGATCTCAGAGCTCTTGTCCAGACTCCTTCGTTCAGCATTCCAGGTGTATGACCTGGAGAACATGATCACTGCCTTCCTTCTGGCCCGTCAGGGAGCACTGGAGGGCCCTGCCGTTTTCCCATCCTACAGCGAGTGGTTTAAAGCAAGTTGGTTGCCTAGACTTTAGACCGTTACCATGGTTACTCCTAGGAGCTTAGTCCGTGGTTGTCTAGACATTAGACCGTTACCATGGTTACTCCTAGGAGCTTAGTCCGTGGTTGTCTAGACATTAGACCGTTACCATGGTTACTCCTAGGAGCTTAGTCCGTGGTTGTCTAGACATTAGACAGTTACCATGGTTACTCCTAGGAGCTTAGTCCGTGGTTGCCTAGACATTAGACCGTTACCACGGTTACTCCTAGGAGCTTAGTCCGTGGTTGCCTAGACATTAGACCGTTACCACGGTTACTCCTAGGAGCTTAGTCCGTGGTTGTCTAGACATTAGACCGTTACCACGGTTACTCCTAGGAGCTTAGTCCGTGGTTGTCTAGACATTAGACCGTTACCATGGTTAATCTTTGAGTAATCTGTGCGAGAAATTTTTCTCCACAAGCCAGAGTGTCGAATACCGTTACATATGAATGCACTTTACCGTCTGTTTTGTTTGTTGTTTAGCGAATAGGAAGAGGAAATTCCACACCAAAGTAGAATTAAATTCAGTTTTTGGGGTGTTGGGTATATGCAAAACCCTTGTGTTTCTGTTTTATATAGTATTCGGTCACATGGTTTGTTATCAACAGCGAAATGTTTACTTTTCTAAATATGTCACATAAAAAATTTAAATATTACAAGTATAAACAAAGGGAAGGTGCAGTACTGAGTCATTTAGGTTAATGTTCCTCTATGGGAGACAATGTAGAGACTGTTAACAGTAATATCAGCAACCTGTTCATGTTAGGTTTGTTGGCTTGGAGTATGTGTGGGTGGAGTCTAACATGTTTGTGGGTGGAGTCTAGCATGTTTGGGTGGGGTCTAGCGTGTTTGGGTGGGGTCTAGTGTGTTTTTCTGGGTGGAGTCTAATATGTTTGTGGGTGGAGTCTAGCATGTTTGGGTGGGGTCTAGTGTGTTTGTGGGTGGAGTCTAACATGTTTGTGGGTGGAGTCTAGCGTGTTTGTGGGTCGGGGTCCGGTGTGTTTGTGGCTGGGGTCCGGTGTGTTTGTGGGTGGGGTCTACTGTGAGCCTGTAGTGGGGGACAGTGCTCTTACTGTGCTGTTAGTCCTGGTAGCTTTATGATGAATCATCGGCAGTCTGGTTTTTATCAGTGTCATGGCTTGGGGGTAGAAGCTGACCAGTTCCTGTTAGTTCCTCATCTCAGACAATGTAGTATTGGTTTGTCTTTTGGCTGGTAGCCAGTGGGAGAAAAACAAATGTCCACATCTGAGCAGGGTATTTAACCTGATGTCCTGGGTTGCTGAGCTGAGCATTACTCACTCAGCTTGTATATCTGGTTTGTATTTTCATACTACGAAAGTGATGAACTGCCATGTAAATAAAGAACCCGTCTCTCCTGTCTTTTCAGGTGGTGTTTGGTGGTGCCCACAGTTGCCACGGCAACAGTAAGAAATCTTTGGTGTTCCTGTTGAAGTTCTTGTCGGACCTGGTGCCCTTTGACCCTCCGCAGTACCTGAAGGTCAGGTGACCCATACTGTATCGCATTCGCTTCTAGACTTTACACCGGGCTCAAGTCAAAGGGGTTCTGACTTTGGGTGGTCTGCCCCCTCAGGTCCACCTCCTCTATCCGCCATATGTGTCTGTGAAACACCGGGCCCTGCTGCAGGAATATGTGTCCCTGGCCAAGACCCGACTTGCTGACCTGAAGGTCGGCCCCTCTGATTGGCCCCTCTGATTGGCCCCTCTGATTGGCCCCTCTGATTGGCCCCTCTGATTGGCCCCTCTGATTGGTCGCTCTGATTGGCTTCTTATGGTTTAGCCCAGTGTCCCTCTGTCCTCCAGCTGTTCTGACTGGGTCTCTGTCTGCAGGTCTCCGTTGAGGAGATGGGTCTCTATGAAGACGTCTCTGGAGCAGGAGTCTCGGCACAGGTTAGATCGCCCTCTGCTGGTTGTTTATATAGAATGGGGTGTGTGTGTGTATTGCTCTTATTCCATATGTGTGTCTTACTCTGTTTCATGTGTGTCCACAGCCCCAGTCTCAGGCGCTTCAGGATGTGGAGAAAGCTGTGTTGTTGTTTAGCAACACAGGAAGGATATCTGCCACAGTCATGGAGGCCAGGTAGGGACTGTACACACACAGCCTCCTCTCACCAGTCATGGAGGCCAGGTAGGGCCTGTACACACAGCCTCACTCTTGTAAACGACCTATTAAGATCACTGTGCTTTTTGTCATTAACTGTGTTGTGTTACTTTCAGCATATTCAGAAGGCCCTATTTCCTGACCCGTTTCCTCCCCGTTCTCCTGACCCCACGCGTGGTGAGTTAGTTCTCCCAACTTCCCGTGTGGTGGGCATGATCTATCTTGCTTGGGATGTGGACAGACTCCTCAATCAAATCACAAGCTCTGACCAGATGTTCTCTGACCAGATGTTCACTGTCAATTTCAGCTTCCTGTGAAGCCTGACGCCACGATGAATTTCATTGACTCGCTCAAAAAGTGAGCAGTGACTCGTGCCGTCTTCATTATACCGTTTGATTTGACTGACGTTTCACCCGGATTCCTCCTGTCCTCTGTTCAAATGGTCCTCTGTTGTGTCCTAGAGTGGAGAAGATTCCACCTGCCCTGCACTGCGCCTACATAGATTCCTGTCAGAGAGAGAGGCGGACGAAACAGGACGGTGTGAACAGTTACATTATACCGTGTGAACCGTCTGCGCACTAGAATACAATGTGGAGACGCTCAAATGAATGAGCTGTTTCGTATGTTCTGTTCTGTTTGTGTGCGGTCAGGTAAAGAGGTCTCCGTGGTGACGGATGAAGATGATCCAGTGGTGGTTCTACAGGTCCAACTACAGGATCTACGAGCTCTGATGACAGAGGCTTGTGATGGAGGTGAGCAGAATACATTACGCACGCACGCACGCGCGCGCGCACACACACACACATCAAACCAACCGCTCTATTCTCTCTACACACACACACACACACACACACACCACACACACACACACACACGCGTACACTGTATTCTCTCTACACACACACACACACACATCAAACAAACAGCTCTATTCTCTCTCTACACACACACACACACACATCAACAGGGGTGCAAACTTGTCACCTTTCGGCGAAATTCGCCGTTTTTACTTTAAAATAGGTCATCCACGTGATTTGTGTAGATCCGCAATAAAAATATATGGGGGGGGGGGGTCTACGTCTCGTCGAAGTCATCTGCGAGTATGCGTAATACATTTTCTATTGCGGGAATCTTTTTCACCCTGTGGAACTACTTTTTTCTCTGTTGGGCCACCCTGCGTCATCACACGATGCCAACATCTTCGTGTCTGTCTACTCGCGCGCTTTTCCACTAAACTGCGGTGCTGCTGGATACAGGCTCGTGCCACCACAGACAAATATAACAATTAGTGACAGGTACTAAATAGTGATAGAGAAACGCCCCAAGGAGGCAGGTCTATGTAGCAGTTAAGCCAATTGCTAATTTAAGATACGAATGATTGACATCAAATTTAGCCAATCAGCGTTCTTAAATCGAATCCAAGAAGGGCGATTATTTTATCGCCCCAAGCTCGTCCCTGAAGCTGTATAGGGAAGCAGTATATGTGCGGCTTCTCCAGTAGCTGGTACACCAGGCAGGAAGGCTAAAAACAGGAACATTTTATCCAAAATGATCGATTGTGTGACGTTTTATGGGGCTTTTGAGTTGGCCTTGCGTGGGCATGAGAAAATTACTGTATTACTGTATATGTTGTTTTGTTGTTTGTTGTTTGTTTGTTGGGGGGTTCGGTCTTTGTCACCTTTTTCACCCCTGATGAGTTTGCACCCCTGCATCAAACAAACAGCTCTATTCTCTCTCTACACACACACACACACACACACACACACACACACACACACACACACACACACACGCACACCAAACAAACAGCTCTATTCTCTCTCTACACACACACACACACACACACACACACACACACACACACACGCACACCAAACAAACAGCTCTATTCTCTCTCTACACACACACACACACACACACACACGCACACGCACACGCACGCACACCAAACAAACAGCTCTATTCTCTCTCTACACACACACACACACACACACACACACACACACCAAACAAACAGCTCTATTCTCTCTCCACACACACACACACGCACACCAAACAAACAGCTCTATTCTCTCTCTACACACACACACACATCAAACAAACAGCTTTATTCTCTCTGACCTTACAGAAGTGTGTCCCCAGCTGGCCAGGATATCCCACACACTTAGTAGTATCTTCCCTGAACGTGCTGAGGAACTGGTTGGCCAACCAATCATCTGTCTTCAAGTAGATGACCCCACTTCCCCTGAGCTACACACTAAAGTACAGTCCTTATTTCTCTCTTTGACTTTCTTGAACTGTTTTGACTCTCACTCTGCCTATCTCTCTCACTTGTCTCTCTCACTTGTCTCTCACACTCAGTCTGTCTTTCTCGTTCTCACTTTCTCTCACTTTTGCCTGTGTATCTCTCTCTCACTCTGCCTGTCTCTCTCTCTCTCTGTCTTCCATTGTCTCACTGTCTGTTATTTGGTCTTTGTTCAGGTTGTCAACATGATCCTGAGGAGCTTCTGCCAGAGTCTCCTGGACAGCTCCAGAATAAACCCACCAAATAAGTGAGGAACCCGTGTCACTTACAGAACACAGATTAACTGAAATTTAAGGACAATCACAATTGTCCAACATGGCAACCCTGACAAAGAGGATAAACAAATACACTCTCTCTGTTCCAAGCCGCAGTAATCTATTGAATGATCCAAAACGCTTGTTATTTTATACAAATGCTCATAGAAATGTTAAGTTAATTGAATCAATACCTTTTTTTCAGAGGCTGAAGTCAATATAATATTAGAAGTCAAATAGATGCAACAGAAACAACTTGAAGCTTGACTCACTCTGTGACCCCCGTGTGCTCTGTGACCCCCGTGTGCTCTGTTACTCCAGACAGAGCCCCTGGGCATCCCAGTTCGTCAACAGCCTGCTGGGACATAGAAAGCTGCTTACTGCCATCCTGAATCGCGTGTGGGACCTACTCCACAACCAGGTGTCCATATCTCTCTCTTGCTCTCTCTCCATCTCATTAACCTTATCACTTTCTATCTACCGTTTCTGTTTAATATCCTTTGCGCTCTGACGTCCTTTGCGCTCTGACGTCCTTTGCGTTCTGACGTCCTCTTGTGTTTTTTATATCCTTTGTGTTCTGACGTCCTTTGTGTTCTGACGTCCTTTGTGTTCTGACATCCTTTGGGTTCTCACATCCTTTGGGTTCTCACATCCTTTGGGTTCTCACATCCTTTGGGTTCTCACATCCTTTGGGTTCTCGCATCCTTTGGGTTCTCGCATCCTTTGGGTTCTCACATCCTTTGCGTTCTGACATCCTTTGCGTTCTGACATCCTTTGCGTTCTTTACTTCTCCAACAGGGGGCATCATTAAGTGCTACCCATGTACTTGGACTGGCAGCATTTGTTGTGCACCTGAATGCCTGCCAGGCCCTATGTCCCATGGTGCAGTTGCCTTCAACCCTGGTGTCTGTCCCAGAAGCACTGGCGACTGCCATGTCCTGCACCACCCGGGCCAACATGCTGTTCTGTGTTCGGTGGGTGTGTCTGGGATTATATTATACAGTGTAGAGAGACTCTCTGTGTCTGGGATTATATTATACAGTGGAGAGAGACTCTCTGTGTCTGGGATTATATTATACAGTGGAGAGAGACCCTCTGTGTCTGGGATTATATTATACAGTGTAGAGAGACTCTCTGTGTCTGGGATTATATTATACAGTGGAGAGAGACTCTCTGTGTCTGGGATTATATTATACAGTGGAGAGAGACTCTCTGTGTCTGGGATTATATTACATTATACAGTGGAGAGAGACTCTCTGTGTCTGGGATTATATTACATTATACAGTGGAGAGAGACCCTCTGTGTCTGGGATTATATTACATTATACAGTGGAGAGAGACCCTCTGTGTCTGGGATTATATTACATTATACAGTGGAGAGAGACCCTCTGTGTCTGGGATTATATTACATTATACAGTGGAGAGAGACCCTCTGTGTCTGGGATTATATTATACAGTGTAGAGAGACTCTCTGTGTCTGGGATTATATTATACAGTGGAGAGAGACTCTCTGTGTCTGGGATTATATTACATTATACAGTGGAGAGAGACTCTCTGTGTCTGGGATTATATTACATTATACAGTGGAGAGAGACCCTCTGTGTCTGGGATTATATTACATTATACAGTGGAGAGAGACCCTCTGTGTCTGGGATTATATTATACAGTGGAGAGAGACCCTCTGTGTCTGGGATTATATTATACAGTGGAGAGAGACTCTCTGTGTCTGGGATTATATTGTATTATACAGTGGAGAGAGACTCTCTGTGTCTGGGATTATATTATATTATACAGTGGAGAGAGACTCTCTGTGTCTGGGATTATATTATACAGTGGAGAGAGACTCTCTGTGTCTGGGATTATATTACATTATACAGTGGAGAGAGACCCTCTGTGTCTGGGATTATATTACATTATACAGTGGAGAGAGACCCTCTGTGTCTGGGATTATATTATACAGTGGAGAGAGACTCTCTGTGTCTGGGATTATATTGTATTATACAGTGGAGAGAGACTCTCTGTGTCTGGGATTATATTATATTATACAGTGGAGAGAGACTCTCTGTGTCTGGGATTATATTATACAGTGGAGAGAGACCCTCTGTGTCTGGGATTATATTATATTATACAGTGGAGAGAGACTCTCTGTGTCTGGGATTATATTACATTATACAGTGGAGAGAGACTCTCTGTGTCTGGGATTATATTATATTATACAGTGGAGAGAGACCCTCTGTGTCTGGGATTATATTATACAGTGGAGAGAGACTCTCTGTGTCTGGGATTACATTCGATTATACAGTGGATATTGTAATATACTGTGGCACAGGGTTCCCCTGTATTCATGTGTGTGTGTGTGTGTGTGTGTGTGTGTGTCAGGTTCTGTGTGGCGGCCATGTGCTACGGCCTCTGCCTGTGTGTTTCCGCGTCTGAAAAGTGGAACCAGTATTGTCCCAGCGGCCTCTATAAAAAGGTGTGTATTTCCCCACTGTCACTGTGGCCCCTCTTGTCATCCAGCCACGCTGTTAGATTATACCAGTGGCTGGAGGCTTAGTCACATGCAGGCTGACGGCACACGTGCGTTCGTGTGTTTGATCCGTGTGTTTACATGCATGTTTGGATCAGGAGTCTCAGCAAAGACTATAGTGAAACCTGAACTAGGATCAGCTGGTATTATGTAGGGCCAAAGTGATATCTGGTTCATGGAGAAGCTCACAACTGGGAGAACTGTTCTTATTTTTATGTCCTGGCGTACCTGGTTCAGGGTTAGTTGTTAAAGCTAGGTTCACTTAAGGTACTGGTTAGGTTTAGAGCCAAGGGATAAGAAACCTATAAAGTTGGGTCACAGTTCTCCATGAGGATGGAATTATAATGTGTTTGTGTGTTTGCAGCTGCTGTACCTAATTCCCAGACTGATCCCAGATGCTCGGATGTGTCCCGTTGAAGTGAATGTGGGGCCAGACGGACAGATGTACGATGATAAATGGTTGTGGAAGAGCGTTACTGACCCCGATACGACCTGGAGGAAGTCTGCCTGGGTGCTGTGGGGCCACAAACCCTTTCGTCTACTGGGAAAACGCTCCGAATACCAGGTGAGGAACCGCCTGTTACCGTGGCTCCACCAGCCTCCTCAACCCTGTATGGTACCCTGTCCCAGGAAGTCAGTTGGTCTCATTTTCTGTTTTGTCCAGTTGTCTTTTTCAGAGTGGCTGGCAGCTGAGCTCCGAGTGCAGAGGAGTGAGGACGTCCTGTCTGACCCAGAAAGGTGAGGCACGTGCCTAAATGAGGAGCGCACACACACACACACAGATTCCTATGACGATGTTGGCGTGTCATGTGTTGTGTGATATCAGACAGGAGTACCAGCAGTGGGCGTGTCATGTGTTGTGTGATATCAGACAGGAGTACCAGCAGTGGGCGTGTCATGTGTTGTGTGATATCAGACAGGAGTACCAGCAGTGGGCGTGTCATGTGTTGTGTGATATCAGACAGGAGTACCAGCAGTGGGCGTGTCATGTGTTGTGTGATATCAGACAGTAGTACCAGCAGTGGGCGTGTCATGTGTTGTGTGATATCAGACAGGAGTACCAGCAGTGGGCGTGTCAGCAGCTCTACCTCCCGTCTCCTGGAGACCAGGGGGGCTGTGGAGGAGATGTGAGCAGCTCCTGCTCCCACATTCTGAATGCCATCGTGGACCAGCAGAACGGGTGGGTATAATTTGGATTAGGTAACACACATTGTCCAGTTGTCTGGTTGGGTCTGTATCACCATGCCTGTCCTATAGTGCTCATACCCAGGGAAACATGGATGGCAGACCACCAGAGACAGGCACTTGTCTCCCAGACATCCTCTGCAGACTTCAGGTACAGCAAACAGGCCTTTGGATGCACAAATGTCCGAGTCTATTACTGCTCACACTTTAGTGTTGCTTATGTGTTTGTTTTGAGGCGCCTGGTTGTGTACGTGACCTTGTGTGTTTGTTCTAAAGCTCCTGGTTGTGTACGTGACCTTGTGTGTTTGTTCTAAAGCTCCTGGTTGTGTACGTGACCTTGTGTGTTTGTTCTAAAGCTCCTGGTTGTTTACGTGACCTTGTGTGTTTGTTCTAAAGCTCCTGGTTGTTTACGTGACCTTGTGTGTTTGTTCTAAAGCTCCTGGTTGTTTACGTGACCTTGTGTGTTTGTTCTAATGCTCCTGGTTGTGTACGTGACCTTGTGTGTTTTAGGAGATGGTCTATGAGATGGAGGTCACCAGTCGTTGTCAGGGGACAGACGACGAGAAGGGACATTTCCTGTTGGATCTGATTTCACATAGATGCTCTGTGACCTCTGACCTGCCAGGTATCAGTGGTGAGCTGAGCTTTCAGCAGACAGTGCAAACCTGGAACAGGTATTTGGTCCTCATATGAGTCAACTAATTACCTCTAAAATAGTGTGGAATCACTGTTGTATACCACCACAGCAGTACACTAGACCATGACATCATGGGACTGTTGATGTTTTAGCTTTCTGACTTCTGTGTGTTTGTGTATTGTAGTGTTATCCTGTCATTACCTGCAACCATGTTGGTTAAGGTGAAGACTGATAGAGGGAAGAGGACTCTGGACTGTGAGGCCCTGATGGAACATATTAACCAGTATCAGGTGTGGAGAGAACATATTAACCAGTATCAGGTGTGGAGAGAACATATTAACCAGTATCAGGTGTGGAGAGAACATGTTAACCAGTATCAGGTGTGGAGAGAACATATTAACCAGTATCAGGTGTGGAGAGAACATATTAACCAGTATCAGGTGTGGAGAGAACATATTAACCAGTATCAGGTGTGGAGAGAACATATTAACCAGTATCTGGTGTGGAGAGAACATATTAACCAGTATCTGGTGTGGAGAGAACATATTAACCAGTATCTGGTGTGGAGAGAACATATTAACCAGTATCAGGTGTGGAGAGAACATATTAACCAGTATCAGGTGTGGAGAGAACATATTAACCAGTATCTGGTGTGGAGAGAACATATTAACCAGTATCTGGTGTGGAGAGAACATATTAACCAGTATCAGGTGTGGAGAGAACATGTTAACCAGTATCAGGTGTGGAGAGAACATATTAACCAGTATCAGGTGTGGAGAGAACATATTAACCAGTATCAGGTGTGGAGAGAACATATTAACCAGTATCTGGTGTGGAGAGAACATATTAACCAGTATCTAATGTGGAGAGAACATATTAACCAGTATCAGTTACCAACAGATACCACTGACATCACCACATATTGTTGTAAGGGCAGTCAAGATGATCCCGTTGACGATTAAGCGTCACACAAATAATTGTAATTGTATGGTCTATGTTGTAAATAATAAACCACTGTTTTAGCTCGAGCATAACGATACTGTTTGAATACACATTCGACAGTAGAGAAAATACCCAACAGACAAACAATGGAATGAAACCGATGACATTCAGAAATGTATCACCGGTACTTAAAGTGTAGCCAATATGAATTCAATTTCCCTCCACTTACTGTGTCTGTGTATCAGAGGAACGTCTGCGTCCCTGCTGGACTGCTGTCCTACCAGCTGACTGCACACTGTCTCAAAGTAAGTTACACTCACACATCAGCTGTCATATACAGCTAAACATTGTTAACAACAAGAACCGTGACTCCTCTAGTTCCTCATAAGAACCGTGACTCCTCTAGTTCCTCATAAGAACCGTGACTCCTCTAGTTCCTCATAAGAACCGTGACTCCTCTAGTTCCTCATAAGAACCGTGACTGCTGTAATTCCTCATAGGCTGTGCTCATGGCCAGTGTGAGCTGTTCCGCTCCGTCAGGAGAAGTCAACAAGGCCATGTCCTCCATCAGTCTCCATTGTCCTCTACTGCACATCTCAGCCGGGGTACCGTATTACACCACCATGACTCTAGTCTCCAGTATGTGGGTTTCTCAGATGCTGACTATGCTGAGTTCAATTTTCAGCGCTGGTGGGTCCGTCTCTCATCCGTGTTGGGTTCTCTCTGGTGTCGCCTCACGAGGGGAGAACCTCTCCCTCAACAGCTAACGGTTTTGGCTGATTGTCACCTATGGGCCTGCAGGTAAAACCAGACCTGCAGCATTTACTGAGTGTACTTAAACCAATGTTTCTGAGATTGCTGACCGTGTCCTGTCTCCTGGCCAGTTTAAAGGATGGGGTGTCACGCCCAGCCCCCTGTGGCCCTGCTGTGCTCCTGGCTGCCTGTCTGCACTCTGTACGGTACGGACAGGGGGGCAGCCAGGTCTTCCACACTAGCCTGGACATGTTCGGACAACAGACGGAGCAGCACACACAGGTGCAGCCACTTCCCTGGCAGAACGGGTGTTTTAGTTCAAACTCAACTGGTTCTCAAGCAAACGTCTGTGAGCTTTAATCTAGTAGACCAGGCCACATTAGTGATTTTTTTTCTCATTTGAGGGAAAGGAAACACTTCTTGGGATTGTAATTGTTGTGACACATTAGTGAAACCGTCTCTGGTTAATGATTGAGGAGCGGACACACTGTTGATTAGGAGATCTCACCATTGATCCCAGAGTGTTACAAGGCTGTCCTCTATTATCGGTCCCCGGCGAAAATGTCACGTGATCTCATGTTTACGATAGCATTTTATTTCCGCAGCTGCTGGTGTCTCTGTTGTTCTTCTGTGTGACCGACCTCCTCACAGCTTTTCTTACACCCCAGGTACATTTCATTCATGTTAAGACCGTCACAGGCTGCTCTCTGTGAGGGGATGTTCTCAGGTGTTTCCTGCTTAGGTCACGTGGTCAGAGAACATCTTTCCCCATACAGTTTCCCATTAAACAATGACGTACTGAAATGTCTCCACAGAGGGTTAAGGACCTACAGAGAACTCAGAAACTCTGCCAAGAGATCCTGTCTGTTCTAGTGGACTCGGCTGACTGGCTGCTGCTATTCAAGTCATTGTGCTCTGGTACGATATATCCATTGCATATTGCTAGCAGCTCGTGGCTAAACTGCGGCCCATGCGTTTCTCCGTCGTGTCATACATGTGGTTTTTATTACATTCTGTATTTCCTGTTCTAGAGCAAGGCATGTACCAGTCGGTAGTCACGGTAACGTCGGACAAACACACAAAACTGATGCCCTTGGCATTCTACAGGTAAACGTAGTGGCTGTTGAAAACGTCACTGTGGTCCTCATTAATGAATCATCGATGGTCTGGTTTTTGGATGTGTCCCGCATGTATGTTGTGTTTCTGTTTCAGCTTGGTCCCTGATCTCAGCTCTGAGGTATTGGAGAGGACAGCAAAGGTTCCAGGGTTCCTCCACACTTCTGTCCTCTGCTACACCTCCCTCATGAAGCTTTTCATGGATGGCCAGTCGCCCTGTCCTGTGACTGAGCACCCAAGTGATCAGGTGAGTGAGTCATATTTATTTTTAGATACTGTGACAGACTGATGTGTGTCTGTGTGTGTCAGACGTGTGTGTGTGTGTGTGTGTGTGTGGCAGACGTGTGTGTGTGTGTGGCAGACGTGTGTGTGTGGCAGACGTGTGTGTGTGTGTGTTCCACTGAAAGCGGCATTCATTTGAATGAGTTTTCTTCTCACAGATGGATCCCTCAATGGTTCTAACCCGGGCTCAGCAGGTGCTTCTGAAGACCATATCTCTGACGTCCCCAACTTCAGTATCTCAACGTCAGTTGCACCAGGTAACACCTCACCACACCAGGTGACACCTTACTACACCAGGTGACACCTCACCACACTACACCAGGTGACACCTCACCTTACTACACCAGGTGACACCTCACCACACTACACCAGGTGAAGTAAGGTGACACCTCACCTCACTACACCAGGTGACACCTCACCACACTACACCAGGTGACACCTCACCTTACTACACCAGGTGACACCTCACCACACTACACCAGGTGAAGTAAGGTGACACCTCACCTTACTACACCAGGTGACACCTCACCACACTACACCAGGTGACACCACACCAGGTGACACCACACCACACCAGGTGACACCACACCAGGTAACACCACCCCAGGTAACACCTCACCACACCAGGTGACACCTCACCTCACCACCCCAGGTAACACCTCACCACACCAGGTGACACCTCACCACACTAGGTGACACCTCACCACACTACACCAGGTGACACCTCACCACACTACACCAGGTGACACCACACCAGGTAACACACACACCAGGTGACACCACACCAGGTAACACCACCCCAGGTAACACTCACCACACCAGGTGACACCACCACCCCAGGTGACACCTCACCACACCAGGTGACACCTCACCACACTAGGTGACACCTCACCACACTACACCAGGTGACACCTCACCACACCAGGTGACACCACAACAGGTAACACCTCACCACACTAGGTGACACCACACCAGGTGACACCTCACCACACACCAGGTGACACCTCACCACACACCAGGTGACACCTCACCACACACCAGGTGACACCTCACCACACACCAGGTGACACCTCACCACACACCAGGTGACACCTCACCATACTACACCAGGTGACACCTCACCATACTACACCAGGTGACACCTCACCATACTACACCAGGTGACACCTCACCATACTACACCAGGTGACACCTCACCATACTACACCAGGTGACACCTCACCATACTACACCAGGTGACACCTCACCATACTACACCAGGTGACACCTCACCATACTACACCAGGTGACACCTCACCATACTACACCAGGTGACACCTCACCAGGTGACACCTCACCACACCAGGTGACACCTCACCAAGTAACACCTCACCAGGTAACACCTCACCACACTGGCCTGGGTGGAGCAGATATAGAACTGGTTGATGGATATGATGTCGATATGTTGTCGATATTTGTGATAACCTAACAGTGCACACAGACAGGCTACGATCTATTCATGGGCCTTACAGCGCAGCAGACTCTGCATGGACCTTTGACCTCATCAATAACGCTTGTGACAATCTCTGTTCTGTCTCAAGCTGGAGTGCATCTGTGTTGACCTGGACCCGGAGGTGGCTGCAGCTCTGGTCTGTCACCTCAGTGCTTCCAGCCTCAGCCCAGAGCTGGACTTCCTGTGACTGGACCAATGGCCTCAGCCCAGAGCTGGGCTTCCTGTGACTGGACCAATGGCCTCAGCCCAGAGCTGGGCTTCCTGTGACTGGACCAATGGCCTCAGCCCAGAGCTGGACTTTTTGTGACTGGACCTATGGCCTCAGGACAAAGATGGACAGTTAGAATTTTTTTTAGACCAAGGACCCAGAGAACTTTGTTATTTCCTCCCATGAAGAAAATACTGGGCTCAGACGTACTGTTGTGGTAAACAATTGTATTTTACGTGTGTGTGTGTGTGTGTGTGTGTGTCTGAGGGATTGTGGATCTGAAAGCACAGTTAATGTTCAGCATTGTAAAAAGAAATCAGTACAGAGAAAAGCCTGTTTTACAGCGTAATTAAAAGAAATGTATCCACACATCTCCGTATTCATTCTACCCTATCAACTATACAGTGGGTTTGGAGTGGTCCAGGTGCCAAAATGTCCACAGTCCTCACTGCTGACATCCGTGAGGAAACCACAAAACCATGTGTCACATGTTTTACATGGCTTAGACCCAAGAGAGTTCTACTCCAGAGGAACGGTTATATTCTATAGTCTCCATCTCATATCAATCGATTCCAACAGTCATGACCATTATATACGCGAGTCCTGGTGTAGGAGTGACAGGACACACTAGTTGTCAGCTGGGGTAGGGGTCAGAGGACACCCACGGTTGTCCCCTCCGTCAGCTGGTGTAGGGGTCAGAGGACACCCACGGTTGTCCCCTCCGTCAGCTGTTGTAGGGGTCAGAGGACACCCACGGTTGTCCCCTCCGTCAGCTGTTGTAGGGGTCAGAGGACACGCATGTTTGTCCCCTCCGTCAGCTGGTGTAGGGGTCAGAGGACACGCACGTTTGTCCCCTCCGTCAGCTGGTGTAGGGGTCAGAGGACACCCACGTTTGTCCCCTCCGTCAGCTGGTGTAGGGGTGTAGCTCCCCAGTGTCCGTGGCGTTCTGCATGTCGGGGGGGCTGTCAACAATCTCTCCAGAAGCTGCTTGTGTGAGCGGATGAACCATGGACATGTGGACGTTCAGGTTGTGGGCCTTCTCAAAGCGTTTCCCACACAGTCTGCATTCAAATTCCAGATCGGCCTCAGACTGATGTTTGGTCATGTGGTACTTGAGTGATGCTCTCTGGCGACATTGGAAACCACACACTTCGCACCTGAGAGTGGAGACAAAATGGCCGTCAGTGAGAGTGCAACCTAGCGTTGTCCCCAACCCTATTCAAATCACATCGTTAAACACTCAGATACCTTCTGTTAGGTGTGGCCAGGGCTGGAGATTTGGACTTACTGTAGTGGTTTGGCTCCTGAGTGTCTCATCTGGTGCACAGACAGATGCTTCCTCTGCTTGAAGGTCTGACCACACTGGTCACAGATGTAGTTCCTCACCTCTGGAAAAGGAGAACATTCAGACTTCATGTGAACACAAGTCTCAGTCCTGATCATCACTCTGAAACCTCTGTGTCCATTTCAGCTTCAACAGGAAAGTGCCTTTACAACACCCGCCAGACGGCCGTTAACACAGTCACATGACGTCTCACGATAACCTGAACAAAAGCTGTAAATGAGGAACATTTCAGGATTTCTGATGTGTATTTGGGATGTGTTCATCTCTTTCAGGATTATTATAACTCTTCCTATTGCGTCGTTTCGAGGGATATTCGTACAAAATGGGACTACAGTAAACATGGGCGAGGTTTTTGAAGGATATTACATTTCCTGAAGCCATACATTTATATTTAACCGGGAAACAACAGGACAATCTCCAGTTCAGACACTACATTTCCTTAAGCCGTACATTTATATTTAACGGTCGAACAACAGGCCAATCTCCAGTTCAGACACTACATTTCCTGTAGTCATACATTTATATTTAACGGTCGAACAACAGGCCAATCTCCAGTTCAGACACTACATTTCCTGTAGCCATACATTTATTTTTAACAGAGGAACAACAGGCCAATCTCCAGTTCCGACACTACATTTTCTGTAGCCGTACATTTATTTTTAACAGAGGAACAACAGGCCAATCTCCAGTTCCGACACTACATTTTCTGTAGCCGTACATTTATTTTTAACTGAGGAACAACAGGCCAATCTACCTGTATGAATGAGTTTGACGTGTCGCTGCAGGTAGCGGTCAATCATAAAGACCTTGTTGCACCCAGGATGAGGGCAGGGTCGCTCACGGACCTCTTCATGATGCTCCTTGATATGTTTCTGTACCCCGTGGGGAGGAGAACAGCTCTCAGAAACACTCATGTATTCCATGAACCAGTCAGGACAAAACGATGGAGATGAACGAGTCAGGACAAAATGTCCCAGGTATCTGACCTTCATGCCGTCTGCACCCCGATACACAGCTGAGCAGCCCTGGTGTGGGCATTTGTAGATATTGGGGAGCTCCTCTCTGAAAATAAAAACAAACATTGATACCCTGTTATCCAACGAGCGATATCCGAAGCCCACTCTAATCACAACAACTCGCTGAGCGCTAATTAGCGTCTCCCCTGGAACTACCCAGCCTCTCACCAGTCAGCTGTCCAGTGAAGGTTCAAACCTATATTGTGGTGTGTAGCGTGGAGCTCTATCAGAGCCTTGGACCGCTGTGCCATCACTGAGACCGTAATCTATATTTCTCATGTATTACTTGCTAATAGAAGCATTTGTGATTCAAGTGTTTATCGTACCGTTCTGACTTAATGGGAATCTTCCAGCCAGGCTTGGGTCCTGGCTTTTTCCTAACTTTAGGCACTTGTGGGTCTTCTGGAGTCTTTGCTTCTTTTCTTCTGGTTCTTTTCTTTGGAGAGGCAACTCTGCAAGACATAGATATGGGAAGAAAGCATTGAATGTGTCCCAGCCATGCAACTGATGGCTTTGTTCATTACTAATTCTTCACTACTATCCGCTAATGCATATGTTACTATTGTGTTTTAATACAAATTATCCTGGGTGAATTACTTTGCTTTGATATGCAACATAGCTAGAACCCTCACCAATCCACTCACTTTTCAGGGTATGGTTCGAATAATTCATCAGATGATCCACGTTTCCTTCTATCATCAAGGTCGTCCTCGCTGGACAAGTTCCTGAGGTTTTACACAAACAGCCCATATGTGAACCCGTCTTTATAGAGCTGTAGAAGCCGAACACTGTGTTTCCCATGCAGACTTACCTGTCAGACAGGTCACCATCTCCCGTCCCGTCCATCAGTGGAGCAGATGCAGGTGAGGGAGTCTCCTCAGCAAAGAGAGATTCTGAAGACATTCAAAAGACAGTTAAAAGTAAATTAGACTGGGAACCATAACACATTAACCATCCAAAAAGAGTCATAAATGACCAAGAAATTTCAGCAAAATAATAGTCTAAATTGTGGGGTGGTAGAGAGTTGAGTCGGTTGTCTTTCAATCGGAAGGTTGGTGGTTCGATCCCTGGTTCCTCCTGGGAAATTGTCAAGAGCAAGACCTAACCCCAGCTGCTCCTGGCGAGCCAGCAGTCGCCTTGCATGGTAGACGCGGTCGTCAGTGAATGAATGAGTGAATGAATGGGTGAATGTGAGGCAGGATCTGTAAAGCGCTTTGGATAAAAGCGCTATATAAAAGCGCAGCGTTTACCATGTATTGTTTGCACCTCGGCACATCTATTGCACCACTTTTTCTGGAAAACTGGAAAATCTCGAATTCTATCTTTTTTTGGTTTGTATTTTTCACATAAGTGAAAAATCTGAACAATTCACAAACCGTAAGCTTATTTCACAATAAATTCTACAATGACCTGGACAATATTATTGCCACATTCTAGGCATAGTTAGAAATAAGTTGATTTCAAGCGGACCTTGATAAAAAAAAAATCAAACGAACCAATGGAAAAAAAACTTTACTAATTCAACCAGTTTGAATAAATAATTTGACTCGGCTCTCTCACCAGTCGCACTAGTAGTGGACGCATCTGTGTGAATGCAGCTCTGGGTCTGTGGAGCAGCAGCTGGACTTGGCTGGGCCACGGAGTTGTTGTCAGGGGTTCTCTTCCCCACAGGCTGCTGTTCACCTTCCGCCAGAGGGTCACCCCCGGCGTGGCCGGGGTTTGGTTTGGTCGGTATTTTCTGTGTGTCCATCACGTATCTATGTCCGTCCACGCAAGCCCAGATGGCCCTTACTGAACCCCAGCATTGTCCCTCCACCACTTCCTTCAGGTCAGGACACGAGCGACAGTCCTCCGCATGGTGATGCGCCCAGGACACCAGGCTATGAAGACCCTTGGGATCCGAGGAGATGCTGGGTGCTGGGAAAGTAGGGGTGAATGTCAGGATTCGGGTGAAAGAAATCAGATTTTTTGTGACTGGTGGTTAAACCTTGACAGCTGAATCAAATTCCTGTAATAAATGTGTCCTGGTGGAATGCATTGACTCACACAGCAAGCTGGGATCTAGAGTGTCTTGAGAGCATTCTTTACCCTTCCTGAAATCACAAAAAAAAACTGTTTACGTGTCTCCGCCTTGAATACGTCTGGAACCTGTGACATTATTACTGCCCGGCGTGCCCGCACTGTTCCTCACCTGTCTCTGGTGTGCACATTCACCGAGGGCAGGAGGTTGACCCTCTGCAGAAATGTGAGCAGGATCGTATGGCACTTGTAGAATTTCGTGTGACAGTTCTTACAGACAAACTGGGACAGACGGGGATCCCGGTTCAATGGAACCCCAACTAGACGCTGAAAGTCTGTGTAGAAAAGCAGTGGTGACTGTGCTGACTGTGCTGACTCGGGGTCAGGCAGCCCATCCGACGACACCGGACACTTGTCAAAGGCATGTCGCAGCCTCCGAGGTGAGAACTTTCCATGACATAGTCGACAGAATGCAGTGCAAAGTCGACGCATACCTGCAAGAATAATCAATGAATGAGGCTGCATTTGACAAAGACAATCAGCTGATCCTTTACATTGAAGGTAGCACACCTGACAACGACCTGCAATTGACCACAAAATATAGACTGGTTGTGTCAATAGTTTAGCTGGGTACTCACCTGACTTCTTTAATCTGTCCTCAGGATGCTCCTCCTCCTCTGTCTCTATCGATACTGTTGTGCTTAACTGTAATCTTGCGGACCTGTCATTTGCACCAACATCCTCGAAATCTCCCTCAAATCCAATTGATGGTGGAGTAGTTTTTGCAGCATTATTGTGTCTTCTATGCCGCCCGGTAGGTTTCTTGACCCCTGCCACTGACTGAGTCTGGTTTCTCTGACACGCGGGCACATCGGGGGGCAGCCGTGCACGCCTACCTCTCTTCTTCATAACACAATCCCAACAACACACAAGGTGGATCCGTAGAAACTAATGCGAGGTAGAGCGAAAAATTGTTCAGGTAGCATTGACTCTTACATGGGGAACTGTCCGGTCAGCAACGTTAGCTGTGTTTAAACCACAATGGGTTTAAACCAATAACTGGACCGAAAACTGCGATTTTGACTAAAGAGAACACGATTCGGTTCAAATTTGAGTAGTCATTGTTTAAGTATTTAATCTGTAGTGTTGTTAAATGTGCATATTCGTTTTAACTAACACAAACTAGTAGCTGTTTACCCGTGTTTACCACATTTTTCAACATTCGAAAGTACGTCCGGGTCACCCAATTTTAAAACTTTTCAAAATAAAAGCCTGCCACGACAGATTGCAACCATAATTGAACAGAATTTTTTTCATCCGCACATTTTTTAACTATTTACTGGGAACAACGAACAATAAACGACCTACTATTAGTTAGTTAGTTATTTTTTTCAGGCATGAGAGTTACTTATAAAAAGTGTAACATATATCAATATACTGTTTATTGCTTTAACCTTTCCCACATTATTTTCTAGATCTGAACAAAATGGTCATTTGTTTTACAATGTTGTTTTTTTTGCTTTGCTGAAATCGTTAGGCACTACGCAAATAACTGGAATATGGGAAGCCTCATAAAAACATTAATTTTGCGTAAATTCGCAGACATTTATTTTGACGGTCTAAGATGAACACCTTAATGTAGCTGTGGGCTATCTTTGCTTCTAAATATGTCAATGTAAACACCAAAACCGGAAGTATTATAAAACAATTAAAACATTTAAACAACCACCCTATGCGGCAGTGGAAGTCTTTGCCCTCGGACATTTCAACAAGCAGTGACAACAGCAACCATGGCGGCTGACGGTGGCATGAAGCCCCTTCAAAATGCAATGAAATTGGCTAAATTGGCTATACAATTGGACGCAGGGAACCGACATAAGGTATTGTAATGTCAAGCTGCCTAATGAGTTTCATATCAATTTCACTGTCTTTAGTCATCGCTGTAAAACGGAGCTGCAGTAGTTGCCTTGTTGGATTTATCTTGTGATAATCTAATATTTGTAATGCCATTAGGTTTCTACTGTTGAACATTAGTGTCTTGTTTTTCTCTCAAGGAAGCTTACTGTGAATACTTGAGGAGTATTAACTACATTTCCCATGCACTTTTGGAGGATGCTGAGTCAATAGGTAAGATGAGGCGTGGGTCCTACATAGACTATATTCTGTATTACAATATTGATGACAATCAAAAACAAATCTACTTTCGGCTGTTATGATGCTTTTAAAGATGGAATCGTTTATACAGTCTTATAAACGAAAGGCTATATATATATATATGTAACTACTCATTGGACATATTGATGAATAACTGTCTCTGCGTTTGATTATTATTTATTTAAGTGTGCAAATATCGTACATGCATTTAAATAAATGCTAAAATATGTAAGCACATTGCTCTTTGTTATTATATCATAAATACCTTTAATTTATCAGGTTTGGATACTCGACATGCATTTTGGGAGATATAGTTTATGATCACTGAAATGCTGTAAAAGAGCCTATCCTTTTTTAAGACAATGCTGTGCCTTTTATGCTCTCGTGTAAAATAAGGAGGTGGACCGCAATCCTTGCGGTTGTACCTTGTACAGTAGATGGTGGATACAGTATGTTTAATTTTTCCTCACCCAGAGGAGGGAGAAATGGTAGCAGAAGAGGTGGAAAAGATGTTAAAGCTGGCAGAGCAGTGTTTGGAGAGAGCCAAGTCATTCATAGGAAGGGAAGAATCCCTTTCCGCCATCTCCACCACCACCACCCTGGCAGAACCCAGTTATCACTCAACCACAGCCACATCTGTTGCAGTATGCCCAGGAAACGTTGGTAAATATATTTGTCTTCAATTTCTTTATAAGTGTTTCAATAACTTTGTATCAAAACCAAATCATCCCGTCTGAGTCTCACCTTCAGTTTCACCACAAGATCCGGATACGGAGTCTAAACTCAACTCTAGTCCCGGACACCGCAGAGCTCTCTCCGATGGGGGGGGAGGGCTCTCCCCTTTCCTGCCCCCAGAAGTCTTCCAGAGGTTGCAGACCATAGAGCCACTGGGTACCAGGAAGTGAGTTATCAGAAAAACAGAACAACACATTTGAAGGGAGTGAGGACAAAGATGACAGTGCTGGATATTGACACTCAACAATGAAAGCAGAAGCCCATAAACACTCAGATGTAAACTTGATGTTAAGATTGTCATTGCTGAACCTTGTTACGGTTGACTTCTGGAGTTAATAAATACATAAATACATATTTATTAACATATATTAAAATAGAAATGCAGGTATTCTGTTAATACTGACTTGACGTGCACATTGCCCATAACGTTCGTGGAATGAATAATTGTTATCCATATGGTACCGTGATTAAATGTGTTTCTATGTGTGTGTATTAGGGAGCTCACACCCATAGAGGAGGCTTCACGTTTGAACCAGAAACTGAAAGCAAATTATGAAGCTCGTCTGGCCCGTCTTCCACCTGCTCAGGCCCGTACACAGAAGACATCTCTGGTCAGTTTTTCAGTCGTGTCTTATTTTTGAGAATAAACACTATTAACAATGTTTTAACACATTTTAGATTTGAACATGATGCTAATTGTTACTGATACCAGCTGATATTTTTATTCATGGTGTAATTTATGGGAACAACACCCTCAAAATATTCTCCCGGTGTCTCCCACCTTTATCTACCCACCTTTTGTCATCTCAAAATGTCCCCATTAAAATTAAAAACCAATGACATACAAAAAAGGCGAGAAGAAGGTATTGAGAGGGTGTTAGTCAGGAAAACGTTTCATTGGCTGCCATCTGCTTTGCGTACATGGCATATTCGATGCCTTAAGAAAGCACAGAACATCATAAACGCCACCCACACTCCTGCTGTCTGGTAGACGTTATTGGTGCATCTACCTGACTCACCAGCTGGTTTTACCCCTAGGCTGTAAGCAACATTAATCCTCTAATCATATTGATCAACTACAGTGGATATAAAAAGTCTACACACCCCTAAAAATGTCCGATTTGTGTGATGTGATTTTTTTTATTTAGACGAAGATTAATCATGTCAGAAATTTTCCACTGTCAATGTGACCTATAACGTGAACAATTCAATTAAAACATTTCAATCTTTGAGGAGAAAATTTTCAAATAAAACCTTACAATAACCTGGTTGCATACATGTGCCCGCCTGCTTATAACTGGGGAAGTGGCTGTGTTCAGAATTAACCAATCACATTCAAACTCATGTTAATGACACTATGTTTTAATAACATAGCGTCATTGTACAGAATGACGCTAGGTTATTAGGTGCATTTGACCAATAAAAAAGACTGGCTTTGTCCTTCACACCTAACCATTGTGCCTCCCTGACAAGAAAAGACAATGATATGTAATTTTGACATGTTGCAGTTGTGTTCGAGTCATGCACTGTTCGAGTCATTAATACTTGTTTTTACACAAACCTCAATACAGAAAGCTTCAGGTGGTCATTACTAGGTACCTTGTTGGCCCTGTACCATAAAGGGCTCATTGATGAGTATACCTGATTCAGAGAACAAGTATATCACTTGGACACACACACACAAACACATATTCAGAGCTGATATGCTTGGTCAGAAAAATTATGTTTTGGGCCAGATTCGGGCATTAAATACAACTCATTCCATCTTTATCTTTAATTATTTGCCAGCAGTCTAGCTATTTACTCTTGGGTTAATATCCTGAATGTTTATTGGCTGAACCCTTTACTGCTTTAATTGCATTAAAATGACCATGTGTAATGTTAGAAGTGTGTAGGATATTGCCAAAATGCTGCCACCCGCCAATCATTCCAACCAAGAAGGAAGCACAGTCCGTGCGTGCATCGGCGTATTGGCAGTTTGTCACTGGAACGCTCACGCGCTTCGAATTGATTACGGAATTGATTGGTTTAAAGCGTTGCGTGCGCGCGCCCGCTGGCAGCCAGGCTCGCTCCAGTCGAGTGAGACGAATTAATGTGGAGTCGTTATTTCCGTTATGTCCGTTATATCAAGTTATAATTTATCCGAAATAACATGTTGTTCTGTGAAATGGTGAGACTTTCACGTCTAGTCATATTCGCGGCCTTCCACCGGCGCGACATATTTGGTTTCCAGGCGTTATGTTGGGGTTAAAATATTACTTTTAACCCGCGATTTTGCCTAGATGCCCACACTTTCCGTTGAAACCGAAATGTCCATCTCCGCTTAATGGATCGGGTTAAATTAATTGCTGAAAGTATTTATGTCCATGTAGTTTCATAGTTTCAATGACGCGCCCGGCTGTAGATGTGGCCCCTACTATGCGCTCAAGCTATTTGTAAACATTGTTATTGACCAAATATTGGAGTTCTCTAGTAACCTAGTCAAAACGCAATCTATGATGACAACCTTCAAGCTATAAAGTCGTTGTTCAGACCCCGAAAAGCCATACTAGCATTTAGAGTCCTTTAGTGAAATAACCGGTGGTATAGTGTTATTGATCAGCAGACACGGTCAGCTTCAATTCTAATTACAATCTTGGATCTGACAGCTTGCTTGAAACGCCTATAGAAACATTCTAGAAATCTCAAATATGTATGTTTTCTTTCATTACAGACGCTCTCTTTTGAGAGGCAGATGATGGAGAACCTGATTATTGCCAAGGCGAGGCAAGATGCGGTATCCTTCTGGTTCTGAACCGTTTGTGTCAGCTTGTTCTATAAATCTAAGGGTCTATTGGGTAAGACTTTTCACTTGAGTAACACCTTTGACCTTTGGACTCATTCAACAACATATTATGTCACGGTCCTGACTGCCTTTACAAGATCATACTAGGGAACGCTGTGAAGGGAAACATACTCTATTAGTTTGTCGATTTAGAAGTAATTAAGTTGAGATACTTTAGGCTGTTGTTATTGTTTATGGTGTTACGCGTGTAGCTTTGGATTCAACTGATATGTTACTGTATGTAGTGGATATTTGGCAACCGTTTCCTTAATGCGTTTTGAAGCTCCAACGGAAGATGGAGGAGAGGAGACTGAGGTTGCAGGAAGAGGCTAACAGGTGAGTGTCCACCCCCTGTATGTAACACAGGTACCATA
This sequence comes from Dallia pectoralis, assembly GCA_029465975.1. Taxonomy (NCBI): domain Eukaryota; kingdom Metazoa; phylum Chordata; class Actinopteri; order Esociformes; family Umbridae; genus Dallia; species Dallia pectoralis. The sequence continues at coordinate 4,142,015 of CM055745.1, read as the reverse complement.
TCACATTGAATATGGGCATGTCTGTCTGTGACACAGGAACCATATCACAGTGCATATATGGCATATCTGTATGTAACACAGGAACCATATCACAGTGCATATAGGGCATGTCTGTCTGTAACAGTGCGTGTATGGACATGTCTGTCTGTAACACAGACAACATATCACAGTCCATATATGGGCGTGTCTTGTCTGTAACACAGGCAACATATCACACTGCATTTATGGGCTTGTCTGTCTGTAACACAGGAACCATATCACAGTCCATATATGGGCATGTCTGTCTGTAACACAGGAAACATATCACAGTGCATATATGGGCATGTCTGTCTGTAACAGACCACAGTGCATATATGGGCATGTCTGTCTGTAACACAGGAACCATATCACAGTCCATATATGGGCATGTGTCTCTGTAACACAGGAAACATATAACAGTGCATATAGGGCATGTCTGTCTGTAACACAGGAAACATATAACAGTGCATATATGGGCATGTCTGTCTGTAACACAGGAAACATATAACAGTGCATATATGGGCATGTCTGTCTGTAACACAGGAAACATATAACAGTGCATATAGGGCATGTCTGTCTGTAACACAGGAAACATATAACAGTGCATATATGGGCATGTCTGTCTGTAACAGACCACAGTGCATATATGGGCAAATCTGTCTGTAACAGACCACTGTGCGTATATGGGCATGTCTGTCTGTTAGGATGTTGTCACTGATGTGGTGCCTGGAGCTGAGCTCCATTTCCTTAACAGCTTAGTTGATTCGTTCTCTTTGCTCTACGCAGGAGGTTTGCCGCCTCTGGATCGATTACTGCTGAGGAACCGGAACAACGTGTTCTGTACACAAATGTTTTGGAGTATGAACAAGATCACGTGAGTTCAAGGTTCTGTGACGACTTGACAAGCCTTGGTGTAATTAAGATTTGTTTTTAAGATTTGATGCACTCAACCTCACACAAATTATAAATGAACCTACCAGGTTTAATCTTAAATCAGAAAAGGGGACCCTCATGGATGTTGCCCTGACCAACTTACCCTGTAAATATACTTCAGCTGTTTACAACCAGGACCTCAGTGATCACTGCCTTATTGCCTGCGTCCGTAATGGGACCGGGGTCAAACGACCACCTCTCATCACCGTCAGGCGCTGTCTAAAACACTTCTGCAAACAGGCCTCAACTTGGGTGAACATTAATCTCATCCCATCCATAGAGGATGCTTGGCTGTTCATCAAAAGTGAATTCCTCTCTGTCCTAAATAAGGATGCCCCGTTTAAAAAGTTCAGATCAAAAGACCGATACAGTCCTTGGTTCCAGTCTGTTTAACCTATCTCCCTCATCTTCGTAAATAGAGAGAGAATGGAAATCCGCTGCAGTCATTCCCCCGTTCAAAAGGGGAGACTCCCTTGACCCCAATTGCTACAGACCTATATCTATCTTACCCTGTCTTGAAAAGCTGGTTAACAAACAGATTGTCAACCATTTTGAATCCCATCATGTCCTTTCCGCTTTGCAATCTGGTTTTCATGCTGGTCATGGCTGCACTACGGCTACCCTAAAGGTCTTGAATGACATCATAGCCGCCATTGACAAAAAGCACTACTGTCTACATCGACCTGTCCAAGGCATTTGACTCTGTTAACTATCGTGTTCTCATCAGCCGACTCAATAGCCTGAGTTTCTCTTGCGACTGCCTTCCCTGGAACTCCAACTATCTCTCAGAGTACCAGCGTGTTAAGTCAGAGGAACCCAGGGCTGTCTTCATTGGGGTTCCGCAGGGCTCGATTCTCGGGCCGACTCTTTTTTTTCTCTACATCAAAGATGTTGCTCTTGCTGTTGGAGACTCTCAGATCCATCTCTATGCAGACGATACCATCCTGTACACAGCAGGCCCTTTGTTTGATACAGTGCTCTCAAATCTCCAGGAGAGTTTTAATGCCATCCAGCATTCCTTCCGTAGCCTACAGTTATTATTAAACTCTAGTAAAACTAAGTGCACGCTTTTCAACTGATCACTACCAACTACCTGCCCGCCTACCTAGCATCACCACGCTGGATGGGTATGAACTTGAATATGTTGATACATATAAATATCTAAGTGTCTTGTTGGACTGCTCTCTCTCCTTCCAGCCGCACATTAACAAACTGAAATCTAAAATTAACCCCAGAATCGGCTTCCTCTTCCGCAACAGGGCTTCCTTCACCCAGGCTGCCAAACTTGCCTTGGCGAAAATGACTATTATCCCAATGTTTGACTTTGGCGATGTCATTTATAGAACAGCCTCAAACTGGACGTGATCTACCATAGCGCCAAACGTTTTGTTACAAATGCCCCTTACAACACCCACCACTGAAAGCATTGCTGTAGTCCTTACTGTGTCCCACTGCTATTTGCACTCTTGTGTTGTGTGTATTTGTGAAACTGTATGTTGTCCTGCAAATTTTTTCACCTTATCTTGGCCAGGTCGCCGTTGCAGATGAGAATTTGTTCTCAATCGGCTTACCTGGTTAAATAAAGATTAAATAAATAAAAAATGTCAAAAAATATTGAGACAGCGCTTCAATTAGGTGGTGAATGCCTGCTGTGGGTAATTACATGCAGGTTTTCATTACAGGATTGGCCCAAGCTTTGGAAAGCCAAACTGAAGAAATATCCTGATGATGTCACCTTGGCGTCTGGTCTTGTTTCCCGTCTTCTCAGGTACTGAATAAGGCAACACACGGCTGTCGGGTATTTTGTAAAACGATGCTCCTTGTAGAAGGATCCACAAGCACCAGTATGTAAAGTTTGTATAAGCATGTCAGAACTGATGTCGTGTTTAAAGCTCTAGTAGTGGTTTCTATTTTTCGATTTTCTTTAAATAAAATGGGCCTTTAATAGCAGATAACACACTTAGTGATATTAGAAAATATTTGCGTTAACGTGTTACGAAGTTGCTGGCATCTTTTCCATTATGAGGAACATGGGATTTAAAATAAAATATGTATAAAGTCATGAGTTACCTTTAAAACTATCCTTGCCCAACACAGATACAAAGTACAGAAAGATGTACAGGTTACAGAACCCTTACAACTAATGTCAACATGTTATATTTAGTTTTGAATACATTAACTTCTTTAAGTTGAAGAAACTTTAATGCTTTCATTCTGTTAAGAAAAACTAATTTTGGGAAACACACAAATGAAGGTATCATTTAGTTTTTATTTACATTTATTTACATGTATTTGGTTGATGTAGTGAATAAATCATGACATTTGTGTTACGTTACATTTGTGTTACGTTACATTTGTGTTACGTTACATTTGTGTTACGTTACATTTGTGTTACGTTACATTTGTGTTACGTTACATTTGTGTTACGCTACATTTGTGTTACGCTACATTTGTGTTACGCTACATTTGTGTTACGCTACATTTGTGTTACGCTACATTTGTGTTATGCTACATTTGTGTTACGCTACATTTGTGTTACGCTACATGGGTTTTGCGTTTCATCGGTGTTGCGTTTCATCGGTGTTGCGTTTCATCGGTGTTGCGTTTCATCGGTGTTGCGTTTCATCGGTGTTGTGTTGCCCTACATTGGTGTTGTGTACTCTGTGTATCCTAGCTGTCCGGACCATCCTGTGATGAAACTACTGAAAAGGCACCAGTACAGAGTTTACAACCGACTCTACCCAATCGTGAGCAAGTGTTTACCTGCAAGTCCTGCCCTGTCTATAAAACCCTCCCACAGTACTCAAAGCCTGTCCATCTCAGGCTCACGTCGGAGAGCGTCGGAATCTGGCGTGGGTCACAGTCTCTCCTCGAACGCCTCCCTAAATATGACCTGCTCCAATGAGCATAATTCTAGTACGGTGGATTCGGGGTGTGATGGTCATCACACTCCGAACAGAGAGAACTCATTTGAGGACCTGGAGCAGTTCCTGTCTCAGCTGGACTGGCAACCCTGTCATGGGGACCACAACATGACCTTTGAACCATCGCACCAGGTGGATCAGGAGACCCTCATTAAGGACTTGGAGATGCGTGCTCTCAAAGATCACTTGAAGGCCATTGTGAAGGACATTCACAACGCCATCGGTTAGTAGTCGACCATGTTACCCCGGGAGATTTGTCTTCGAATGAAAAACAAATTAACCCTAATGTGTTATGTGTCACAGATCAACTGCTGTCCTTGTGTCTGCTGTCATTTGAGTGTCTCAACACCGCTAATTCTAAGGACCTGTGTTTGGCTAGCATAGAGGAAGCCTTCTTCACGCCTGTCTGGGGCCCTCTACTGGCCCTGTTTAGGTACTGCAGTTTGAAGTCACATCATTCCTTTGACTGTTGACATGTTTGAATAGTTTTACCCAGATGTTTATATGTGAGGCTTAATTTACATATACTAAACCCATTTCGGCACGTTCCTAAGCAGGAATGCATATTCTGGTTCACCAAACGAGGCACTGGGTTCGTCTGTCTTTGGGCAATTATGCCTGCTGTAATTGTCATCCTCTCAGACACAGTCCTTTTTAAAAGCCTATTGCCTGGGTGTCAAGGCTAAAGTTAACTTCACATCGAAAGGTGGTTATTCTAAATGCAGGCTACAGGCAGCCAAGGATCTCCATCAGGCTATCAAAATGGGGCTTGATGATAAACCAGAGGCATATAAACCAAGGTGTAGCATGTTTTTAAGCCTGCGTGCCTTACTATTCACGCTTACATGTTTACCGCGTATAGTGAGAAGACTCCAGTGAAATGTTAGCTAGCAAATGCGTAGACGATAGGCTGATGCGGCTTTAGTTTGCGTTAAACTTGCCTCTGGCATCAGGCCACATTTGATCAGTTTGCCATTTTGATGAGCTTTTTCTGAGCAATTATGTAACCACATGATTTTAGCAGAAGCTCATGAGAACACCCATATGGGTTCTGCTACTGTGATCATTTGCACACATTTTGTAAATACGATTAAAACGTCTTGTATGATATGTGAGTTGTGGGCAGTAGATGGCGTCAGTAGGCTACACAAGGAGAAACAAATCCCTGGGTTAGCCTGCAACATTGTTGATTATGCCGGTCAATACAGTGAAGGTGTCTAATTAACTGGTTTCAATCAACCAATCCGAGATCGATTCGGTCGTATACCAACGGGTCATATCATTCAGTTGTTGACATGACACGTCGTGGTGACCTCTTTGACCTTTGTTTGTCCTCGGGGGCCCTGTCCAGGAAAGTCCACCGACAAAGGGAGTTGTCTTTTGAGTCCAGTATGACGCTGTATCGGGACGCCTCACCTGATGCGGTCGGTGTCTCTCCAGAACTGTACCCCCAGGACCCGGCCGTACTGCGTGGTTCCTACCCATATGAATCTGCCGTGCAGGAGCTTCGCTTGCTGAGCCGAGACTGCTGCCCCCAGAAAAAGCTGGACTGCATTGGTGAGTCCCTAAAGCAGGGGAGGACAAACCTTTCACCTCAGGGGCCACATCGGGACTTTGAAATTAATTGGAGAGGGCCACATTTGTTTTGTAATTTGTTAATAAGAAATTATTTGTTCGGCCAGAGAAGCTCAATCGTTTGAATATATACACATAACAATTATACTGTAGGTCTATTGCTATATCTAAATCATTTTAATTATATTATGTTACATAACAATTGGACTTGCAAGTTATTCTGTAGTTGTCCGCAAAACTGTTTCAATATTTACTACCGACTTAGATTGCCCACCCCTGATCTAAATGCTCAAAACACAATCTCTGGATATGATATTGAGTCAATTCAACGAGGTGAAAATCCTTGTTTATTTGTGCTACAACGTCCAGTATGCAATGTTGTTCAGAAAGATACGAGACACAATTGACCTGTTTGGTGAACTTTCGCAACATTATTGATTATTTTTGTTCTTCATAACCCTGTCCGTTAGTCACCTCTGGCGTGTTTTCCGTTTCCTGTCTGTTGCAGTTCGGACGCTGCGTGTGATTTGCGCTTGTGCTGAAGACTATGGTAGCCTTCAGGAGGAAGATTCCAAAACGGCATCTATGTGAGTCTAAAACAGTAACAGGACTTTGGAGCATATAAACATGAACACACATCTGCCTGACTATCTTTATTCCCCTGTAGTTTACACACAATCACCCTTTTCAAAAACTTCCCCCCCTCTGTACCTACATGATTTCCCTTTCTAAAGACTTGAGCTCAGACTACAAATGTTTTTTTCTATCTAAATATAATGCCTCAGCGGCTGTCAGACTTCATCAGGGCTCGCTAAGTCCTGACACAGCAGGGGTTCGGATCACTGGCCCCCCTGCGGAGTCATACACCCTGGGCGACCGTTAAAGTGGGTCGCCTTGCCTGAAATGTACCCGGGCTGCGCCCCACTAGCTGTGCATGGGAGAGCAGCTCTACTGACAAGCCGATGGAGCTATGGGCATGGTTGCGGTGGGGACGAGGTTGTATTGTTGTAAAACATTGTCACTGAGTAGCTGCTTGTTAGTAGCCGCCGTTAGGAAACTTAAAGTGGGTCGTCTTGTCTGAAATGTACCCAGGCAATGTGATGCGTCGCAAAGGTTATAGGGGTCCGATGCCGGGTTGTATAACAGGTGCCAATAGAACCACAGCTGCAATTACATGTAGATTAGGTGCCAATAGAACCACAGATGCAATTACATGTAGATTAGGTGCCAATAGAACCACAGCTGCAATTACATGTAGATTAGGTGCCAATAGAACCACAGCTGCAATTACATGTAGATTAGGTGCCAATAGAACCACAGCTGCAATTACATGTAGATTAGGTGCCAATAGAACCACAGCTGCAATTACATGTAGATTAGGTGCCAATAGAACCACAGCTGCAATTACATGTAGATTAGGTGCCAATAGAACCACAGCTGGAATTACATGTAGATTAGGTGCGAATAGAACCACAGCTGCAATTACATGTGGAATCCCAGCTGCAATTACATGTTGAAGTCATCTTGTAAAAAACGTGTAATACTGGAGTGAAAGTGTTTAGATACGTGCACGCATTTGTGTTTAATGTAGTTAAGTTAGAGATCTGAGGTTATCGGTCAGGGCTGTTCTCCTGTGTAGGTTTTATTCAACGCCCTTCTTGTCCTGCTTAACTATTCAAAATGTAACGAGAATACAAAAAAGTACATTGTTTACCGGTGCAAATTTGGAATGTAATGAAAAGAAAAGTAGTCGGACACAGTCTAGTGTCTGTTTAGTGTGTCTCATGGTGATGTCAGTTGAAGGCTTGGAGGGCATGTCTCCTGCTCTACATCTGTCTCCTTACATCAGCGGGTACAGAGCTGTCAGACTTTAGGGATGTGGTTTTCTTGTCACCACTTCTTAGCTCTGACAGATGCAGTTTATTTCATTGGGGACACCACAATCTAGTGGCCACTGGCGAGCTACGCAATGGAATAGGGGATGTTGGGGTTTGATACGTGTTTTATTTGCTGGGAGTCAAGATAATTTATAGTATGGGGGATGTTGGGTGTTGCCCATGACAGGAATATATTTTCTTTTAAATTTTACCTTGGGGACTCAAAGTCAGTTTTATGCTTTGGATTTGTGTCACAATAATTCTTACAAATGCACAAGTGCTCCCGGGAAAGTATGGTTGCATGGGGTGTCCGAATTATCCGTCGCCTTTGTTTTCTCCATGTCACTCAGATTTCTCTTCAAACACAAAGAAACAGACATTCCACAGAGGACTTCCTTATACGTTTTTCGGTTCATTTGTCCTTTTGTTTCTTATGAAGTGGGTCTCTTTCTTTTCTTCTTTTCATCCTTTCATCAGACCAAACTCCCATCTCGCTCTCTCTCTCTCTCCCCCTCCACAGAGTGACAAGTTCACGTTCATTTAAATCAGTTATATCTAATCGGAATCCATGTAACGACTTGTCAATTCTATTTACTTTCCACATCCGAAGTTTGCCAAATTCACGTGCAGGACGGAATTCGATATTTTTACCTGAACAGGAACCGTAAGTGTAAGTGTGTGTTGATGGGGCAGTACGGATTTATGTGTGTGTTTGTGTTGTGCTTACGGGTGTAAGCCGTGTGTGAGTCTGAGGTTATATAACGCACACCTCTCAACCTGCCAGGGATTTGGTTACTATCAGAGGAACAGCCATCAACTGTCTCACGCGAAGCAATTTGTGGATTCGTGTGATGGGTGATAAACAATAAATGAGTGTGGAGAGATATGATCATCACATCAGTGAAAATGTGTACCCTGAGATTACTACAAACTTTTTACCACTTCCCAGCCGAACCTTTTCATCTAGATTTTGGTTGTTAACCGTCGGTCATTTCTTTTCTCTGTGAACCAAATCTTCCTTTGTCAGCGGGGCGGATGACTTGTTGCCTATCCTGTCCTACGTGACGCTGCGCTGTGAGCTGCCACAGCTTGTATCTGAATGTGCTGCCCTGGAAGAGTTTATCCATGAAGGGTAGGTCTTTAGTACACACACACACACACACACACACACACACACACACACACAGGTCTTTAGTACACACACACACACACACATATATATATATATACACACACACACTGCCCTGGAAGAGTTTATCCATGAAGGGTAGGTCTTTAGTACACACACACACACACACACACACACACACACACTGCCCTGGAAGAGTTTATCCATGAAGGGTAGGTCTTTAGTACACACACACACACACACATATATATACACACACACACTGCCCTGGAAGAGTTTATCCATGAAGGGTAGGTCTTTAGTACACACACACACACACACACACTGTTCTGGTAGAGTTAATTCATGATGGGTATGTCTTCAGCTCACACACACGAACACACACACACACACACTGAATACAAGCCTTTCACATATCCCCCTGACGCTGTACATTTCATCCAATCTGCACTCCTGTCCGGCGACCATGTTGCGTGTGAGTTCAGACCACACCCGACGTCTATTTATCTCACTAACTGCTGCTTTTTACACACTGGTTAGATTGGCAGTGGCGAGGGGAATGTAGAGAGATTCTGGTTTGGTTTCCCTCTATAAAAACACACAGAAAAGCCATCTCAATGTTTGTGCAACCCAGCGGTTTTGAAGAGCATATTATGTGTGATGCTGGGCTCACTGCAACCCTGTATCTATTAAGTCTTGGTGGGATTTCTAAAACACGAATAATAATAAAAGTTAATTAGATTGGATGTTATTTATATGCTTATTTTTCACATAAAATACACTCAGCCCTCCACCACACTCCAAATGATGGGTGGTGATTATCTTTCCATCTGTCTTTCCCTCTCACACACGCACAAGCCCTAGCTGGAGTTGTTTTCGTGTCTTGGTCTAATTTGCTCAAGGTCACCCAGAGTTGACAACCAGAGTCCATCGCTCCCTTAGGAACTTCTACTCCGGCTTATTGTCTTGGATCAGTGTAGTCTGATATGAGGGAGGACATTTCACTGGTTGTGGATCAGTGTAGTCTGATATGAGGGAGGCCATTTTACTGGTTGTGGATCAGTGTAGTCTCATATGAGGGAGGACATTTCACTGGTTGTGGATCAGTGTAGTCTGATATGAGGGAGGCCATTTTACTGGTTGTGGATCTGTGTGGTCTGATATGAGGGAGGCCATTTCACTGGTTGTGGATCAGTGTGGTCTGATATGAGGGAGGCCATTTCACTAGTTGTGGATCAGTGTGGTCTGATATGAGGGAGGCCATTTCACTAGTTGATAATCCTGAGAAGGAAATTAGATATTATGATTTAACTGGTGATTGTTGTGCTATTTCTAACATTTTAAGTTGTAGTGTGTTTGCTGATCTATCAGCAGTTTTTTCCCAATTTGTGTGAATGCATTTAATCAGTCTTTTATTTATTTGTAAAGCTCAGATGCGGACAGTCTTAACATTCTTCTTCTACCCAGGTATTTGATTGGAGAGGAGGGCTACTGCTTGACCTCCATGCAAAGTGCTCTGCAGTATGTGGAATCACTGCACACCAGAGGCTTTCAGCTGCACAACAGTAAACTCACCTGAAACAGGCATGTACCTGAAACGGTAAACTCACCTGAAACAGGCATGTACCTGAAACGGTAAACTCACCTGAAACAGGCATGTACCTGAAACGGTAAACTCACCTGAAATGGGCATGTACCTGAAACGGTAAACTCACCTGAAACGGTAAACTCACCTGAAACGGTAAACTCACCTGAAACGGTAAACTCACCTGAAACGGTAAACTCACCTGAAACGGTAAACTCACCTGAAACGGTGAACTCACCTGAAACGGTAAACTCACCTGAAACGGGCATGTACCTGAAACGGGCATGTACCTGACACAGTTACTCCACCTGACGCAGTTACTCCACCTGACGCAGTTACTCCACCTGACGCAGTTACTCCACCTGACGCAGTTACTCCACCTGACGCAGTTACTCCACCTGACGCAGTTACTCCACCTGACGCAGTAACTCCACCTGACGCAGTAACTCCACCTGACGCAGTAACGCTTTATTCTTTGAAAAGGAATGGGTTGGGATATACAATAGAGCATTAACTTTCTGAAATTGGGTACTGTGTGTAGCAATGGTATAATGTTGTATGAAGTAGATAATGCTATTATACCTTTTCAAAAATTGGTTCATCAACTATATCAAATGTTCTGATGCTAAAGCCGATATATGCGGCACTTCTTATAATGAAAGAAATGGTGCACACATTGATTCAGTGTGGACACTAGAAATAATTGAACTGATTGGGGTCGCTGAGTTCATAGTTCTGTATCCCGGCAGTTGATTCGTGTAATATAGCAGGGCTCTTAAACACTGTTTGTAGAGCGGGAGAATTTGCAGACACATTAACTCTATGTGACATCATCAAAGAGTGCCGCCTTAACTCCCTGTGACATAATTAACTCACGCTAACCAAACAGTTGACTTAAGTGGGCTCTGTCTGCAACACTGTCAGTTATGTGAGGGCATTTGTTTATGAAGAGAACAATTCCTCCGTTCCACATTTCACATGGAATAACAGATTATGTCTAAACGTCTGTCTGATCCCGTCTCGATTAATTCATCCGAAAGGGAAACTGTCCGTTGTCACTGCGGTCATAAAGTGGATAGAAGTGCTCTTGTAGCCTTTTTCTAATTTATTGGCAAATTCCTTTTTTCATAATTGTAATCTCATTTTAATTTGGCATTTATTGACATTGTGAATACGTTATTCTGAAATTATTTTAATATCCACACACTAGTTTACTATACTTTGCCCAGTGCACGGTAATGTAATGGTTTATGTAATCGTAATATTAAAAACATATTGATACGTATTTTGTTCGGATTTTATTAATATGTGTTCATCCACTCTCTCATACCAACACATTGATCTCCTCACTTTTTTCGTTTCAGGTTGCTGCTTTAAATAGGGAACAGGAATTCCCCCTTTCACCGCACTTCGGACTGACGGAAACATTCCCGGCCGTCTCACAACATCATTCCCATGTTCTGCTCAAGGAAGCGCCTCATCTTTGCCGTCAAGTTAATGTTGTGATGTAAAAGACTGTTCTGGTAAACTGACGGCCTGTCTGTCAGCCCTGTGCCCAGTGGTCCAGGTAACTGCTAGCTGATGCTAACGTGGCGTACGTTGCACGGACTACAGGGACCTTTGGACCTAACGCAAAGGCTTCAACATACTGTGTTTTTGCTAATGTTCAAAGTTGCAGCGTTTTATTGCTTTCATTTCAGAACTAACTAGTTTCTCAACTACTGTCTGTTAATACTCTAAAAAGCACGGTTGGAATGGTTTGTGTTGATTTCTGCTTTTAGTATATCGATTAATTCTGTCAGCGGGGGAGTTTTAATGTGTACATGAAGACCAGGATGCCAACCAGTGTTTTCAGATTTTATTCAGGATGAAGAACACCAAGTTGGTTTGAAGAAGATCCCAATCGATTGTGCTGCTAGTGATTGCATGTGCATGCAGGAATCTGACAAAGCCTCTAAGTGAAGGAAATTCAGAGATGGTCACGGTATATTGTTCAATGTGTGCACATGGACAGAGAGTCATAGTGAGGATTTCCTAGTAGTAAAGGGAATTACTTTTAGGATCCGTTTGGCGCACAGGCCACAGGAATACAAATCGATGATACATTTTAACAGAGTAACTTTTGCACTTTAGGTTTGTTCCACTTCGGAAAGCTTTTAAGGTTGTATGCATGTGTGTGAGTTGAACTGCTTCCACTAGCAGTGAACATGTCAGATACCCAGAGAGTGCAGAGAAATGAAGGAATGAAGCATCACAATGTTTTCACTTTAACATTAGTCACCTCTGGTTGTCAGTGATGTATTCGTTTTGAGGCTGCGTTATTTATGGGAGACTTTTCCAGTGTCCACAGTATATGAGTGCCTGAGAGGTGACTCGTTGGCTTACATTTTAACAGTCAGTCACACCTCTGGAGCTACAGCTGTGGTCGCTACTCAACCGACTGCTCTGCAGGGACATGCCAGATGGGTCAGCGGACAACCTAGAGGGGAGTGTGTTAGAACAGTAACCAGAATGTCGCTGGTCCAAATCCCAGAGACGATAATAGTGACACATATCATAGTGTCCTTGAGAAAGGCATTTTAATCCATACACAGATCCACCAATCATATTGCAGCACCTGGATAATCCTTACACAGATCCACCAATCATATTGCAGCACCTGGATAATCCTTACACAGACCCACCAATCATATTGCAGCACCTGGATAATCCTTACACAGATCCACCAATCATATTGCAGCACCTGGATAATCCTTACACAGATCCACCAATCATATTGCAGCACCTGGATAATCCTTACACAGATCCACCAATCATATTGCAGCACCTGGATAATCCTTACACAGATCCACCAATCATATTGCAGCACCTGAATAATCCTTACGCAGGTCCACCAATCATATTGCAGCACCTGGATAATCCTTACACAGACCCACCAATCATATTGCAGCACCTGGATAATCCTTACACAGATCCACCAATCATATTGCAGCACCTGGATAATCCTTACACAGATCCACCAATAATATTGCAGCACCAGGATAATCCTTACACAGACCCACCAATCATATTGCAGCACCTGAATAATCCTTACGCAGGTCCACCAATAATATTGCAGCACCTGGATAATCCTTACACAGATCCACAAATCATATTTCAGCACTTGGATAATCCTTACAAGCACAGTTGATGGTGATGCACACCTGCTGTTTAAGGAAGTACAGAGGAATTGTTTACTTATTCTCATTGCTGTATTTTCTTTCTGTGTACTACTTTTTTGTTCTGTAAATGAAATGGATGGGTCCAAAATATGTTTGGAAAAGTGTGTTTCGACATTTACTTACTGTCAGACGTCATCAAGGCATCATTTAAAATTGTCAACCAGATGTGCTTAAGCATGTATTTGTGAGAGCGAATTATAGATGTAATGTCTTCTGTTGTATTTCATGCCTTACATGAATTAGTCCATTGACATTGACAAATGGTCACATGTATAAATAATGACTGGGGGTCAGTGCTTGAGTTTAGACCTAATGACAGGGGTCCAATGCTTGAGTTTAGACCACCGTTCTGAGTGTTTCAGAAAAAAATGCCATTCCGTAATGGCTGGCAAAGTTGAGAAGACTTTTTAATTCGAATTTTCTTTTAATTTATTTCACAAATGTTTTCTTCAACAGTTTTAGAATCCAGTTATTTTCCAACTCCCATGAGTTTTGGGAAAGGCAAAAAGTTTTTTTCCATGTCCCTCTTATCATGGCTCGCTCCATTGTGGGTCGATATTAATGGTTATTGTCATTATTCCACAATGAATTGTCATGATGTACAGAGCTGCCTCCATCCATATGGTGTTATATTTTGATTGATTGATTGATTTTGTTTATTTAAGTGTCAAACACCCTTTTATGGTGCCCAGCACTCATGGGCTTATTAGACACTACAGTCATCACAAATATCTCCAAGTAGCCACGTGACCTAACACAGAACCCAACATAGCATAACTAAACCACTAAAAATAAGTACACATACAAATAGAGAGAGCTTTTCATATGGGATACAAAATACTTTGCCGCAGATACCAAGCATTTTCTATAAATTTTGCCAAAGCAAACACATTATGTTCAAACATCCAGCACAAAATCTCCCCTTCATATTTCCAAAATATATCAGGATTTTTTAACTGAATTAATCCAAAAAGAGAGTTCCTTAAATCACTATATAAAGGACAATAAAAAACAAAATGAAATTCATCTTCTATAAACAGTTGTGACATATGAATGCCCAGACACCAAATATAACCAGACTCTAGGAGTTCATGGTTCTGCATTTAGATTTGGACGGTGGCTCAATAACAAGCATTTTATTTATGCAAATTATCAATCTGATAGTTCTGACCCGTCTACGTTTTGACCAGCATCCTAATCATACCCTTGGTATTTAAACAATAATTCAACATTTATGGACTTGAATTTTTTCCATTTCATATTATCACCTAAAACCAACATACAGTGAAGGAATAAAGTATTTGATCCCCTGCTGGTTTTGTATGTTTGCCCACTGACAAAGAAATGGTCAGTCAATATTTTTTTCTTGACAAAACCCAGACAGCTGGTGAAGCTGTATGTCCACACGACCGGAGAATTCCTGCACAAACTGTTTATAACCATCTCAGTTCATCTTATCTTCATGCTTGTCCTGGCCAGTGTCTTGATATAATTGCAGTTTTGTGTCATAACAGTCCCAGACAGACAGGGGTTGGGGTAGTGTTGACCTGCTGGGTGTGTGTGCTGGAGGCCAGGCAGTGAGATGTGTGGGGGGCGGGGCTCTGACAGGCAGATGGCTGGATTGTTCAGAGTGTTTCCGGACCATAGGAGAAAACATGCCACTGTGAATCAAGAGTGGTCTATACACAACCCCCTCAACCCGGAATACCCTGTCTCCTCTCTCCAGTCCACTCAGTTCAGTCTTTGCCACAATGATTTGCCTCCTGAAGATTAAGATGGGAACACTGCACTGTTGAAAACAAACAACGTAAGGATAAAAACAAACAGCAACATATAATCCATCACATTGGATGTAAGGTGCCGTCCCTCAAAGAACTGCTCAAAGCCAGGTCACTAAGGCAGGCAGCAAAGATTGAGGCAGACCCTTCACATCTGTGTAACAGACTATTGAGAACTCCCCTCTGGCAGACTGCTACGGTTTATCAAGACCAAAACGTCACGCCCAAGGAATAGGCCTCAAGCACAAGACTGCTTCTAGCAGTTCATTTTCCAGCCACTATCATAGGGGAAAGCTAATCATTTTTAATTCTAAGAATTATTTTAAAATGCTTTGCTTACCTGAATAATTGAAGGAAGCACAGTCTGAAACCCTCAAGCAACATGCATTTAATTTGCAGGACTTGTCTCTCAGTGTCTGTGTTCAATAAAAATTTGACTTGAGAAAAAACACAAAGGTGCTGCACATTGGGATTTATCCATTATGTGGAAGATGGGTGAAAAAATAATATCTCCTTTCCTATTCTTTATGAGACTGATTAAAAATTTCCTATTTTTCATCCACTAATAAAGGTATTTTATTTCATCTGCCATAACACACAGGCTTCTTTTTTCTCACATTGTTTGGTTGAGATCCAAACCAACAGCCAGTACAAAAACAAACTGCCTAGATGTAAGGGAGGGTAAATTAAAAAGGTATGGTTGAGAAGGGGCTGAGGTGGCCACGCCCTCGCTCTGGCCCTGAGGGAATCTTATAAAAGGAGGGTGGCTGCTGCAGCATCCTCAGATAATTTAGACTCCAGGGGAAAGCTGTGTCCTGGTGGTGCGTTATATCAGCCTACAGCCCCGTGTCCTGGGTCAACGGTGTCATCTAGATCAGAAGAATCAGCAATACGAAGCCTTTGGTTGAGACAGTAGAGCTGGACCTGACATCAGCTGTTAGGTGGGGTCTGTAAAAGATGAATGACTAGCAGTGCACATAATTGTTATAGTC
This sequence comes from Dallia pectoralis, assembly GCA_029465975.1. Lineage (NCBI taxonomy): Eukaryota > Metazoa > Chordata > Actinopteri > Esociformes > Umbridae > Dallia > Dallia pectoralis. Next base: position 4,125,983 of record CM055745.1, on the reverse strand, counting down.
AGCTGACGTCATATCAACATTAGGGACTAGGTAACCGTCTGATGGAGTGTGTGTTGGCTGACGTCATATCAACATTAGGGACTAGGTAACCGTCTGATGGAGTGTGTGTTGGCTGACGTCATATCAACATTAGGGACTAGGTAATCATCTGATGGGGAGTGTGTGTTGGCTGACGTCATATCAACATTAGGGACTAGGTAACCATCTGATGGAGTGTGTGTTGGCTGACGTCATATCAACATTAGGGACTAGGTAACCATCTGATGTAGTGTGTGTGTTGGCTGATGTCATATCAACATTAGGGACTAGGTAACCGTCTGATGGAGTGTGTGTTGGCTGACGTCATATCAACATTAGGGACTAGGTAACCGTCTGATGGAGTGTGTGTTGGCTGACGTCATATCAACATTAGGGACTAGGTAACCGTCTGATGGAGTGTGTGTTGGCTGACGTCATATCAACATTAGGGACTAGGTAACCATCTGATGGAGTGTGTGTTGGCTGACGTCATATCAACATTAGGGACTAGGTAACCGTCTGATGGAGTGTGTGTTGGCTGACGTCATATCAACATTAGGGACTAGGTAACCGTCTGATGGAGTGTGTGTTGGCTGACGTCATATCAACATTAGGGACTAGGTAACCATCTGATGTAGTGTGTGTGTTGGCTGTTGTCATATCAACATTAGGGACTAGGTAACCGTCTGATGGAGTGTGTGTTGGCTGACGTCATATCAACATTAGGGACTAGGTAACCGTCTGATGGAGTGTGTGTTGGCTGACGTCATATCAACATTAGGGACTAGGTAACCATCTGATGGAGTGTGTGTTGGCTGACGTCATATCAACATTAGGGACTAGGTAACCGTCTGATGTAGTGTGTGTTGGCTGACGTCATATCAACATTAGGGACTAGGTAACCATCTGATGGAGTGTGTGTTGGCTGACGTCATATCAACATTAGGGACTAGGTAACCGTCTGATGGAGTGTGTGTTGGCTGACGTCATATCAACATTAGGGACTAGGTAACCATCTGATGGAGTGTGTGTTGGCTGACGTCATATCAACATTAGGGACTAGGTAACCGTCTGATGTAGTGTGTGTGTTGGCTGACGTCATATCAACATTAGGGACTAGGTAACCGTCTGATGGAGTGTGTGTTGGCTGACGTCATATCAACATTAGGGACTAGGTAATCATCTGATGGGGAGTGTGTGTTGGCTGACGTCATATCAACATTAGGGACTAGGTAACCGTCTGATGGAGTGTGTGTTGGCTGACGTCATATCAACATTAGGGACTAGGTAACCGTCTGATGGAGTGTGTGTGTTGGCTGACGTCATATCAACATTAGGGACTAGGTAACCATCTGATGGGGAGTGTGTGTTGGCTGATGTCATATCAACATTAGGGACTAGGTAACCGTCTGATGGAGTGTGTGTTGGCTGACGTCATATCAACATTAGGGACTAGGTAACCGTCTGATGGAGTGTGTGTTGGCTGACGTCATATCAACATTAGGGACTAGGTAACCGTCTGATGGAGTGTGTGTTGGCTGATGTCATATCAACATTAGGGACTAGGTAACCGTCTGATGGGGAGTGTGTGTTGGCTGACGTCATATCAACATTAGGGACTAGGTAACCGTCTGATGGAGTGTGTGTTGGCTGACGTCATATCAACATTAGGGACTAGGTAACCATCTGATGTAGTGTGTGTGTTGGCTGTTGTCATATCAACATTAGGGACTAGGTAATCATCTGATGGGGAGTGTGTGTTGGCTGATGTCATATCAACATTAGGGACTAGGTAACCGTCTGATGGGGAGTGTGTGTTGGCTGACGTCATATCAACATTTAGGGACTAGGTAACCATCTGATGTAGTGTGTGTGTTGGCTGTTGTCATATCAACATTAGGAACCAGGTAATCATGGCCAGTTCCTGACAACAGTGAGCTAAAACTGTCTTTTCCATCACCATCTGACTTGCACATTTATGGGGCGTACTAGTATGTATCATATTGGACTGTTTACCCGTGTTTAAGTCACCCAATCTGTATAATGTGAGCTGTGTTATTTTGTGTTCGGGAAATTGACAAGACGTGTTTTAAAAAATGTAAAACTTGAAAAATGCTTTGTTATAGACCTTTTATCCTGAAACAGGAGAATTCTAATGCCCACATCTGATATCTGTTTTTCTGTCTGTTAAAATATTTAAATAACCTTTTATTTGTTTTAAGATGTCTGGCACAGTACATCTTCATCTTTTTATCATGTTTTCCTTGGTGATAGATTGTGTCATTGAACATATATGTATATATATATATATATGTATATAGAATAGTTCTAATCAAGCCATTTATTCTAACATGCTTGAAAACTGCAATTAAACTCCAAATCCATTTATGTACAGTATTTATTGAATGACTAAAATTAATACAGACATTTCTACTTTTTTTGATGAAGAACTTAATTGTCTTTGACAGCTTGAATGCATCTTGGTGTTTTTCAAATAAGGTCAGCTGACATCCATCCAACCCGTTCAATGCTCTCCTTTTTCTCGTTCAAATACTTAAGTCTTTTTCGCATCTCTATAAAACCCCAATCGTCCCATTAGAAGCCTATCCAGAATACTGGCAGCGTTCTAACATTGTAACCGAAATGATGATCTGACTTACATGAACTTAATAATTAGTTCTGCCAGAAGTTATGTAGAATACTGTTTTTCTTTAGAGCCAACCACTCTCCCGCCCTGTTTGTTTGTTTGTCCGTTTGTTGGATGAAAACAAACAAACAGGGCAGGAGAGTGGTTGTCTGTTTGTTTGTTTGTTTGTTTGTTTGTTTTCGTCCTACAAAAACATGTATCCAATGCAAACAAATATAGGCATGTCTATAAATGTTTTTCTCTGTGTGACGGAGGGTAAAAGGCCGTCAGATTATTCCCCACTGTTCATTAAAAGTTGGCCTAATTGATCTGTCAGCCAACATGGTCAAAACAAAACTACTGCGAACATCATTTGAACCCAACTGCATGAGCCCCCCGTTGCTGGTTAGTGCTGCCTCACCACAAGCAGACTTTCTTAATTGGCATAACAATTAGACATTATCATTGCTAGAGCATGTATGCCATTATCAGAACCGTAAACAAGGAGAACAAGGAACCCTGTGATATTTATTGCCCTCTATCGGCCGTGGCATGCGGAGGACCTACCACCTTCTCACCCTACGTTGTTTATTTATAGGATCTGCTGCCCTAGATAATTGGACCCAGATTAGAAAAGGGCGGTTAGGCGTGGAAGGCGCCTGTGAACACGACAGAGAGTCACGCAATGGGGACACCAAAGTGCCAATCACGCATCCCAAGCCCCCTTGTCCTTCCATATTTCGCTGCTTCATCCTAAAGTCAATCTGTTCATTCCTAACAGAGTGTATCTTTATCATATATAATCTAAACACTCGCTCGTTTCATTAATACTGTGCATTATGTTGTTGTTCGGGAGAACTGGACCAATGAAAGTCACACAAAGCGTTTGTGCTTTCGGAAATAAATTGACAGGCGGAGAAAAAAACAAACATGAAGTGATTATATCAGTAACACTGGACGTGGATGGACTCAAACGCTGCCGGTTTGAGAGTCTGCCGTGAGCGATAGAGGAGAGAGGAGACTTTAAGGCTTGTCTTTGAGAATGATGCTTTTTAAGTCTGCCGGGCAGTTGATGGGGAACACCATGTGTGTGGTGCTACTCTTCCTCTCCACCAATGTGGCCACAGCCTCGCCAAGGTCCAGGTGGTTCAGGTAACCAGGAGCCATTCGTTCTGGAGGGGCCACACCGGTGTTGATTTTTACCTGGAAGAGCAAGTAGATTTAAGCCGGTTGGTTACGATAGTTGTGTAGTCGCAGTTTACGATAGTTGTGTAGTCGCGGTTTACGATAGTTGTGTAGTCGTCGTTTACCATAGTTGTGTGATCGTCGTTTACCATAGTTGTGTGATCGTCGTTTACGATAGTTGTGTGATCGTCGTTTACAATAGTTGTGTTGTCGTAGTTTACGATAGTTGTGTAGTCGTAGATTATCTTCTGTGCATGATACAACGAACAAGCTAGGAAAGGGTGTATCAATAACAGCTTCTGAAGCTGAAGACTATGATCAATAATTACTATTTGTGTAAACCGAGACAAGGATTGGACCTGAATCCCAGCTAACTATCTAGCCGAACAGTGGTGGTTTTATGTTCTGGATCTTGGCTGCACCTGGTTAAGTTTGCAGGGCACTTCTGGGTACTCGTCACGTAGGACCTGACAGAATGCCAGGGTGCTCGCCGCCCCAACAGTCAGAAAACCCGTACCTGGCATCAACAGCTTCTCTCCAGCACCACCTGTCGCACAGCACACACATCACATGGCTACAATCACCTGGGACACAGCACACACATCACATGGCTACAATCACCTGTGACACAGCACACACATCACATGGCTACAATCACCTGTGACACAGCACACACATCACATGGCTACAATCACCTGTGACACAGCACACACATCACATGGCTACAATCACCGGTGACACAGCACACACATCACATGGCTACAATCACCTGTCGCACAGCACACATCACATGGTTACAATCACCTGTGACACAGCACACATCACATGGCTACAATCACCAGTGACACGGCACACATGACATGGCTAAAATCCCGAAAGCATATTTAATTGCCAATTTCTCTTTTGCACAATCTAATTCTTGTACCTGGTCATTGCAATCTGCTCACAGATCTAGACACTGCTCCTTCGCACAATTCAGATATATGTCTACAATCCCCAAAGTCATATTAAATATATCTACAATCCCCCAAGTCATATTAAATATGTCTACATTCCCCAAGACATATTTGTCATGGAAAATCAAAATTACGTGTTAAAGGAAGAGGAAGTTGTTCCTCAAAACAAGGTCTGGCACATTCCTCACTCAAATATAGTCAACTATATTTGAAGAGCCCACACTAAAATCTGCCTGTCTGGTGGTGTTGGTAGATGGTGCGGTTAGATGAAGCACTCACCTGTGATGAAGGTGTAGGTGCAGCTGGGGTCATCTCTCACAAGTGGAAAGAAGACCTTCCATGATACAAATGTGCTGAACAGCAATGTCTCGATGACCTGGAGACATGGACGAGAAGAATCAGAAGGTTAAAATGTCTCGATCACCTGAGTAATCAGTAAATCAGTAAATAAGTAAATAAATAAATACACAAGTCAGTAAATAAATACACTGGCACTGAAGGGAAAATATTGACATAAAAGATTAAGGAAACAATGGATTTGAAAAAATAAATCATGTCATTAATGAAATCGGATGATAAGGATGATGACATTTGGATGACGGCTTGGGATCATGTATTAGTTATATTGAGCTTTGTTGAGGACTCACCCAGTGTAGTTCTTTTAGAGTCTGTGTGTGTGGAGGTCCACCCTGCCACCAGCTGAACCCCAGGGACGACACTATGTCTGTCACCTTGCCAACAGACTTGAGAAGAGCCTGCTTGGCCAACTCTGCCCCCTCCTCTGAACCTGAAAGGTGGAATTACACCGTTTGAAGGTGTGTTGTCAGTCAGAAAATCTATCGATTGCAATGTTGTAATTCTGCCCGGGAGTGTAAACACCTCCCCTTACCAACATTTCCCACAAGTGTGGTGAGGTTCGTCCTGGTAGATGGAGTAACAAATCCTCTGAGCTTCTCCAATCTGCTGTTGTCTCTGGAGATAACAGCCACCTTAAAACCTTGGAAAAAGACAGCAAACATTCAAGTTCAATGTCATTATCAAGTGTGATTGTGAGTAACCAAAGATTCCTCTTGCTTCAGAAGATGTGTTTGCATATTGATAACTTTGTTTCACACCAAAATACAGAATGTATTAGGAATTTTTAGCTCTGTACAATTGAATCTTTATACATGTATATATATATATATATATATATATATATATATATACATACATCAATCAACTTGTCACTATGAATGCAAATCAGACATTTGTAATCTCCTCACAAACGAAATAACGTTATGCGCAAGATAACATAATATACTATACCTGTAAGCCGAGCAAAACGTTTGCAATGCATCAACATCATTTCAAGACTTTTAGTAACTATGAAGTTGTCCGAATAAGGAAAATCTTACATTGAAGGCTGTGCGCTCCATTACGCACTATTACGCACAGCCTTCAACCCGGTTGTTTTACGCGCGGTGACTTCACTTTTATTACAGCCAACTACATACCCGAAACCTATTTTTTGCGCTGTGTCAATTACTAAACATATTTATTTAATGTATTACCCACGATCTTAACTTGAGAAAAACACAACAACTGAAGTCTTATTTTAAGACTGGTGTTTACTACTAATTAAACAATAACTATTAAGGCGCCCTATATTTACAGATACACGGTACTTTAACAATACGGAATTAAACGTATATTAACACGGAACATTGCAAATAAATACTCAGCGTAATAAACATGTATATGTCAAATTTGAATGAATCCAAGCCTAACTTCCCCATAGAGCGAGGTTGATCCACGTGAAAATTATCCAAAGTGAGACACGTTTAATTATGTTTTAGAACTCGTCATAACACATATTTTGCAAGCAGGAAATTATAGTTTAAATGCCCCTCTTTAATTGCACACGGATTCCATGGCAAATGCACTGTCTTGGCGCAAGTGGTTTGGTTACCTGTTCTTAAATACTCCCTAAATCAACTAGCTCATCTTACCTTTTTCAAGTAGGGCTTTGACTACTCCAGACCCTACTGTTCCTGCTCCGCCGAGAGCCAACACAACTCTGTCCGCGTTTGACATACTGTATCGGTCCACAGGACTTAATGAACCTGAACACAACTGAACGATTTAATACGGCTGACAGTCTGTCTATGGAGAGCATCTAGCGGTACAACATGGGCCCTTTAAACAAATCATTGTGGCCAAAGTTCCGCCCTCCAGTTAGTCACTAAAGCTACGCCCATATCAAATGAAAGCACAACCCACAAAAGCCTAATGCACCTCTATCCCCTGCTCGTTCTCTTAAATGAATTCTATTTAAGTTTAATTTAAAAAAGTCTTAATTTCTCCAAAGCATGAGAAAGTCGAAGATAAAACACCATATAAGACAAAAAGATATACAAAACACAATAAAAATGGTAAATGATGTACCGGTATTTTCTTTGAAATAAGGGAATAATTATAAATGGAATATTGCCCCCTGGTGGAGATACAATCATACATTCAATTCGATAAAATTATGTAGTTTTTAAGAATTAGCCCAACATATATTGTTCGTTGTATTTTGTAAGGTGTTTTATAGTGTTGTCTAAACACGTTTTAAAAAAACTATAAACGTATTTTTGTGAACTGAGCCTGCTTCAGTCATTGCCAGTCGAAAACTGCTGTACTCCTAAAGCAAGGGCAGGGTCAGTGCTGCTGACACGTGACACCTGTTGACTTTCCTGAACTTTACTTTAAATCACACTCGTCGTATATGTATCGCTGCGGTGCTGCCAGCATTTAAACAAGATCAGATTAAAAACGGCCGATCAAACAGACAGTTTCGGTGAGTAATCATATTTGTTCTTACGTTAGCGTTGACAATTTACCCGGCAAGTTCTTAAAAAAAATTTGTTTTCAGACTAGCATTTGTAATTAGCGAGCTAGCTGGTTACCAGCTAACGACATAATGTTCAGAAAGTAGACGTGTTAGGAGTTGTGCGCTTTAATGACGTCATAAGTTACCATGACATCAACAATGAACAGCTCGCTCATATACCGTTTTATATCGCGGGAGTTTAGCGCCGGTATTAATTTATTAGAATGCTAATAACCACTTTACTAGTGCGGCTAACTAACATGTCACAGCTGTTCATCTGGTCACTTTCGCTTTCATTTTGGGAGGGTGACCACCAGCTTTAATGACAATATATGTGACCATCATACATTTTCGGAAGGATATTCTGCGATAACTAAAAATCGTAAGTGTTTGAAGAAAAATCTAGCTGTTGAGAGTGAATTAACCCTAGTCAAGAGTTTTCATTACGCTTGTTTATTCCTAGACACTGCTGTCCAAGCAACATGACCACCCAAACCGGTAAGTACCAATATGATGATACCGTGGAGAAGAAAAGCCTTTATCAGACGCAGTTTAGAATGGACTTTTAGTAATACAATCGACAATATAATTGACCGACTTTTCAATGTTCCTGACGCAGCATACTATGATTTACGAAAAGCCATAAAAGTGTCCAAAAAAGTGTTAATCGGTTGCCATGTCTACTCTTAACAGACATGCATTAGGTAGTGACAATCATCCTGATCGATCCGTCTCGTGTTTTCACCTCGAAATTACATTGTATTGTGGTGGTACAGTTGAAAAGGCCTCGCAATGTTTATTTCTCATTTGACATGAATCTCTAACTTATCCTGAATGTTGTGATATGTAATTTAGCCAAGCGGCTAGGCGTTTCTCAGAACATTTATATACAACAATGATTAGTTGATTAGGTAACTAGATACAGGATCTAAAAGCTAAGCAAATGGCTTTTCCCATCACATGGAAAATTGTCAGAAATGTCATTGCATATGCTTATAAGTAGTTTTCTTTTATAAACACGATGTAAAAGAAATACCCTTGTTTCATATTCATATGTTTACTATGTTGTCCTTATTGTGCTTTCTAAATAGCTGAGATGAGTTTCTCTAGGAAGAAATCCAGAAATCTGGTGGAACTATACCAGCTCAATTTGGAGCAACGAATTGTGCAGGGTGACTCTGACCTGGTATGCAGAGATGAAAAGCTACTCAAAGAGGTAGAGGGACTGCTGAGAGAAAGCCCTTCCCAGGACATACAACTCCTATTGGGATTGGACACACTCCAAGTGATGGAGGACTCACTCAAGGCAACACCAGCACCTCCTGTCAAAGGCAGAGTTGGATTGGAGGGGCTGGCCAGGGCCTTTGAAGTGTTAGAGCTGGCAGCCCTTAATCTGTATTTATGTCCCTGGAGGAAGGAATACAAGGTGGTAAAGGTATGACATTTTTGGTGTAGATGTATTGAGTATAGACTACCTGACTGTTTAGCAATTTATCTAATTTATTTAATGCTGCCAAGGCTGGTTTGGAAAATGCCTTTTCTCTTGTTCAGAAAGATAATGTCCAACTGTTAATTAACGTACACTTGTCTTCCTTCTAGATGTTCTCAGGTATGTTCACGCATTACGTTAAGCCGGCACTGTCCACGCAGCAGGTGGCTGATCTGTTTGGGCTGCTTGGATACGAGGCTCCAGACGGCAGACGATGTGACGAGCTCCGGCTGCGTTCCCCAGCCCTTCCCGTGGACACCCTGCTGCGTCTGTCCTGTGCCTTCTTCGCTGCCCGCTGTGAGTGTTGCCTCCTGCTGTCTGCCCGGGGACCCCAAACCAGAGGTGGATTGTGGGAGCTCAGCCTGGTTCAGGAGAGGCAGCAAGGCCACAGCCTGCAGGCAGCACTGGACAACACCAAGAGAAGGTTGGAGACCGTAACAGAGAAAGAGAACGTTCCGGGATTATCTGCTGTCGAAGGAGATGTGGATCTGTATACAGATCACTTTAGTGAAAAGAAAGATGTGGGTTTTGTCAGAGATCCTCCTGGTTCTCCGGTCAGAGTGGGCCACACGAACACATCTCCGATCATCACGCAGGACCGCAATGGTCTGGCTACCCACAAAGAATATGCCTGTGTCTCCACACTCAACTGCCAGTTGACTCGAACCCCATCATCCGGATCTATGAGAAACACCCAGATAAACATGAAACGGGATTGTACAGATGCCGACTTGGCCAAGTCGGAGAGAGTGGATTTGTTCTCTTGCCCTGAAGAGAGGTCAGCCAGTTGCTCCCCCAAGTCCCCAGGAGGCAGTAGGTTCTGCAGTTGCATTAATACTAGTCCGGGCTCATGTGTCGAACATAGCGCTCCCATAGATAACATGAGCACCCATCTGAGGGAGACGTCTGACAACAAGGAGTCTGTCTTGACAGAGGAGAGCAGCAGAGCGTCGCCATGGCACCAAATCTCAGGAGATGGGGCTGCGTCGCCCACCCGCAGCGACGATAAGAGGCAGCAAATGGATGTCGTCCAATCAAGAGACCCCATCCTTTTCCATATGTGTTGTCCCACTGCCAATCCAGACCCGGCACTCGCCTGTCTCACCTGCAGGTTCTTCCACACGAGTGTTTGCAAAGAGGCCGAGTTGTGCCAGAGGATGCACAAGGTGAAAAACTTGGGTGCGTGCATGTCAGCCTGCCAGAAGCTGCCGTACATTCTGTGTAGGTACTGCAGTGCAGAGTACTGCAAAGACTGCTGGTACAGAGAACCACTTGACTGTGTTTGTGGTCAACCTTTCGACCAGTCATCCTCAGTATGAATTCAGTAACCGTTTATAGGCACTAGACATGGTTTGGGAGAAGCACTGAAATAAACTGTGCCTTAAAGTCCTGTTAATCTATATAGAAAATAATGTAATTCATGTGCTGCCTTAAACGATATATTGTATGTATAAATCATTTTAACCACCCACCCCCCGGGGGATTAAACCGTAGGTGCAGAACGCTTCTGCTACATGTTGCTGCTTTTGTGTCTGTTGGACTTTAAATTGCCTTTACGTAGTCTTGTTTTTTATTCTAATTCCTCCAGTGCCGTCGACTGTTAGGAACGGTAGCCTCCTACATGTTAGCTGGTGATTTTATAACGCAACTCGAGTTGGGATCATAATGCCAAATGTATGCTGAGTTTTTTTTGTTCTGTTTTCCGGATATAAATAATTGGTTATTAAAATGTGTTTAAAATGAGAACAGTCTCGTGATTTTAAAATATTATTCGAAAACAAAAAGCCACTACCTTTTAAATTAAAAAGCCATGTTTTTTTATTTTCACCTACTGTAATGGGGAGTGGACACAGGGACCCCAGTGTGAGCTTTTAATCAGAAGTGAGGCGAGGGGGGATGAGACCAAACTGAAAATAAATGGCTGTTGTGGTTTGGAGGCTCTGGTAGTCAGTGGCCTCTTGGTGAGGCCAAACCATGATGAGGGCAGCAGGGCTTAGAAATCCCAGCTTTCTGACGTAAGTGGCCTGTACATTGTGCTAAACAGTCTAATGAAAGACCACAGTTTAGATACCTGTCAGTTCCCTGTTGTTTGTATACATTTTAAAACATTAGCTAAAAATTATTCAATATTCATTCAAGGTATAAGCTTTCATAAATACAATTTATTAAAATAAACATACAGTTTCCTTAATGAGGAAAAAAAGGTGTTTGGTGTTGCACTTGGGATCTGATGCCATGTTAAATCCAAACAGTCGACTTGGTAATCTGGGTCAGTCGGGGTGACTAGGCTTTAAATTGCTACTCGTTCTGTGCTGCCCAGTTGATGTTGATGAAGGATTCACTGTCCATACGATCTATGTACAGGACTCCATCCAGATGATCCATCTCATGCTGTAGGATGCGTGCGGGCCAGCCGCTCACCTGCCAGGTCACAGACTCCGCCTTCTCATTTATACCTTTTAAAACGAAAGTTAAAGCTAGGAATTAAAATATACAACACTTATTACTTGATGCGAACCAGCCACTGCTCTAGAAACTGATGTCAGACAGCGGCAGTGGAAAGATTCAATCTAGACACGCAGATTTAAATACATCCATTTTAAGCCGCTAAGTGAGAAACACGTTTAATCTCTAACCTGAGACTTCCACAGAAAGGTAGCGCGGAACCGAGGCTGAGAACCCGGAGAGGCTCTCACAGGCCTCCTGGAACTTAACCGTGCGTCCGTCCAGCACCCGCAGCTGGGGATTGATGAAGATCTTCAGAGGCACCGTGATAAGGCCGCGAGCGTCCCGTGCTGCGGGCAAGCAGTCGTCCAGCATGCGCTCTGGAAACTCCAGCGCCAAAATACGGAGTGGCACTCCAACTTGAGGTGCACTCAGTCCCACACAGTCAAACCTCCGCATCACCTTAACCATGGTGCGGATCACCTCCTGAACCTCCGGACCCAGCACAGATCCCGGGTCCACCAGGGCAGCTTTGGCTCGCAGCACCGGATCACCCACCTGACAGACATTGGGATATGGTGGACCTGACAGGGGCTTGATCTTTCTCTTCAGGTACTGTAGGTAGGAACGAAACTTGATGTTTGTTGAGTGAAACCGCGATGAGGACAACGAGATGACAGGGACTACCCAGGCAACTGAGCTAGTAGGGGGTCGTGGGACTTTTAAAATACATGCGCCAAAAGCCCTAGACCACAGCATCGAAGTACACACGGTTCTATTCATTGCTGGTTCTATTCAGCACAGCCAGAAACAGCCTTCCTGCAGGAGACAGTAAAAATAATTAAACAAAATTTTAAGTGGTCAATCATTGGAAAAATGTGTTTGCTCGCAGAAGATCAAACCAGCTCAATATATACTAATATGTTAAGTTATGATAAACCTCATTCACATTATTACTTACATGAAATGTGCTCACTGAGTAGCTAGCCGTAGCAAGCTAATATCTACAGCAGTTTGCTAAATTAAGGTGAGTTCTCTTACTGCTCATGAAAACATTTAAAACAACACGAAATGTAATTATTAGTTAAATATCCCATGCACTCTGAAAAAGTGTGCTTAGATGTTGAATCTTCTGAGCTATAATAGTAAAGATTGAGGTAATGAAACTTCATACTCTGGATGTTACGCCATACAAGACCTTGGTCTTACAGCGACATAAAAAACACTTCCGGGTCACACAAAAATAAATAGAAAAACAGAAAAGTGGCAAAGTTAGTACACGTGACATTTTTTAATGTATAAATTGTTTTAGAAAAAAACACATCTGCAATCTACATAAAATAACTAACATGTGTTAATATCTACAAGACATTGCTGTAACAATTGGTTTTCAAAACATGTTCCGAGGTCAAAAACTTGCCTGAATATGGAATACATATTCTCTCATAGTAGAAACTTTTGTAGAAATTACTCGTGTAGAATCAATATATCCTGGGAAATGATGGGACACTCATCCTGCAGAAAAGGTTTTATACTGTAGAGTGAACGTAATGTAGGAAATACCAAAAGGTTTTGGAGGTGTGTAATTAATTTCAACATATTACTATGTGAAAACCGTCAGTGGTAGTCATGCGATTTTGATCATAGCAATTACTCTTAAATAAACATCTTCGTACTAATGTCTCTTAAAGAAACAATGAATACGTTAATTCTGTCCCTTTTGACCTAATATGTTGGCCACTCATATTTTGAAATGTTTTCAATTTTCGCGACCCGGAAATGATTTAAAGTCGCTCACAAGGATGCAACTGAAACCGAGACACACCACACGTCTTCAAACATTTTCTGTCCGAGCAGGGGCTGGTCTGCTTATAGCTCTTCTCCGATTGGTCCCCTTCTGTGTGCCCCACCTCTACAAAAATATCCTCTGTGTGTATTTTGTTTCAACATGTTCTATCTGAGTTGTGTGTCTCGCATTCCGTACGGTCTTCGTCCCCGACTTGTTTCAACATGTTCTATCCGGTGGACTTTTGTATTTATTTGAACGGACTTTATATTGATTGTTTTGAACCGGTGTGGCAATTTGAATAAGTCGATAATCAAAATGACCTCACGCATCTGATGCTGGCGCAGGAGACGTTCGGCAAACACATGGCGGGAAGATGCATTCAGAAGAATAATTTCAAGACGTCTGAAATCAAATATCTGGAGATCATCCCAACGCTGCCAATGTGGATTATTGAGTATGTCTGGGCTCACAGAATGATGGACATACTGGACGGTAAGACACGCTGTTCTTTCAACGTTGTAAGATTTCATAGAAGTAGAACGATCACAGTTTGATAGTCAACTAAATGTGTTTAACGTAAACACGGGACTGACCCCAAGCCGGTTCCTACATGGAGTTGATCAATGACGTAAACCAGTGTGTTGATTCCCCTCTGTGTGCTCTCTAGCGCTGGAGCCCGCCATGTGGCCAGAGGAGGATCTGCAGTCTCTAAACCTCGATGAGCCCTGGAGATTGCGTATGGTGGCTGCACAGGCATATGCCATAATAAAGACCAGGGACTTCAGACGGTTTGAGAGGGTGATGGAGTTCCTAGACGTCACCTATAAACTACTGCCACACCTAGTTCCCCCTGTCAAACATATGAAAATCATGTTTGGACTCAAGACGATGGTATGTAGGCTGCAGTTTCAGTAAAGCACCTGTGAATGCATTTCCTTTGTGTCCAAAAAAAAAATCCAATGCAACTTACTATAGGCGACGACCCAATGTGTCCTTGGGCTGTAGTGTTCATTCACTCCTGTTTTCCCGATAAATTTCTGGTTTGTTAATTAACACAACAAGTATTTAAGGTTTGCATACTGTCCATATTCACTTTATTTTGTTCTTCTAACTACGTAGTTGTTGCTTGCCATGTCACAAGAATTTAATTGTGCAGTTTGATGCAAGTCATTCTGTACACATGACAATAAAATACTTTGACTTTGACTGTGTTTTGTGTTCCGTTACAGGTAATAATCTGGATGCTTCGGGAGGATCAAGGTATTGTCAACACCGTGCTGAAGACCATCACGTTTTTCCCAACTAGATTACCTCAGTACCGCGGATGTGTGAGTAAACAGATGATATCCGATTGATTTGACAATTCTGCACTAATGGCTCAGTTCAATGGCGCCAACGTTTCGACCCACGCTAACTAAACCGTACCAGTTGTGTCTCTGAATATCAACCACTCCCGTAGACCCAGTGTGTAGTGGATTGCGGAGATTAATGCCCCGTGTTTCCCCTCTGCTTTTCGTCAGAGCCAACGAGAGATGTATGAAATGAGGAAGCACCACCGAGATTTTAAGGCTCTGGCACAGACTCTTGCGACGGAGCTGTCTGTTCGCAATGCTTACATTAAGGTTAGACAGAGCCGTCGTTGTGTAATTCTCAAGACTTGCTATGAAAGTGACATTGATTTACTCCTGGATTCAGTGGTTTGTCTTGATATGAAATATGTTTACGAGGTCACAGTGTTATGATGCCGTGATAAAGGCTGGGGAGCAGTTCTTTTGCTGTCCAGTAGGAGGTGCTATTTACTCATTCTTTTATATGCTAAGACGAAAATATTGATGTAGATGTTGTCTTGCAGGATTTGATGGATCACCAGTATGGAGAACACTATGCCCAGAAACTAGAGGAACGATTGATGCATTACCTTCAGGCACTGGAGTCTGCAGTGAAAACTGACACATATTTTGACCAGGTGTGTGTGTGTGATTCACATTGACATGGTAGTGTTGTGACATTTTAATTAAATGTACAATTTTTTTTTGCAACCAAGTTGCGTAGTAGTTGGTAAATGCAACCTTCTGTTTACAGTTTGGAGCTGTGCCTTTACATATGTACTGTACTCACACATTAATGATGTGCCAAAACATTATGACCTCTGAAAGTGTCATGTGGTATCTGTTACCATGACATTATGACCCCTGAAGGTGTCCTGTGGTATCTGTTACTGTGACATTATGACCCCTGAAGGTGTGCTGTGGTATCTGTTACTGTGACATTATGACCCCTGAAGGTGTGCTGTGGTATCTGTTACTGTGACATTATGACCCCTGAAGGTGTCCTGTGGTATCTGTTACTGTGACATTATGACCCCTGAAGGTGTCCTGTGGTATCTGTTACTATGACATTATGACCCCTGAAGGTGTCCTGTGGTATCTGTTACTATGACATTATGACCCCTGAAGGTGTCATGTGGTATCTGTTACTATGACATTATGACCCCTGAAGGTGTCATGTGGTATCTGTTACTATGACATTATGACCCCTGAAGGTGTCATGTGGTATCTGTTACTGTGACATTATGACCCTGAAGGTGTTGAAGTTGATCATTATCACCTGTGTGTGGTCATAATTTTTTGTCTCATTCTATATAATATAAGAATTTAACAATAACGTTTGAATTATTATGCTATCTTACACCGGTCCTTGTTATTTTTGTCAATGACTCCATAGCTGTTGAAGCAGGGTGCTCCCATGGCGTACGAAGAGGAGTTCATATGGCCTTTAATTAGCTGTGACTCCAACTCCCTTGCTGCTTCCTTGAAGAGTCTGTTACACTGTGGTAAGAGAGGCACCATCACAACATGTTAACATGACAAACGAAAAGTCTCAAAGACCACCCGGAAAACATACAGCGTAGATACATCCTGTGTCTTTCTATTCTCTCAGCCCATTCTTCTTCAAGATGTACGCGTAGCCACGGAGACAATAAGGTGCGGATTGGGTCGGCACAGAAGAGCGGAATGAGACGCAAGTGGGAGGGTCCCGCTGAGGGGTCACCCAAAGAGAGGACACTCATTGGTCAGTCACAGGTTCACAGTAAAAGCCCAGGCTACTCCCAAGTAACGTGTCAACACACCCCCCCGGTGAGGTCCAGCTCATTGGTTCTAGAATCGTTGGTTCTAGACCAGGCGTGCGCGGATAACCAAGGTTCCAGACCAAAGTTGTTTGTCGCAAAACCGAAGATGGGTCCTTCCGAAGACAGTCCACTCCGGCTGGACGAGGGTTGCCGAGGCTGGACTGGGGACACGGTGGAGGTCTGGGAACAGAGTGAGGAGGTGCATGAAGTCTCCCCACTTCAGCTGTGCTCTAAACATCAGAAGTGGGTGAGGAGTATTCTGCTGGGGTGCTCTGAGGAATTACAGTGTGAACAGGGTATTAGTTATATTAGTCCTAACCAGGGTATTAGTCCTAACCAGGGTGTTAGTCCTGACCAGGGTGTTAGTCCTGACCAGGGTGTTAGTCCTGACCAGGGTGTTAGTCCTGACCAGGGTGTTAGTCCTAACCAGGGTATTAGTCCTAACCAGGGTATTAGTCCTAACCAGGGTGTTAGTCCTAACCAGGGTGTTAGTCCTAACCAGGGTGTTAGTCCTAACCAGGGTATTAGTCCTAACCAGGGTATTAGTCCTAACCAGGGTATTAGTCCTGACCAGGGTGTTAGTCCTGACCAGGGTGTTAGTCCTGACCAGGGTGTTAGTCCTGACCAGGGTGTTAGTCCTGACCAGGGTGTTAGTCCTGACCAGGGTATTAGTCCTGTGTTCCGTCAGGAGTCCATTTTTTCCTCATCCCTGGATTTGACCCCATCCTGAACACCCTATGTCCGTCCCAACATTTAACTACGGACACACAGAACACTCCCCCCCCTCATCCGCTGGCCGTATCCCAACCTGGATCCCGCGTTGAACAGGCCGGGAGGACATGCAGGGACCAGCTGAGGATGTCTGTGACAAGTCAGGCATTTCTGCTTCAGTCCAAGTTTCTGCAGCCGGTCGTTAGACTCCGAAAACTGACCGATCAGGAATGTGGCATCGCGGCAGAGCTCAGAGGAACTTGTACCGCGCCGTCTGTGGAGTACCATGGCGATGACGAAGATGATGATGAGGAGGAGGACGAAGAACATGTGGGTGAAACTTCGGTGTATTCTTATTATGATATAAACAAACTTTACTCTAGTTGTGATTCAAGCTCTGATGAAGAACTAGAATTCACACAGGATTCTGACCCTGATTATGTTCCTAAGACAGGGAAACGTACAACGTAGGTTTGATCCTGTGGTTTAGGGTTAAGGTACTGCATAATGTTCAGGTATCGCACGTTAGTTTGATCCTGTGGTTTAGGGTTAAGGTACTGCATAATGTTCAGGTATCGCACGTTAGTTTGATCCTGTGGTTTAGGGTTAAGGTACTGCATAATGTTCAGGTATCGCACGTTAGTTTGATCCTGTGGTTTAGGGTTAAGGTACTGCATAATGTTCAGGTATCGCACGTTAGTTTGATCCTGTGGTTTAGGGTTAAGGTACTGCATAATGTTCAGGTATCGCACGTTAGTTTGATCCTGTGGTTTAGGGTTAAGGTACCGCATAATACCCTAATACACAGTACTGGTTTAGTGTGATCAGTGTTTACTAGCTCTAATACACAGTACTGGTTTAGTGTGATCAGTGTTTACTAGCTCTAATACACAGTACTGGTTTAGTGTGATCAGCGTTTACTAGCTCTAATACACAGTACTGGTTTAGTGTGATCAGCGTTTACTAGCTCTAATACACAGTACTGGTTTAGTGTGATCAGCGTTTACTAGCTCTAATACACAGTACACAGTACTGGTTTAGTGTGATCAGCGTTTACTAGCTCTAATATACAGTACTGGTTTAGTGTGATCAGTGTTTACTAGCTCTAATACACAGTACTGGTTTAGTGTGATCAGCGTTTACTAGCTCTAATACACAGTACTGGTTTAGTGTGATCAGCGTTTACTAGCTCTAATACACAGTACTGGTTTAGTGTGATCAGCGTTTACTAGCTCTAATACACAGTACTGGTTTTTACTCAACGAGACTTACATAATGAGTGTGAACCTTTACGACATTTGTAACTTTCATACGATTGAAAGATGGGTCTGTTTGATTGCATGCCATGGGTTAAATATTACCTGGGGTTTTCTGAGTGCACCTCTACGCCTGTGACATACAGCCACACTCTGCTGACCAATAGGGTGCTTGTTTTTCATGACAACCAATCGGTTACGATGACCTCATTGGCAATGTTGCACGTCGGCGCTGACGTACCAGCGAGGCCGGCACCATCCGATAACTACTATACAAATGGAGACTTACCTTCTAGGGTCAACGATGTAAACATGTATTGAGTAGGAGACATGTAGGTGAATTATGCCCCAGAAGCCTACGTCGGGAAAGACAAGCAGTTCAGTTAGCTCAGATTAATGAGAGTTGCTGTGAATTAAAGTGAGGGAGCTGCCAAAAGACAATTTACTTTTAGACGGGTGTACATTAGGAGCCAGATGTTGTGTTTGTATATTTTAAATGTCACTTAGACCCGGGTCTTTAAGCCAGATGTTCAGATGATGGTGGGGTTCAAAGTTCCAGGGGAGTGTTGTGTTTGTCGGACTGCAGTTTAAAAAAAGGTTTTATTCGAATGTGTATTTATTTAGAGAGACGAGGAATCCTCCATTTTAGGACAGTGGATCTATCAATATTGCTCCATGACTCAGTCACTGATCTACCCATCGTGAGCGTAAACAACAAGTGAGGCAGAAACTGCACATATTTTAGGTTGTGTGTGTGCTTGTTACATTTCTGTGTTCAATAAAAAGATTGTGTGGTAGTTCTGTGTATATTAAAACTTTTGACATTTCCACTGCAAATGTGAATCTCTACTTGATTGTGGGACGTTCCTTAGAATTTGTGTATATTTTGGAGAAGAAATGTATGTACGTATGTATGTCATCTCGTTCCCAAACACTTTGACCATAGTTTCCTGTCATGTACACAAACCGTATGAACCCACGTTTCTAATTGCATTATTTGACATTTCACTCGTGCATCAATACAAACTTTTCGGAAACATCATCTCTATTGTTCTCTGTTTAATCTTCACTTGTTTGTATAACTTTGACTTGATGAGATATCGACCCTGCAAGTGACCAATGTAGTTCACCGTTCCCTCAAGCACTATCAGTGGCTCAGGAAGCTGCTTTTGTAAGTTGGACCGGCAATTATGATGGCAATCAAAAGCATCCAGTAACGATGTGGGTTCCAATAAAGGCTGTCGCCTTGGCGATGAGATTAGCGAGATGGTGGTTGGTTGGCTGGTATATATATATATATATGGTTTTTGAACATATCTGTAACGCTGGCAACCGCTACACTCCACTATCAAGGAAATCAACACTGTAATGTCCAAAGGCTTGTTTACTTTGTGGTTCTCATTCAAAGCAAGTTCAGCAGGGCAAAACACACAATCATATTACAACAGTTTCATAAAAAAAAATATCCGGTAAATTCAGTTTAGTGCTGTCTTTTTTTATCAGGTGCTCCATTTTTCTCATTTTGGCCAAATGTTTTGTTTAATTTAAAAGCAAACATTTGCTGTGCTGCCACCACCTGTAGCCCCTCGTGTTTCTTTGCATAGTCTTTGAATGCAATAACTGCTGGAAGTCTGAATCATTGAACAGACAATGGAGATCTTCCCTGTTGATGCGTTGGCCGGCCTGCACCTGCCAATATCTGGAATTGATTATATAGTGTTATATTTAATTGATTCTATGGTGGTATATTGAATTGATTCTGTGGTTGTATGGTGATCAGAGAGCATTGTCTTCTTTGAATTAGGGTATGGTTTGTAAACAACGGATTAAATTAATAAATCAGGGTCATTAGCCAAGAGACTACGATTGATACTTTAAGTCAAAGACATACCGCTGCTGCTGTAGTGTGAACTGAAGTACAGTGGCACTAGTAGCAATCATGAGATGATACAATAAGTTAAAGACACACCGCTGCTCCTGTAGTGTGAACTAAAGTACAGTGGCACTAGTAGCAATCATAACAAGATGATACAATAAGTTAAAGACACACCGCTGCTCCAGTAGTGTGAACTGAAGTACAGTGGCACTAGTAGCAATCATAACAAGATGATACAATAAGTTAAAGACACACCGCTGCTCCTGTAGTGTGAACTAAAGTACAGTGGCACTAGTAGCAATCATAACAAGATGATACAATAAGTTAAAGACACACCGCTGCTCCTGTAGTGTGAACTAAAGTACAGTGGCACTAGTAGCAATCATGAGATGATACAATAAGTTAAAGACACACCGCTGCTCCTGTAGTGTGAACTAAAGTACAGTGGCACTAGTAGCAATCATAACAAGATGATACAATAAGTTAAAGACACACCGCTGCTCCTGTAGTGTGAACTAAAGTACAGTGGCACTAGTAGCAATCATAACAAGATGATACAATAAGTTAAAGACACACCGCTGCTCCAGTAGTGTGAACTAAAGTACAGTGGCACTAGTAGCAATCATAACAAGATGATACAATAAGTTAAAGACACACCGCTGCTCCAGTAGTGTGAACTGAAGTACAGTGGCACTAGTAGCAATCATAACAAGATGATACAATAAGTTAAAGACACACCGCTGCTCCTGTAGTGTGAACTAAAGTACAGTGGCACTAGTAGCAATCATGAGATGATACAATAAGTTAAAGACACACCGCTGCTCCTGTAGTGTGAACTGAAGTACAGTGGCACTAGTAGCAATCATGAGATGATACAATAAGTTAAAGACATACCGCTGCTCCTGTAGTGTGAACTAAAGTACAGTGGCACTAGTAGCAATCATGAGATGATACAATAAGTTAAAGACACACCGCTGCTCCTGTAGTGTGAACTGATGTACAGTGGCACTAGTAGCAATCATAACAAGATGATACAATAAGTTAAAGACACACCGCTGCTCCTGTAGTGTGAACTGAAGTACAGTGGCACTAGTAGCAATCATAAGATGATACAATAAGTTAAAGACACACCGCTGCTCCAGTAGTGTCAATTGAAGTACAGTGGCACTAGTAGCAATCATAACAAGATGATACAATAAGTTAAAGACACACCGCTGCTCCAGTAGTGTGAATTGAAGTACAGTGGCACTAGTAGCAATTATAACAAGATGATACAATAAGTTAAAGACACACCGCTGCTCCTGTAGTGTGAACTGAAGTACAGTGGCACTAGTAGCAATTATAACAAGATGATACAATAAGTTAAAGACACACCGCTGCTCCTGTAGTGTGAACTGAAGTACAGTGGCACTAGTAGCAATCATAACAAGATGATACAATAAGTTAAAGACACACCGCTGCTCCAGTAGTGTGAACTGAAGTACAGTGGCACTAGTAGCAATCATAACAAGATGATACAATAAGTTAAAGACACACCGCTGCTCCTGTAGTGTGAACTGAAGTACAGTGGCACTAGTAGCAATCATAACAAGATGATACAATAAGTTAAAGACACACCGCTGCTCCTGTAGTGTGAACTAGTAGCAATCATAACAAGATGATACAATGTTAAAGACAACCGCTGCTCCAGTAGTGTGATGTACAGTGGCACTAGTAGCAATCATAACAAGATGATACAATAAGTTAAAGACACACCGCTGCTCCTGTAGTGTAAACTGAAGTACAGTGGCACTAGTAGCAATCATAACAAGATGATACAATAAGTTAAAGACACACCGCTGCTCCAGTAGTGTGAACTGAAGTACAGTGGCACTAGTAGCAATCATAACAAGATGATACAATAAGTTAAAGACACACCGCTGCTCCTGTAGTGTGAACTGAAGTACAGTGGCACTAGTAGCAATCATAACAAGATGATACAATAAGTTAAAGACACACCGCTGCTCCTGTAGTGTGAACTGAAGTACAGTGGCACTAGTAGCAATCATAACAAGATGATACAATAAGTTAAAGACACACCGCTGCTCCTGTAGTGTGAACTGATGTACAGTGGCACTAGTAGCAATCATGAGATGATACAATAAGTTAAAGACACACCGCTGCTCCTGTAGTGTGAACTGAAGTACAGTGGCACTAGTAGCAATCATAACAAGATGATACAATAAGTTAAAGACACACCGCTGCTCCTGTAGTGTGAACTGAAGTACAGTGGCACTAGTAGCAATCATAACAAGATGATACAATAAGTTAAAGACACACCGCTGCTCCAGTAGTGTGAACTGAAGTACAGTGGCACTAGTAGCAATTATAACAACATGTGACCTCCATGGGGTCAATTGGTTGGTTGTTTACATGACCCACTACGGGTTTGCAGCCGCTGTGTCACTCACTTGTGTTGTTCTATTTAAAAACAGATGGATTATTGATTCTGGTAGATGGCAATGGCAAAAGAAAATGGCAACTCAAGAGCAATTCTTGAGGGGGACACCATAGTTACGTTGTTATGTTTACAGTGATTTACTGGGGGGGACAAATCATATTTTTTCTCAGGATTTGGGGGTTTTGTCCACCCTGTCTCCCCCGGGATTTCTGCCCCTGGTAGCTGGAATATCGAGCCTGGTGATATTTGTATGGGTGTCGTTTAAGGTTGAGTCCTTCAGTCTTTAAGTCTGTGCATGTTGGAAGTGAAATCAAAAGATGAGATCAATTGTTGGGGAAAAGATGTGTAGAAATAGACAAAAGGTGTTAATAGATTATTCTTCAAATATATTTTACCAAATTTTTACCAGAATTTTCTCCCCTTTAACTCTCAGTGAAGTTAGAGCTGTGTGTTTTATGAAGCACGTTCCATTCTGTTCTAATGTGTATCATACTGCTCAGCTCGCCTTGAAATCCAGACAGAAGTACATAAACGCAGGAAGCAACACACTCGCCCGCCCCTTACCTTAAGGCTTAGCACGCGTCCAAGCCACCACCACCATATTTTAATGCCGGGGGTTAATCTGCCAACAGGATTACAACTCTGGTCTCACAAAGAGTATAAGCAAACTGCAACACAATTCATAGCCCATTAAGTTTTTTATATAATAAAAAAATCAAGACATTTTGAATAAAAAAATATATAATATATGTTATAACACATCATTAAAATTGACCATGTGAATATGTAATTACTTGTATATTACATCTGGTTTTATTATTGGCCTATTTATTTTTGTTTGGGGACCTGGGCAGCAATGTAAACCATCCCTTTTGTGTTCTATAATATGGGCTAAATTCGTGATCATAATTTTGCTCAGGATTTGATTGTATTGAAACCCTTGTCGAAACAAGTTCAGGAGATACGTTGTGTATAGTGTAGTGGCAGGCCAGGACGAAGTGACCGAGGAGGCGTGTGTTTTGGGCTTTTTTCTATAGGGTAACATATTTGAAACTTAGACTGGGTTTGGGGGGGGCGCAGAAAGTCTAACTGATGTGGCTGAACCCTCTGCGCCTGTGTAGGGGTTTTGTTCTTTTACGCCTGTATGTTTTGTAAAATTTTAAAGCCAATTCGCTGTAAATATATGACAGAATTACAGTAGAGTCCGATCCGAGGGCTTGATCTGTGACATTGGTTGCTCTTAGACCAAAAATCAATTTGACTTGGGCTAAAGCCAACCAATAAATGACAAGGTAATAACATGTTATCTTAAAACATTCCCAAATTCTCACCTCTGCCAAATTTTTTGGGTCCCACTGAAGTGCGATTGGCAGGTGTTAAATGAGTCTGGTTTTAGTGCTGCTGGCAGCAGTAGAATGAATGGGTTAAACGAGACGCAGTTGGACCTAAAGCCTTGAAGTGTTTAACATGTTTGTGAGTGATGTAACGGGGGTGTATCGCACATCTCTTTGCATCCACCAATGAAAATATGGGCTGGGTTCAACACCCATATTCAGGGGCGCTTGATATAAATCCGCAAAACAACGGGCTATAATCAGTCTCAAATCATTTGTATAGTCTACCTCATATATTAGACGATTTTCTTACTTTTGGAGTGTGCGCTTTTTCTGAGATTGTAAAGGTATTTGACTTTTTCTTTTAAATGTATAAATGAAATTACATTTAGCAAGTATATGTGAAAGTTATTTAGGAGGAATTATACGGTCAGTGAAATATATTACAATAGGCCTATTATTAGCTTGGATGTTTGTTATTACTCATGCACAATAAATATACATTTTCCCAGATTTGCCAGTTTTCTAGCATAATAAAATCTGTTATATTTTTTCTTATATTTTTTGTGTAGCCCACAGATTCCTGACAAGTTGAGCATTTTTCTAGATAGATCAGAATCTTTTTCACTTCGACAGTTATTTGTTCTTTGTGTTGTTTTGAGTGGATTATAATCGACTTTTTTGCATGATATACGTAGCATCAGCATGCTTTTCCACTTCTAATTGACACTAATGGCATTCATTAATGATGCGCTTGTGATTATTGTTCTCTACGGTGATTGGTTGACGGACGCAGATGTTTTTTTTTATATATCAGAGCGACATGAATACACGTCACGCCTATTGGGTTTCATCAATAGTTTAATCTGCACTAGTCATGGATTCTACTTCGCCCGGCTGTTAATGTTATGCTACTATTTTTGAAATCAATGACATATCCTAAAATAGGACAATATATTATCTATTTACATAATTCACCAAAAAATGTACGCAGGAATCATTAGGTACTCAACATGATACAGGAATCATTAGGTACTCAACATGACGCAGGAATCATTAGGTACTCAACATGACGCAGGAATCATTAGGTACTCAACATGATGCAGGAATCATTAGGTACTCAACATGACGCAGGAATCATAAGGTACTCAACATGACGCAGAAATCATTAGGTACTCAACATGACGCAGGAATCATTAGGTACTCAACATGACGCAGAAATCATTAGGTACTCAACATGAGCAGGAATCATTAGGTACTCAACATGATGCAGGAATCATTAGGTACTCAACATGATGCAGGAATCATTAGGTACTCAACATGATGCAGGAATCATTAGGTACTCAACATGATGCAGGAATCATTATGTACTCAACATGACGCAGGAATCATTAGGTACTCAAAATGACGCAGAAATCATTAGGTACTAAACATGATGGAGGAATCATTAGACACTCAACATGATGCAGGAATCATTAGGTACTCAACATGATGCAGGAATCATTAGGTACTCAACATGACGCAGGAATCATTAGGTACTCAACATGATGCAGGAATCATTAGGTACGCAACATGATGCAGGAATCATTAGGTACTCAACATGATGCAGGAATCATTAGACACTCAACATGACGCAGGAATCATTAGGTACTCAACATGATGCAGGAATCATTAGGTACTCAACATGATGCAGGAATCATTAGGTACTCAACATGACGAAGGAATCATTAGGTATTCAACATGATGCATGAATCATTAGGTACTCAACACGATGCAGGAATCATTAGGTACTCAACATGATGCAGGAATCATTAGGTACTCAACATGATGCAGGAATCATTAGGTACTCAACATGACGCAGGGATCATTAGGTACTCAACATGACGCAGGAATCATTAGACACTCAACATGACGCAGGAATCATTAGGTACTCAACATGACGCAGGGATCATTAGGTACTCAACATGACGCAGGAATCATTAGGTAGGCTACTCAACATGATGCAGGAATCATTAGGTACTCAACATGAAGCAGGAATCATTAGGTACTCAACATGATGCAGGAATCATTAGGTACTCAACATGATGCAGGAATCATTAGGTACTCAACATGATGCAAGAATCATTAGGTACTCAACATGACGCAGGGATCATTAGGTACTCAACATGATGCAAGAATCATTAGGTACTCAACATGACGCAGGGATCATTAGGTACTCAACATGACGCAGGAATCATTAGGTAGGCTACTCAACATGATGCAAGAATCATTAGGTACTCAACATGACGCAGGAATTATTAGTTCTCAACATGACGCAGGAATTATTAGGTACTCAACATGATGCAGGAATCATTAGGTACTCAACATGACGCAGAAATCATTAGGTACTCAACATGATGCAGGGATCATTAGGTACTCAACATGACGCAGGGATCATTAGGTACTCAACATGACGCAGAAATCATTAGGTACTCAACATGACGCAGGAATCATTAGGTACTCAACATGATGCAGGAATCATTAGGTACTCAACATGATGCAAGAATCATTAGGTACTCAACATGACGCAGGGATCATTAGGTACTCAACATGATGCAGGAATCATTAGGTACTCAACATGACGCAGGAATTATTAGGTACTCAACATGACGCAGGAATTATTAGGTAGGCTACTCAACATGATGCAGGAATCATTAGGTACTCAACATGATGCAGGAATCATTAGGTACCCAACATGATGCAGGAATCATTAGGTACTCAACATGACGCAGGGATTATTTGGTACTCAACATGACGCAGGAATCATTAGGTACTCAACATCAATGTCATGCTTTCCTTTTCATCAACTTTTTACTTTATTTTAATCACCTTCAGGTGCAGTTGTGAGATGGAGAACAAGTCCTATGTGGTTAAAATGAAAGGGACTGGTGTCCACGAGAAGAACACTCTCAATAGTGTGAATGCTAATGGTCTTGCTGGCAGTGGTATCCAGCATAAGACTGTGAAAGACATTGCTCATCCAGCCAAGCAGAAGAGCTGCAGACAGCGTTGGAACATCAGGGCCTCCAAGATGTCCATCAACACGTTGAATCCCATCCGTTCCATTGTGGACGGCATGAAGCTCACACCAAACCCAGAGAAACCCATGATTGCTCTGTCCATTGGTGAGATGTCCCATATTTATTTCAATATGCTCTGTGTATTCACATTATTTATGTTAGCTGTCTCAAATCGGTCTAACGGAAGTTCTAGTGTCCGCAGGTTTTTGGTTTTTCCTTTAAATTGGTTCTTAGTTCTGACCTAAACAACCAGGTGAGGGAAGAACCTGACCAATTAGTGACCTAATGTATCAATGAAGTTCAAGGTGAGAGCTAAAACCCCCGGGGAACCGGGTCGAGACACATATCTTATGTACTCATTCGTTGTCCTGTCACTCCAACAGGGGACCCTACTGTGTTTGGAAACCTACCGACTGATGACAAAGTCCTTCAGGCCATGAAAGATGCTATTGACACTCACGAATACAACGGCTACGCTCCGTCTGTTGGTAAACGCTGTTTTTACATCCCACCAACATTTTTTACAGTATCAAGTACAGCGATGAGGTGAGATAAAGTAAAAGGTCTCAGTATTTTACTTCAATAGCAACTAGGTGGATAAAAGATGAGGCCAACTAACTGGGTGACTTGAAAAGGAATTTGAGAAAAGTTACGAGAGCTATTGAATGTGAAACTGGACCAATCGACTGAAGATGAACTGCCAAATGACCCTTTAGGATGAATGACGTTTGCAGCTCTATGTGTGCATACAACTTTCTGCCCCAAGCACATTATTCAACACCATAAGTACGAGAGGAATGATAAGTGGCTGTTCCTTGACAGGTTATCAGAAGAGCCGAGAGGTTCTGGCAAATTTCTACAGTTGCCCTGAAGCGCCGTTGAAGGCAGAGGTGGGTTTGGACTGGACTATTCCTCCTCCAAACTGTATTTTCTTCACCATTTCATAATCGTTTTCTACCTGTGTTACAAACGTGACAACATTAAGACCATACGAAACCTTATGCCACCCCGTTCTCCCTGCAGGATGTGCTTTTGACCAGTGGCTGTAGCCAAGCTATAGACCTGGCCATCACAGTGCTGTGTAACCCTGGAGACAACATCCTCATTCCCTGCCCTGGATTCTCCCTCTACAAGACTCTGGCTGTGTCTCTGGGTATCCAAGTCAGGCTGTACAAACTGCTGGTGAGGTCCGGAGAATGAGAAGGGAGAAAGGGCAAATAAAGGAAGAGAGAGGTAACGACAGAAAGAGAGAGAGAGAGAGTAAAGGTGAATAAAGGGAGAGAGAGGTAACGACAGAAAGAGCGAGAGAGAGAGTGAAGGGGAATAAAGGGAGAGAGAGGTAACGACAGAGAGAGAGAGAGAGAGAGAGAGAGAGAGAGAGAGAGAGAGAGAGAGAGAGAATAGTTAAAAGTGAAGGAACAGGAAGGTGCTGTGTTCCATCTCATTTGCATACATCTGGCACTCATAAACTGCGTTTGATGGTTTTCATTTCTAGTAACGGCCTCTGGTTACTGCAACCCCCCGGAGAGCTACGTGTAATGAGCTGACCAACAGGTCTAAGGTCAACGTCTGATCTCTGTCTCTCTCCTCGCAGCCAGAGAAGTCTTGGGAGATCGATGTCCAGCATCTGGAAAGCCTGATCGACAACAGGACGGCCTGTTTGATAGTCAACAATCCGTCCAATCCCTGTGGCTCTGTCTACAGTAAAGAACACCTCCAGGACATCCTCTCTGGTCGGTACTGCTCACACGAAGCCTTGATGTCTTCCTGGTCCATGTGGCAGAAAATAAGCATATACAGTTCAGATTAAAACACTTTTTCTCTTTTCTGTTGGCCAGTTGCCTCCAAACGTTGCCTCCCAATCCTGGCTGATGAGATATATGGCGACATGGTGAGTTTGTCTCTGGACTAAACACACACAGAAACATACAGCACGGCCAATGGTTCTAATAGAAGACACTTCGATCCTTGACTGTCCTGCATTGGGGAGGTGCTAGGTTCATTTTAGGTTCTAACTCAGGTTTGATTGGACGGTTGAGGTCCACGGTTGCTGGTTCCCGTTGATATAGCCCCGATCCTGGCCACCGGGCTTCATGTTAAACAGAACACCAGCGAGGCGCATTCTTCTGACGTTCTGCAAAATGTGTCAGGGAGGGTTTTCCTGAAAGCAGCGTTTCTACGTACCTCTGTTGGAGAACAGAGGTAGCTGAGATTGTGTTGGGTTTACCGAGTGCATACATCGCATGAGCTCCCAGTCCACCAATGTCTGTCGAGTACAACAGAAGTACACAGAATGACTCAGCAGTTTTTGCCTGCATGTGTTTGCCATTAACGCAGACGTGTGGCGTGTGTAGCATGGCTCTGGAGCGGTTTGGGGGGGTAGGACGGCCCCTTTTTGGTCTAACGATCGGGTGACTGTTCAGGGTCTGCGTGGCGGCGGTCTGGGCAAGATCAGTTACAGCCAGAGGGAACGTTTGGCTGTTTTCCCGAGGGTCCCATAGGCTCCACTCTGTGGAGAAAAAACACCACTCATGAGAGCTCCAGTCAGAGTCGGAGTAGTCTGTTTGTGAATTACATCTGTGAGTTGTGGGGTTGGCTGTCTCTGAACTGTCAGTCGGAGTGCTTTAGCCAATAGGACGCGAGGCGGATCCTCCAACTGACGCCAAAGCCTCGGCTAATGAAAGCCAGCTTTGCACTGTTAGAAAAACAACACAATATCTCTGTTTCTCTCCCGACATATGTTTGTTTCGTTCTCTACGCTCTGTTTTCGTCCCTAGATAAGCCGTTGCATAAATTCGAAATTCTGGAAATGTAATGTCACATTTAAAAAGTTTGTGTTAGAGTTGCAGTCAAATATACTAAATAACAGTTGATTACATTGTGAATTATTATCCATTTTACATTTCTCTACAAATCGTGACTGAAGCATGATATTATTGCATATCTACCCAGTGTAGAAGTCAGGTGGGAATGAAAGCATTCAGCTCTGTTTTGATCCATTATAAATGTCAACAATTGTCACACTTTCAATCCTTTGTGGATTTCTGTATATCCTACTCTACCAAAAAAATAACAAAATAATTCTGATTGATGATCCCAGCTCCGTCCATTTCCCATGTGAAGCAAGTACATGACGTTAAATGAAGCTGATCTTGGACCTGTGTCACATCTGTTGCCTTTTCTACCGGATTTCTTACATAATTCCTCGAAACCTGAGTTGGAGTAGATCACGGAACACGCGTGAATCGTCAAAACCTTTTCCTGTTTAGTATAAACTAAAAACGGTGTGTTTGACATTGTACTCGCGGTAAAGGTTTTTGAACAATGGGTGTTTCTCCGTCGTCAGGTCTTTCCGGGGTGCCAGTTCCACTCGATGGCGTCCCTCAGTGCCGATGTGCCAGTTCTGGCGTGTGGCGGTTTGGCAAAGAGATGGCTGGTCCCTGGCTGGAGGATGGGCTGGATTCTAATTCACGACAGGAATCAATGCTTTGGAAAAGAGGTACGCCCCTTTAGTCTCTCACTGGTGGCACGTGTATGGTTTACAATGTGATGCTAGTCATTCAGCAGACACCGTTGTGTGTTTAGATCCGCCAGGGCCTAGTCAAGCTCAGTCAGAGGATCCTTGGAGCCTGCACCATTGTTCAGGGAGCTCTGGAGAGCATTCTGAACGACACGCCCCAAGAGTTTTACCAGAGAACGATCAGTTTCCTCAAAGTGAGTGCCGAACCCACGGAGGTTCTCCAATGTCTTTAAATACAGATTGAAGTCTATCTAGCACAATGATTGATCTGGGAATATCTCTGTCTGACTGTTGACTGACTGTGATTTCCTGCTTTTCTCTCAGTCAAACTCAGAAATCTGTTTCTCTGAACTGTCAACTATTCCTGGGCTGACCCCCGTAATGCCATCAGGAGCCATGTACCTCATGGTAAGTAATTTCTCAACAGCTGTAGTATGGGTGTGTGTGTAGAGCTGTAGTAAGGGTGTGTGTGTAGAGCTTTAGAAAGGGCATGTGTGTAGAGCTGTAGTATGTGTGTGTGTGTAGAGCTGTAGTAAGGGTGTGTGTGTAGAGCTGTAGTAAGGGTGTGTGTGTAGAGCTGTAGTAAGGGTGTGTGTGTAGAGCTGTAGTAAGGGTGTGTAGAGCTGTAGTATGGGTGTGTGTGTAGAGCTGTAGTAAGGGTGTGTGTGTAGAGCTGTAGTATGTGTGTGTGTGTAGAACTGTAGTAAGGGCGTGTGTGTAGAGCTGTAGTATGTGTGTGTAGAGCTGTAGAGCTGTAGTAGCTGTAGTAAGGGTGTGTGTGTAGAGCTGTAAGGGTGTGTGTGTAGTAAGGGTGTGTAGAGCTGTAGTAAGGGTGTGTGTGTAGAGCTGTAGTAAGAGTGTGTGTGTAGAGCTGTAGTAAGGGTGTGTGTGTAGAGCTGTAGTAAGGGTGTGTGTGTAGGTCTGTAGTAAGGGTGTGTGTCTAGAGCTATAGTATGGGTGTGTGTGTAGGGCTCTTGTAAGGGGTACTCAGTGTGTATTTTGGTTTATCTAGGTGGGGATTGAGATGGAAAACTTCCCAGAGTTCGAGGATGATGTGCAGTTTACTGAACATTTGGTGACTGAGCAGTCGGTTTTCTGTCTGCCTGCTACGGTAAAAATCACCACACACACACAAACGCACGCACACACACACGAACACACACACACACACACACATTTACAACTCTCCTCCGCCTGCAGGCATTTGAGTACCCGAACTACTTCCGCATTGTGGTGACGGTACCAGAGGAGATGATGGTGGTGGCTTGTGGGCGGATCAGAGAGTTTTGCCAGCGCCACTATAGGCCACGTAGCCAAGAGAGCGCAGAGTTGGACCATTGAGATGGGCACGGAGAGTGCGGACACAGGACGTGACAAAGAAACGGGAAGTGGAGGAGAAACGGGAAGCGGAGGAGATGTGTCCAAATATCCTGTTGCATTCTGGGAACAGAAGCTCTCAGCCGTGTCATTGATGGGCGTCAATTATCGGTGACCCCAAATTATGAGTGGACCAGATATTTATATTTTTTATATGGCCATCTTATGTGAACAATACTTGTGATTATTTGTTCATTTGTTTATTGTTGTCACAATTCTCCAGGCTCTCTTATTTTCTAAATGGTGCTGAACCAGAAACCCGTTGGGCCCACAGAACTAAGAATCATGGGTGTTCAACCCTCTCTTCCTAAGCCGACCTGTTGTAGCCCTGAACTGGCTCGTGTGGTTGACAAATTAAGAGGATGCTGATTAGCTAACAAATGGGCTAGCTCTGGACTAGAACACGTAGAATGCTGTCTACGGTTCCTGAAGAGAGAATGAAATACCTCTGGTCTAAAATACCAGAGAGCAACAGTCCACCTGGGTAGCACCAGCACATGTTAAATTACGTACAGAGCTTGTCAAAGTATGTGTTAGCATTCTGTTAGCATTACTCAATGCATTCTATTAGATTGCATGCTCAACCAAAATTGTTCCTGTGTTTATTTTATCTACTTGTTAATCTTGAGATATTATTGACTGCTAGTTTTTTCATGTAAAAAGGATATTTAAACCAATTAAAGCTATACAATCATTTCTTTGTATGTTTTACTCATAAGGCTTCAATATTGCATTATTTAAAAGATAAATATATATATTGATATTTTTATATGCTTTATTAACTGATATTGAACGTGGGGAATATAGAGGCTGTAGACAGCGACA
>CM055745.1:4065590-4088090 GCA_029465975.1 Dallia pectoralis | reverse complement strand
ATGGTGTTTGTGTTACTGTGATCATGATGTTTGTGCTACTGTGATTATGGTGTTTGTGTGACTGTGATTATGGTGTTGTGTTACTGTGATTATGGTGTTTGTGTTACTGTGATCGTGGTGTTTGTGCTACTGTGATTATGGTGTTTGTGTTACTGTGATTATGGTGTTCGTGTTACTGTGATCATGGTGTTTGTGCTACTGGGATTATGGTGTTTGTGTGACTGTGATTATGGTGTTGTGTTACTGTGATTATGGTGTTTGTGTTACTGTGATCATGGTGTTTGTGCTACTGTGATTATGGTGTTGTGTTACTGTGATCATGGTGTTTGTGTTACTGTGATCATGGTGTTTGTGTTACTGTGATCATGGTGTTTGTGTTACTGTGATCATGGTGTTTGTGCTACTGAATAGACCAGTGTGGCCATTCTCCTGTGTAGTTGTGGTGTACACATCACGCAACCCAGGACATCCAAGTGTGTCTGAACAAATCCCTGAGTGACCTTCAGATGGACTATGTGGACCTCTACTTGGTGCACTTCCCTGTAGGAATGAAGGTGAGATTATCAACCAACCTGTGAATGATACACAGACCCTAAAACCCCTCACACACTAATAATCTCTGTCTGGGCTCTTTATCTTTATTCGATTTCCTACAGAAAGTGGACGATGAACTTTTTCCCATGAAAGATGGAGAAATTCTCACAACTGACATTGACTATCTGGATGTGTGGAAGGTAGTAATGTATCACATCACAGATTGAGCTGATATTTTAGACAATTTGTTTATGGGTGTGTCCTGTACTGTCTGTTATTGAGTGTTGTTTATGGGTGTGTCCTGTACTGTCTGTTATTGAGTGCTGTTTATGGGTGTGTCCTGTACTGTCTGTTATTGACTGTTGTTTATGGGTGTGTCCTGTACTGTCTGTTATTGAGTGTTGTTTATAGGTGTGTCCTGTACTGTCTGTTATTGACTGTTGTTTATGGGTGTGTCCTGTACTGTCTGTTATTGACTGTTGTTTATGGGTGTGTCCTGTACTGTCTGTTATTGACTGTTGTTTATGGGTGTGTCCTGTACTGTCTGTTATTGACTGTTGTTTATGGGTGTGTCCTGTACTGTCTGTTATTGAGTGTTGTTTATAGGTGTGTCCTGTACTGTCTGTTATTGACTGTTGTTTATGGGTGTGTCCTGTACTGTCTGTTATTGACTGTTGTTTATGGGTGTGTCCTGTACTGTCTGTTATTGACTGTTGTTTATGGGTGTGTCCTGTACTGTCTGTTATTGACTGTTGTTTATGGGTGTGTCCTGTACTGTCTGTTATTGAGTGTTGTTTATAGGTGTGTCCTGTACTGTCTGTTATTGACTGTTGTTTATGGGTGTGTCCTGTACTGTCTGTTATTGACTGTTGTTTATGGGTGTGTCCTGTACTGTCTGTTATTGAGTGCTGTTTATGGGTGTGTCCTGTACTGTCTGTTATTGAGTGTTGTTTATGGGTGTGTCCTGTACTGTCTGTTATTGAGTGCTGTTTATGGGTGTGTCCTGTACTGTCTGTTATTGACTGTTGTTTATGGGTGTGTCCTGTACTGTCTGTTATTGAGTGTTGTTTATAGGTGTGTCCTGTACTGTCTGTTATTGACTGTTGTTTATGGGTGTGTCCTGTACTGTCTGTTATTGACTGTTGTTTATGGGTGTGTCCTGTACTGTCTGTTATTGACTGTTGTTTATGGGTGTGTCCTGTACTGTCTGTTATTGACTGTTGTTTATGGGTGTGTCCTGTACTGTCTGTTATTGACTGTTGTTTATGGGTGTGTCCTGTACTGTCTGTTATTGACTGTTGTTTATGGGTGTGTCCTGTACTGTCTGTTATTGAGTGTTGTTTATATGTGTGTCCTGTACTGTCTGTTATTGAGTGTTGTTTATATGTGTGTCCTGTATTGTCTGTTGTGTGCTTTAGGGGATGGAGGCCTTGCTGGCCTCTGGAAAAGTAAAGAGTATTGGTGTTTCCAACTTCAACATCCTTCAACTGGAGAGACTGCTCTCTGTGGCCAGGGTCCCTCCTTCAGTCAACCAGGTGCTTCATTTTAAACTGCTACTTTTATTCCATCCCTCCGTCACCTCAACCCACTCCCTCCCCCTGTCATCTCATCCCTCTCAATCTCTTCCCCTGTCATCTCATCCCTCTCAATCTCTCCCCCTGCAGGTGGAGCTACATCCATACCTGGTTCAGTCGGACCTGGTGGAGTTCTGCAAGTCTCGTAACATAGCACTCACTGCCTACAGCCCGTTGGGTTCCCCTGGTAGGCCAAAAGACCTGTGAGTCCTCCAGTAGTAACTGTGGTGTAACAGTAGCGTAGCGGTGGCGTAACTGTAGTGTAACAGGGGTGTAACTGTAATGTAACAGTGGTAACTGTGGTGTAACTGTAGTGTAACTGTAGTGTAACTGTAGTGTAACTGTGGCGTAACTGTGGCGTAACTGTGGCGTAACTGTGGCGTAACTGTGGCGTAACTGTGGCGTAACAGTGGCGTAACAGTGGCGTAACAGTGGCGTAACAGTGGCGTAACTCTGGCGTAACTCTGGCGTAACTAAGTTGTGCCCTGCTGTAAAAATCCCTCATGTCCCAGAAAATGACTGTGTCGTTTCGTCCAACAGTCACCGTGGAGACACCGATCCTGAGAAGCTGTTAGAGGACCCTGTGGTAGGAGACGTGGCTAAGAAACACGCTCGAAGTCCGGCTCAGGTTAGAGACATCTGACAGAAACGCAACACACAGGTGTACGTGTATCTACTGTCTGTCTTTATGTTATACTATCGAGCTAAAACATAAAGACCAGCATGCCTAAAATGCTAGTGGTCCACCAGGTGCCGCCATAACAGTGCCAACACGTTATACGTCTTGTACTTGCGAGGTGGAGCCGCCACAAATACTAAAAGTAATTGAGGTCTGGGGTATTTGGAGGCCACGATCGACGGTTTGTGTTCTGTCCAGCCACTTTATATATCTTTGATGTAACCTTTATTTAACCAGGTAGGCCGGTTGAGGACAAATTGTAATTTGCTACGACGACCTGAAGGTAGGAACTAACCACTGCTGACTGGGAGCACCCCACAAGCCTTTTCAGAGAGACCCAGCCTTCTGGCCGTTATAATTTAACCCGTGTCAAAGCCGCTCAGGTCTTTACTCATGTCCATTTCTCATGCATCCAACACATTCACTACGAGAACTGACTGTTTGTCTACCCTCTAATCTACATAGACCTTACAGGTACCCATGTTAGGAGATCCGCTGACCTGTGAGTGGTCATGATGTTTTGGCACATTCTTGTGTGTGTGTGTGTGTGTGTATGTGTGTGTGTGTGTGTGTGTGTGTGTGTGTGTGTGTGTGTGTGTATAGGTGCTGTTAAGGTATAATGTGCAGCAGGGTATTGCAGTGATCCCAAAGAGTATGAAACCTAACCACATACTGGAAAACACCAAGGTAAAAACCCTAACCACAAACTATATGAACCACTAAATGTGAAAACCCTAACCCTATATGATATTAAACACTATGATATAAACACTAACCCTAAATGATATTAAACACTATGATATAAACACTAACCCTAAATGATATTAAACACTATGATAGAAACACTAACCCTAAATGATATTAAACACTATGATAGAAACACTAACCCTAAATGATATTAAACACTATGATATAAACACTAACCCTAAATGATATTAAACACTATGATAGAAACACTAACCCTAAATGATATTAAACACTATGATATAAACACTAACCCTAAATGATATTAAACACTATGATATAAACACTAACCCTAAATGATATTAAACACTATGATAGAAACACTAACCCTAAATGATATTAAACACTTTGATATAAACACTAACCCTAAATGATATTAAACACTATGATATAACCACTAACCCTAAATGATATTAAACACTATGATATAACCACTAACCCTAAATGATATTAAACACTATGATAGAAACACTAACCCTAAATGATATTAAACACTATGATATAAACACTAACCCTAAATGATATTAAACACTATGATAGAAACACTAACCCTAAATGATATTAAACACTATGATATAAACACTAACCCTAAATGATATTAAACACTATGATATAAACACTAACCCTAAATGATATTAAACACTATGATATAAACACTAACCCTAAATGATATTAAACACTATGATAGAAACACTAACCCTAAATGATATTAAACACTATGATAGAAACACTAACCCTAAATGATATTAAACACTATGATATAAACACTAACCCTAAATGATATTAAACACTATGATATAAACACTAACCCTAAATGATATTAAACACTAAATGATAGATATAAACACTAACCCTAAATGATATTAAACACTATGATATAAACACTAACCCTAAATGATATTAAACACTATGATATAAACACTAACCCTAAATGATATTAAACACTATGATATAAACACTAACCCTAAATATAAATACTAACCCTAAATGATATTAAACACTATGATATAAACACTAACCCTAAATGATATTAAACACTATGATATAAACACTAACCCTAAATGATATTAAACACTATGATATAAACACTAACCCTAAATGATATTAAACACTATGATAGAAACACTAACCCTAAATGATATTAAACACTATGATATAAACACTAACCCTAAATGATATTAAACACTATGATATAAACACTAACCCT
The DNA here is from genome assembly GCA_029465975.1 of Dallia pectoralis. Classification (NCBI taxonomy): domain Eukaryota; kingdom Metazoa; phylum Chordata; class Actinopteri; order Esociformes; family Umbridae; genus Dallia; species Dallia pectoralis. Next base: position 4,083,352 of record CM055745.1, on the reverse strand, counting down.
AAATGATATTAAACACTATGATATAAACACTAACCCTAAATGATATTAAACACTATGATATAAACACTAACCCTAAATGATATTAAACACTATGATATAAACACTAACCCTAAATGATATTAAACACTATGATATAAACACTAACCCTAAATGATATTAAACACTATGATATAAACACTAACCCTAAATGATATTAAACACTATGATATAAACACTAACCCTAAATGATATTAAACACTATGATATAAACACTAACCCTAAATTATATTAAACACTATGATATAAACACTAACCCTAAATGATATTAAACACTATGATATAAACACTAACCCTAAATGATATTAAACACTATGATAGAAACACTAACCATAAATTATATTAAACACTATGATATAAACACTAACCCTAAATTATATTAAACACTATGGTAGAAACACTAACCCTAAATTATATTAAACACTGGTGAAAACACTAATCCTCAATGATTTGATACACTAAGGTTAAAACATTGACCCTGTATGATATTTTCAAATTTGTCGTACACAAAAAGTTTTTGTCCACAATCAGTTAAGTATTACTGCTGAATTCCTCCATCAATGTCCTGGTCTAACAATTCAGTGAATAAATTAACTCTGACACAACAATCTAAACCACTAACTAACATGAATCACTTAAAATGCATGATTTCCAACAATCGTTAAAGAACATGTTGACAGTGGAGAAACTTAAATGGAAAATCTTCTCTCTGCAGATTTTTGACTTTTCTCTAAGCGAAGACGACTTGTCGGCATTAAGAGGACTAGATCGAGGCTGGAAATGCTGTGTCATTAACTCGTAAGAGAGGCTTGCCTTTAGAGACATTTGATGATCATATATAACCTTGGCAACTCCACCTATACGGGTTTATGTTTTTCAGATTGAGATCTCATCCATATTATCCCTTTGAATGACTGTCCCTGAGGACCGGATATTCCTGTGGGAGAGAGATAACAACTTCTTTACCTGATGTAAACAAGCCCCACCTCCTTCCTCATCAACTCCAGCAGCATTCAATCACTGTTATGACTGTTTATGAATGTTTAAAACTGTCAACCTAAGAAGTTAAACTGTGATGAGCAATGTAACACTAATGGTAGGATAAAACATTTTTTTCATTTTTATTTTTTTATAACTGTACATGGATGCCCTCTGAAACAACTCCCTGTCAAATTCTAGAGGGAGTCAATCATTTTACATGCATAACAACAAAGTTAATAAAAAGTGTTTTTGTTGAAAGCTTATTGATTATGCTTTACTTAACGTAATACTAAGCAGCTCCGGGTGAAAAATCCTTTTCGCACAGTCCCCAGTGTAAGGCAAGTCTTCACAGATGGGATTCTCTGGAGAGCTGTTAGAGGTCACAGATCCATTGGCTGTTGCACAGCTTCTTCTACCCTCGGCCATCAGTCTCGTCAGCTGGTGTTGGTGTGGTGAAGCCGGCCGTTGCCAGTGTGTCCCGCCGTCTTACCGTCTGGACTACGCGGCGGTGGTCTCACTAAGCACACACAGGCGGAGGCCCCTGCGATGCGTTTGGGCAGATCGGGGCCCCGCGCCCACTGGCCCTTGTCGGGGTCAAAGACCTGCGTGGCCTGTGAGAACACCATGCTCTCCCAGCTGTAGCCCCCCAGAACGTAGATCTTACCTCCCCACACCCCACAGCCCGCCTCACTGTTCGGCTGGAGGAGGGGGGCGACGCGCGTCCACTGGTCGCTATCGGGGTCGAAGGCCTCCACCCCGAGGATGTCAAAACGCTCCATGCTCTCCTCGTGGTCGTCACTGCCCCCGATGACGTAGATGAGGTGGTGAAGTGACGCCATGCAGTGCCACCCCCGCGCTGATGTCATGGCAGGGCGCTCCGCCCAGACGTCCGTCCCCTGAGGGTCGTAGCTCAAAACGTCCTGGCGATACGGCCCGATCTGGTAGTCGTGGCCGCCTGAGACGTAGACCACGCCTTTATGTGACGTGCCTGCATGGCCGTAGGTGAACCTGCAGACAGACAGGTTAGTGGTTAGACGGGTATATAAGGGGGTCTATAGGGGAAGGGGGGGTTCAGTTCAGAGAGACAGGAGTACAGCTGATGCCTAGTAAAGGCACTAAGGATAAGGCAGGAAGTTGCCTCTTGGCAGTCCTGCTACATATGTCCAGTAGTCTCACCTTGGCAGCCCTGCTACATATGTCCAGTAGTCTCACCTTGGCAGCCCTGCTACATATGTCCAGTAGTCTCACCTTGACAGCCCTGCTACACATGTCCAGTAGTCTCACCTTGGCAGCCCTGCTACATATGTCCAGCAGTCGTCTCTAGGGCTGTACACCTCCACTGATGACAGAGCCCCGTTATCGTTCCGCCCACCCACTGCAATCAGACACTCCCCCAGAGATCCCAGGTAGAAATCCACACGTCGCTGGTTCAATGGGGAACACTAGTGAAGAGATTGAACATAATGGAAGACATTTGGGAAACGTTAGGCCGTGTTGAACGGAGACATTGAGTAAAGGCTGCACAGGGACCAGGGGTGAACGATTAATTGCTCGACAGATCCTGACACATTTTTTGGGGGGCAATTTGATTCATTTTCAAAACCTCTCAACCCTAACTGGGACGTCAAATTAGGTGGCACTGGGACGTCAAGTTAGGTGGCACTGGGACGTCAAGTTAGGTCGCACTGGGACGTCAAGTTAGGTCGCACTGGGACGTCAAGTTAGGTCGCACTGGGACGTCAAGTTAGGTCGCACTGGGACGTCAAGTTAGGTCGCACTGGGACGTCAAGTTAGGTCGCACTGGGACGTCAAGTTAGGTCGCACTGGGAGGGCAGGGCTTTACCTTGATCCACTGGTTGTTTCTGGGGTCGTAGCGATACAGCAGGTTGCTGGCAGCATCGCCTCCATTATCACGAGATGAGCTTCCTCCAGCTGTGAAAATGAACCCTCCCAGTACAGCCACACAGTGGTGGCTCCTCTGGGCCGGGATCTGGGTCTCCACCGTCCACCTACCGGACTCCCCGTCCAGCCAGCAAACATCTGCAGTAAGCTCCTCGCCGCGGTCCGACACCTCCCCGCCCACCAGAAGGAGGTGCTCCTCCCCTCCCCGCAGAGCGGTGCGTTTCGTTTGCAGCACGGGCTGGGCGCTGGCCCTGGTCTGGTATACGAGCGCCTCCTCCACCAGCCCCTGAGAGCCGGCCTCCAGGGGAATCAGGGCCCATACGGCTGAGAGGCCTCCCTGCGCCAGGTCGCTGGCAGGTATCAGGGGGAAGCGGACGTGCTCGAGCAGCTGGGGCGCGTGGGCAGTCCGCTCAGGAGAATGGCTCAGCCACTGGAGAGCCGCCTGGAAGAGGGCCTGCTCACTCTCGTGCTGGACCTGCCCGCTGGCCAGGTAGGAGACGATCTTAGGCAGCCGGACGTCCCGCAGGAAGCCCGGGGTGAAGGACAGGGTGGCGAAGTTTTCCAGGATGAAGCGGTCGATGAAGGAGTCCAGTCTCTCCAGGCTGTAGAGCAGAGCCAGCTCCTGGAGATACAGGTAGTTGTCCTCATTCACCTCTCTCTCCAAATACTGGCAGCAGAAGTCCACCGCCCTGCACACCTGAAGCAGGTGGGCCGTCTCCAGCACGTTGTCAATGTTCCCCCCGTCCAACGGAAGCTCCCCGCAGTACAGGAAGTCCACCACCGCCTTCAGGCCGATGTAGGAGGCCCCTACTAGCTCCACCTCGGCCTGGCGCTCCTCCCTCATGCCCAGTGTGAACATGGCCTGGAAGTACGGGCTGGAGACGGCCAGCAGGGCACGGTGTGCGGGTATACACCGCTCATCAGCCACCAGAACCACGTCACACAGTTGGCCTAGTCGACGCTGCTCATTCAGGCCCTGCAGGAGGCAGTCTGCCTGATCTGCCCATCGGTAAACCTGGAAACACAGGGATACAGGTCGAATTTCGTGAAAACAGACACCTGGCTTTAGTTGGTCAGGTAAGACAAAAAAATAGAAATCACACGTGACTAACCCTGGATGATCCACTCATCCGCTGAGGCCGTGAAACGCTTCGGCTTCGTCGTCCATTATCCATGGTGTTCTGGCAATCCAGCACTATATTCTACAGACAGGCAAATGAAAGGAGATATTGCTATAAATCAGTGTAAAATAAAATAATAAACAGAGAATACATTGTTACTGCAAACCGAAAACTTGGAAAATAGCCTATCTTTGGTGGTGATTGACAGAATGTATGACCTCAAAACATTGTAAATTAACTCACTTTGACCTCTCATGTGAGGACCAGGAGGTAATATTGGCGTCTTATTACATTATATCTATTGAACAGCATTTGTTCTAGCCCACCCTAAGCATCTTCAAGAAACACTCCCTACAGGAAACACTCCGTGTTTGACAGGAATATCGATCGTGCAGCAGTTACAATTCACCACAGTATCATCCGGGGTTATTTGCATAGCGCCCAACCAACAGTGGTTTTAAATGTCTTATGATGTTGTTGAGTCGTAGCCATTGTGACGTCATACAGGAAGAGACTCTGGTCTCTGAATCCAACCAATCAACGGGCGACTCTGGTCTCTGAATCCAACCAATCACCGGGCGAGCGCATGTGGCCACCATAGGGGTGCGTTCAAAAGTGGCAATGAATGCACCGCTGACTTGTTAACACATTAAAACATGTGTTTGCGCATGCGCTTCCGTATCTCCGTGTTGGAAATGGGTGGTTTGTACGCGTCGTGTTCATGCCGTGTCAGTGTAAGAAATGTGTCATGAATTGTGTGTTCATGGTTTGTATTGGGTGCTGCATGTGTCTGTTTTAGACAGATGTTTTGGGTTCTTCGAGTGGTACACACACACACACACACACTAATAACACATTATTAAGTATTATGTTTGGATATTAGACTGTCTTACGACAAATTCACCCAAATGTGGTTATTGACCGTGGAGCTGTTAGCAGCAGACTATTGTTCTATTGGATGCATCTTTTCAGAATATTGTTCTAATGGATGCATCTCTTCAGACTATTGTTCTATTGGATGCATCTCTTCAGACTATTGTTCTATTGGATGCATCTCTTCAGACTATTGTTCTATTGGATGCATCTCTTCAGACTATTGTTCTATTGGATGCATCTCTTCAGACTATTGTTCTAATGGATGCATCTCTTCAGACTATTGTTCTATTGGATGCATCTCTTCTGACTATTGTTCTAATGGATGCATCTCTTCTGACTATTGTTCTAATGGATGCATCTCTTCAGACTATTGTTCTAATTGATGCATCTCTTCTGACTATTGTTCTAATGGATGCATCTCTTCAGACTATTGTTCTAATTGATGCATCTCTTCTGACTATTGTTCTAATTGATGCATCTCTTCAGACTATTGTTTTATTGGATGCATCTCTTCAGACTATTGTTCTATTGGATGCATCTCTTCAGACTATTGTTCTATTGGATGCATCTCTTCAGACTATTGTTCTAATGGATGCATCTCTTCAGACTATTGTTCTATTGGATGCATCTCTTCAGACTATTGTTCTATTGGATGCATCTCTTCAGACTATTGTTCTGATGGATGCATCTCTTCAGACTATTGTTTTATTGGATGCATCTCTTCAGACTATTGTTCTATTGGATGCATCTCTTCAGACTATTGTTCTAATGGATGCATCTCTTCAGACTATTGTTCTATTGGATGCATCTCTTCATCAGACCAAAAGATGGCAGAATAGCGCAGTAAACCGTCAACAAGGCGAAAAGGGTGGATTTAATGTGACTGAATCCCTCGGTTGACCATTGGGAGGAGGTGAACCCTGCGTCTGGGGACTTGGTCGCTCTTTGATACGGCAACCTGATTGACAAACACATCACCAACGCCCATAAATGCAGTATAGGAAATGAATCGAGTCGAGGAAAGAGTCTCTTATTTTCTCGGATAACTGACAGTGAAGGATCCCGCTCCTCGCGTATAGTTGCGCACACTCGATTGATCCATCGCAGTTTGCCTATAGTGCCGCACTAAATCTGCGCATTTTTTATCTTTTCGCATTTCCGTTTCTGCAGTTTGACTGTCTGTCCTGATCACCAGACTGTCCACTTGATTGCGTTCGCACAAAATGGCAACACGAATCGATAAAGAGGCTTGCAGGGACGCGTATAATCTCGTTCGGGACGACAACACGGAGACAAACTGGTAAGTGGTGCAATGAGTTGTGCTTATGGGGTCACACTGCGTATTAACAATATGATCCCTGTCTAATCCGAATAATCAATGGTTGTGATCAACGTCTCTCTCGCTCTCTCTAGTTCACACACCCAGTGTTTTATTGGAATCAATAATGTCTCTCCTCATCCCCAAATGTGCGCATTAGTCCAATATTACCGGGTACCGGTGCATGACTAATTTCCTTTGTCTGGCTATGAGGATCAATGTGTTTGACAGTGAGACATGTGACACACAACCGGACACGTCTGGCCGGCATTTGACACACTGGATTTTTAATGAACAGCCAACAAGCCTGCCTTTAATTTGGTTCCTCCAACTAGGTTTGGCCACATTGTAATCCATCCAATAGATTGCCGGATGATTGACGTGGACCCGCAGACTTTGCGGAGTAGGCCGATTTGGTGGATCTGATTCCTGATCTGTGTGTGTTTTTTCAAGGATGTCCATGCGTTTTTATACCTGTATGTTCTTTTAGGGCCGCATTTAAATACGAGGGTAACGTGATCGTTCCTGCGGGACACGGAACTGATTATGAAGAATTCAAGAGTCTGTGCACAGGTAAGCCTGCTCCTATATGTATATGTATATATATATATATATATATATATATATATATATTTGCGCCCATTTCACATCCACTGCAATGGTCCTGCGTGACCTCAAATAGACTTTCCAGTCTGTGCTCCTCACCGAGTTGTTGGGAAATTTTATTACTTGAAAGTGTGTGTGTGTGTGTGAGTGTGAGGCTTGTAGTGTAATTGATTTCAGTGCTTGGGTACTTCCTATTTGTGACGCCCTGTGTGATCTACCAGTGCGATAATCTCATTACAATCAATGTCCTCAATTGGGCAATGTCAGTAAGCTACTTGAACTAGGAAGTTCTGCGATCCAGTGTTTCTATTGGTGTGCATGTTTTCTGTTCGGGTGACTTGTTACGGAAGTAGGCATGTGTGGGTTCTTTAAACACATTGATGATATTGCTACTTTTTATATCATTATGCATATGAAAGCTTTGCCGTTTCCAGTGCACTGCCGGGTATTTATTCCTCTTTTGAATATGATATAATGTGTACACCCCTATTGAAGAACAGATACCTTCTCTGTTCTCATCCCCTTAAAAAGGAACTAAAGTGTTGGGCGTGGTCCCTAAAATGTTAGTGCACACGCCTCTATTGGCTCTGGCCTTAGGTTTCTCGTGTTAGTTCATGAACCACTTGACAGGGCATTACAATTTGCTCATGAAAAAAAGATAAATCACTGATTTACTACCTTATTTGACTAGGACATGAATGTATTACTTTACTATAGTATCCCCACAGTCTCACCTACCCCGGTTCTCTCCCACCCCGGTCTCTCCCACCCCGGTTCTCTCCCACCCCGGTTCTCTCCCACCCCGGTCTCACCCACCCCGGTTCTCTCCCACCCGGTTCTCACCCTCCTCGGTCTCACCCACCCCGGTTCTCTCCCACCCGGTTCTCACCCTCCTCGGTCTCACCCACCCGGTTCTCACCCTCCTCGGTCTCACCCACCCCGGTTCTCTCCCACCTCTGTCTCTCCCACCCGGTCTCCCAACCCAGTCTCACCCTCCTCGGTCTCTCCCACCCCGGTCTCTCCCACCCCGGTTCTCTCCCACCTCTGTCTCTCCCAGCCCGGTCTCTCCCAACCCAGTCTCTCCCACCCCGGTCTCTCCCACCCGGTTCTCAACCTCCTCGGTCTCACCCACCCCGGTTTGTGCGTTTGTGAGTGAAAAAAACATCTGTCGTTTGAGTCATCTGGAGCTCTAAACAAAAGCATTGTGTTTTGCTGTATCATCACAGTCTCATTAGTGCACAGTTCTCTAGGCTTGAAGCCTGGTCAGCACAATAAAACCAGAAGGGGAAGAGATCCTCAGCTCAGTCTACACAGGAAGTTTATGAGAGGGGAACTCTGGCACATGGTACCAAGAGTTTGAGGAATTTGTGTTTAACCGTTACCTGTCAACTTTGACATTTGCCGTAACATGAAACATATTAAAATTTGTGTACACGTTGACTTCCACTGTGGTTGTCGCACAGATTAACACTAGGGGCTGGTTCTGTGTTCTGGTGGATAACTTGGTGAAGTAAGGTGACTTCCAGGGTTGGTGTAGCATGTCCTATGTCACCATACTTGTGACAGCACTGTTTTGTCACAGACTCTTAACCTTGTAAATGCAAAACAGAGCTTCTAGACCTCCAATCGATGTGTGCTGGAAGGGTTGCAAGGAAAAATATTTACAAGGAACAAGTGAACATGTGCAATACAGTCTTCAGTGAAGGTGGGAGGTGGCATTATTAATAGTATGACATGATCTGGGCCTGGACGAGAGCAGAGTCATACATATGTTATTACATTTTAATTGAGTTTGAGAAGTGATTTGGCACGCAGTTGGCATGTCGGACTAGACAGAATGACACATTTACATAGAAGACACCCACCCTGGTCGTGTGAGTAGTGTGACATGTAAATACGTAACTAAATGTAGGTAAATGGAAATGTATTTCTGTGTGAGAGGAATGACAGAGAATGAACAGAGACAGTGAACAGAGACACAAGCCCCCCACAGAATTGCCCACAACTCAAGACGGCTTTAACTGTGGCTGGGGACCTGAATTATTATCACTTTCTCTTCATAATAACCTACTTTTAGATGTCTTATTTCGTCAAGGCGTTCACACCATGTCAACCAATACTCACAGTCTATATTCACACCAAAAGCAACGTAGGATCTCACAAGACTCAATCAACTCGGACGACAGGCCTTGGTAATGGCTTGTGCAAACCTGGTGACAAATCAATTTCTCTACATGACAATGCTGTAGTAACATGCCATGTGACTACTAGGAATGTAAACAGACTGGCTGTGTCATCTCCCCTCTGCACGTTTCTTCCTGCCTGAGGGTCAGACTCAACAGCTCTCCACACGCCTCTGTAACTCTCTTTCTCTGCCTCTCTCACTTAGATGATGTCCGTCTCTTTGGCTTTGTGCGGATCACAACGGGCGATGCAATGAGCAAGCGGGCCAAGTTCACCCTCATTACCTGGATAGGCGAGAACGTGAGCGGCCTGCAGCGTGCCAAAATCAGCACGGACAAAACACTGGTGAAAGATATCGTTCAGGTTAGCGACTCTCCGTCATCGCACACTCACATGCCTGGTTAAAGAAAACAAAGTGTAACCTGTTACCTGTGACACCTATCTAGATTTCTGTCTTCCCTGTTAACTTGTTCTTACACAGTCCTGTTTCTGTCACTTTCTCCCTCTTCTCCTCCTGGCTCTCTCCTCTCCTGGTTACCCTCTCTCCTCCTCTCCTCTCTCCTCCTCTCCTGGTTACCCTCTCTCCTCCTCTCCTCTCTCCTCCTCTCCTCTCTCCTCCTCTCCTGGTTACCCTCTCTCCTCCTCTCCTCCTCTCCTCTCTCCTCCTCTCCTCTCTCCTCCTCTCCTCTCTCCTCCTCTCCTCCTCTCCTCTCTCCTCCTCTCCTCTCTCCTCCTCTCCTGGTTACCCTCTCTCCTCCTCTCCTGGTTACCCTCTCTCCTCCTGACTCTCTGTCTCTCCTCCTGACTCCTGCAGAACTTTGCCAAGGAGTTCATGATCAGTGATCCTCGTGAACTGGAAGAGGACTACCTTCGCACTGAGCTGAAGAAAGCGGGCGGAGCTAACTATGACGCACAGGCCGAGTAGAGGCGGGTCTACTGGGGCTGGGGAGGGGCTGTTACCTAATAGGGGAGGGAGGGGTCTCTGTACCTGGGCGAGAGAGGTGGATATATACAACACACACACACACGTACATACACAGCAACATACGCTCTCACCAAAAGCACATATTCAGACGGATGTAATACAGTCCTGGCCTCAGTCCTCTCAGTGGTCAGGTCGTGGTTGATTCTCTACTGTAACGTTCCATCACCTCACCATCTCATCTCAGCTGCGTCGCAACTCAGGCTGGGCTGCTGCGTTCGATTTTACAACTGGAAAAGACGCGTTACTGTACTGTATGTCAGAGGAGGCGGAGAGGTTGTCTTTGCCTCCTGCGGATGGGACTTGTCGTCATTGTGCTTTATCTGTAACTTCCTCCGTTGTTGTGGTCAGAACATGCATTCAATGGAGGTCTTTCCTGCCAATCCACCGCAAGGTATACTCCACTGTGTTTACTGCCTTAATCTCCCATGGAGAGAGAGGCATCATGGGATTTATGTGTGTTTGTAGACACTACACTGTGATTGGCTATACTCCACTAATGGGGGTGGGACTAGGGTCCCAGTCAGTCAGCCTAACCCCAGGAGCAGCCATTCGTTTAGTGTAGCCTCTCTTTTTATTTGGACTGAACCCCTTAAAAAATTGAATGTTTTTTAAAGATGATTTTTATTTTCTCTAAGAGTTTGACCTTTGATTTTATTAATTAAGAGCAATGTTATCTGGGAGATTCGAGGAGAAGTAAAAAAATAAAATAACTGAACCTGGCACATGATACATCATTTCAGAATAAAATGTCTTGTTTTTTCAAGCTGGCTGGTCTCTGTTTGTGTTTTATCTTTATGAGACATGCGTTTGATGTATCTTCGGGTTTGATGTAAGAATTACAAGTGCATAACTGCATTTACAAACACTGTCCTAGAAATTTCAGTCCTGAAATCTTTGTACATATCCCAGTTACAGACCAATCTTGTGCATGGTGATAAACATAAATGTGCTGTTCCGCACTCTAAATGTGTTTTTTTTTAATTTAAGATAAATATTGGATGTTTACAGAGACCTGTAAATGTGCCTTTACACGCAAACAGGGTTTGTGCTGCTTTGGGGACCAACAGGGCCAGTGAGGTGATGAAGTCCAATGGCATCGTGCCATCCTTGACAACAGTACACACAGCAACTGTCTCTGAGTGCTAATGGTAGCTGCATGTGTTGCTATGGTCACCACTACTGTCGCCAGATTCAACCAATCACAGCCTGAGGGTGAGCTGCTCTGTTCTAAAGCGTGTCAATAAGAACTCCTCTCTGCGCCCCCTTTTCAATTCTTCAGTTGGCTTACCCCGGTTTTCTTCTCCCCAAACATTTTCTTTCACCCCTATTTTGTTTTACTTCTTCGATCCCATCCCCCCGTTTTTCCCATCATGCCCCACTGGTAGTCGTTGACAGATGTGAACTCAACTGACTAATTAGTTAATCTAGTAATCTATAAGCCTTCCACAGTCTGCTTTCATGACTTGCACTGTATGGTAGACCAGTTTGTAAAGCTTAATGTGCTGATGGAGAGGTGTAAAACAGAGTCTTATCAGAGGCTTAACCATATTTGAATGCTAATGCTTTTTATAGAGGTTTGCATCAGAATCTGAGATTGAAATGGATTTAATTGGGCATTTTGGTGAATAAACATTCCAAAGCAAATAGTGAAAAGCTTGAAATGCTTGGTAAAAAGGCCTCATGTGAAAAAAGGATGATTTGACATTAATTACTATACTTTATTCGGTGCATACATACACATACACTGATTAACCGAACCATTAAAACCACCCACAGGCCAAAGGCTGGGTTTAGATTAGATGTCAAACAAGCAATCGGTTCTTATAGTCAAAGTGTTGGATGCAGGGGAAAAGACCTGAGCCATAATTGTCATGGCCTGAAAATTGGGTCAGAGTGTTTCTGAAACAGCAAGGCTTGTGGGGTGCTTCTGGTCAGCAGTGGTGAGTACCTACAGACAGTGGTCCTGGTCAGCAGTGGTGAGTACCTACTGACAGTGGTCCTGGTCAGCAGTGGTGAGTACCTACTGACAGTGGTCCTGGTCAGTAGTGGTGAGTACCTACTGACAGTGGTCCTGGTCAGTAGTGGTGAGTACCTACTGACAGTGGTCCTGGTCAGTAGTGGTGAGTACCTACTGACAGTGGTCCTGGTCATCAGTGGTGAGTACCTACTGACAGTGGTCCTGGTCAGCAGTGGTGAGTACCTACTGACAGTGGTCCTGGTCAGCAGTGGTGAGTACCTACTGACAGTGGTCCTGGTCAGTAGTGGTGAGTACCTACTGACAGTGGTCCTGGTCATCAGTGGTGAGTACCTACTGACAGTGGTCCTGGTCAGCAGTGGTGAGTACCTACTGACAGTGGTCCTGGTCAGCAGTGGTGAGTACCTACTGACAGTGGTCCTGGTCATCAGTGGTGAGTACCTACTGACAGTGGTCCTGGTCAGCAGTGGTGAGTACCTACTGACAGTGGTCCTGGTCAGTAGTGGTGAGTACCTACTGACAGTGGTCCTGGTCAGCAGTGGTGAGTACCTACTGACAGTGGTCCTGGTCAGCAGTGGTGAGTACCTACTGACAGTGGTCCTGGTCATCAGTGGTGAGTACCTACTGACAGTGGTCCTGGTCAGCAGTGGTGAGTACCTACAGACAGTGGTCCTGGTCAGCAGTGGTGAGTACCTACTGACAGTGGTCCCAGTCAGCAGTGGTGAGTACCTACAGACAGTGGTCCTGGTCAGTAGTGGTGAGTACCTACAGACAGTGGTCCTGGTCAGTAGTGGTGAGTACCTACTGACAGTGGTCCTGGTCAGTAGTGGTGAGTACCTACTGACAGTGGTCCTGGTCAGCAGTGGTGAGTACCTACTGACAGTGGTCCTGGTCAGCAGTGGTGAGTACCTACTGACAGTGGTCCTGGTCAGCAGTGGTGAGTACCTACTGACAGTGGTCCTGGTCAGTGGTCCTGGTCAGTAGTGGTGAGTACCTACTGACAGTGGTCCTGGTCAGCAGTGGTGAGTACCTACTGACAGTGGTCCTGGTCAGTAGTGGTGAGTACCTACTGACAGTGGTCCTGGTCAGTAGTGGTGAGTACCTACTGACAGTGGTCCTGGTCAGTAGTGGTGAGTACCTACTGACAGTGGTCCTGGTCAGCAGTGGTGAGTACCTACAGACAGTGGTCCTGGTCAGTAGTGGTGAGTACCTACTGACAGTGGTCCTGGTCAGCAGTGGTGAGTACCTACTGACAGTGGTCCTGGTCAGTAGTGGTGAGTACCTACTGACAGTGGTCCTGGTCAGCAGTGGTGAGTACCTACTGACAGTGGTCCTGGTCATCAGTGGTGAGTACCTACAGACAGTGGTCCTGGTCAGTAGTGGTGAGTACCTACTGACAGTGGTCTAAGGAGGGACATTTTAAGCAGTAATCCAACAGTTTCTCAATGATGCTTTGGCAGAGCATACAATTCTTCTGGACCAGGGCGACAAACAAAAAAGTTACTCTTTTAGATGTGCAGCTTGAGTGCAGGAAAATACAACATGATTGTAAACAAGATAGAGCAGCCCAGATAAATACTACAACTACAAGAGTGTGATAAGGTTTCATTAGCAGAGATATAAATACAAGTACTCGCAATAAAAGTTGGCCATACTCCAGTTTCTGAATGAATCGACCACTGGTCAGATAACTTCTGTCGCTTTTCAATAAAAAAAAGTTGGTCGACGTAAAGTTTGCTCTGATTAACAACTCCCCAAGTCACTCAAATGGCTGCCGGGTCACTGCTCCGTCAAAGTGTTTGCAAAAGTCTAAAACTGTGAAACGCTCCATCCGTTGATCAGAGTTCAGATTGTGAAACGGTTAAAGCTTCGATCTTCCCGCTTTACGTGTTGGTCTCAGAGGCTTACAGGCGAAACATCTGTAAGTCCAAGAAGGCAAAGTTCCAGAGTTCCATGTTGTAAGGTAACATGGGTTTATTTTGACCGTTTCTCAAAAGCCTTCTGACTTTTAGGGATTTTAAAACATTAATACCACTTGATTGGTTTAAGAACTCTCTTTACGAAATAGCGGCTTCCTACGTCAGGTAGGTTGCACTCTTGTGAAAACGGTAATCCTTTCAGATCAGTGGACGTTGACACATAAATAATTACAAACCGGACACCAAGCACAGATTTCTGACACCTAAACCAGAAAAGTTACATTCTTTTCTCGCGTATCCAAAAAACAAAGATTGACATTTTGAGCAGACCTTTCAAATATTAGAAAAAAAGCTGTATTTTCTTGTAGGAACACCAACCAGTCAAGTCTCGGTTTGGGAGTGGTATATTGTGTTTGAATTTGATGTTTATTAACATTTTGTCTCAGTTGTTGGGGATAGTTAATGGTTAAGAGGAGAAGAAAATCTATCCAGTCATATTTCACTGTAATTTTCTTTGAAGCTTTTGCTGGTTAGTGTGTTGGGACTATGCGTCTGAGAGAATACTTAATTCCTCTTTCATTTTTCCACATAAAAAAAGATCTCTGTCCCTCTTTTAGGCAGGATGTATAAAACCTTGTGCCAATTAAGATATTGAAGAGAGATTGTTATACTGGCCATGTGCTTATCATTGTCGCATAGCAATAAACCATTAACATTTCAACTTGATTATCTTTGTCAGATTGTGTGTCTGTCCTTTGTATAATGCAGAAGTCTAGCCTGATCTGGTTTCTGAGTCTGTGGTCAGACTAGACTGGCCAACTGGTTTGGTGGTTTAGTTCATTTTCTGAAACGATTTGTCAGATTAACATAGTCCTGTCATGTCTAAGGTGCTCCGACTAGAAGAACCTGATGGGTTAATAGAGAAATGCATGCAACGATCTCCAAGCAAATGCTATTAAAAATTCTTTGCTGTAGAAAATCAGAATCAGAAAAGTGTTTATTCGCCATTGAATGTGTGAACAGACAAGGAATTTACTGTGGCAGGAAGGTGCTTACATGCAACATAAGAATAGAACAATATAAATTAAACTAAAGGGATGAGGGGGTAGAGGGATAGTATGTACAAAAAAATAACAATAAGATACCAAAAACAACAGTGCAATAGAGCAAAAAATGTAGTGCAAATTTGGCAATGTGCAAAAGGAGAGGGTCAGAGTTCGAGGCTTAAGTGAGATGGGTCATAGTTCAAGGCTTGTGTGCACCCCTGGCCTTGTTGAGGAGGCCAGTAGCACATGGGAAGAAACTGTTCTTGTGACGTGAGGTTTTGGTCCTGATGGACCGAAGCCTTCTGCCGGAGGGGAGTGGATTGAACAGAGAGTGTCCAGGGTGAGAGGGGTCTGCCACAATCTTCCTAGCTCGCCTCAGAGCCCTCGAGGTGTGCAGGTCCTAGAGGCTAGGCAGATTGCAGCCAATCACCTTTTCAGCTGAGCGGATAATACGCTGCAGTCTGCTCTTGTCTTTGGCTGATGCAGCAGGGTACCAGACGGTGATGGATGAGGTGAGGATGGACTCAATGATGGCTGAGTAGTAGTGGACCATCATAGTCTTAGGAAGGTTGAATTTCTTCAGCTGCCGAAGGAAGTACATCCTCTGTTGAGCTTTCCTGGTCAGTGAGCAGATGTTTAAATCCCACTTGAGGTCCTGTGAGGGGATGGTGCCCAGGAAGCAGAAGGACTCTACCGTATTGACGGGGGAGCCACACAGGGTGATGGGTGAGAGTGGGGCTGAGTTTCTCCTGAAGTCCACAACCATTTCCACTGTCTTCAGAGCATTGAGCTCTAAGTTGTTCTGGCTGCACGAGGTCACCAGTTTGTCAGCTTCCAGCCTGTAGTCGGACTCGTCCCCACCGGAGATGAGCCCAATGAGGGTGGTGTCGTCCGCAAACTTCATGCTCTTAACAGATGGATGACTTGAGGTGCAACTGTTGGTGTTCAGGGAGAAGAGCAGAGGAGAAAGGACGCAGCCCTGGGGGGACCCGGTGCTAATGGACCGGGAGTCAGAGACTTGTGACCCCAGCTTGACGCACTGCTTCCTGTCAGACAGGAAGTCTGTGATCCACCTGCAGGTGGAGTCTGGAACGTTGAGCTGGGAGAGCTTGTCATGTAGAAGGGCAGGGATGATGGTGTTGAAGGCGGAGCTGAAGTCAACAAACAGGATCCTCGCATATGTTGCAGGGGAATCCAGGTGCTGGAGAGTGAAGTGGAGGGCCATGTTGACTGCATCGTCCACCGACCGGTTGGCTCTGTAGGCAAACTGCAGGGGGTCTAAATGACATATAGCAAGGATGTCACCATGTTTAATCTAACACAGTTCTTATTTGCTTAAAACAATATTTAAGACACGTTTAATGGTATAAGAGTTGGTTGGCTGTTTGGTAGGACAAAATATTGGAGATTTATTTTTATTTGTCATTTATAACTTAAGCAGAGTAAATTGTTGAGATTGTTGACAAAGAAAATCCCAGTAATCAATTTCAAACCAATTTTGGCGTCGAGACAATAACACGTGTGTGGTAAATCCAAATTATTTTGACAGTAAATATTTACAGACATTACTTTACACAAGGCACACACTACCCGTAAGTTGCATGGAAGCTCCACCTAGCCATCCTAATACCGATTAATTTATTTTAATTTATTCTATGTCTGAATCAGAAGGTTAGTTAATATGCCGAATGTGTGTATAATCCGGTATGCAGAATGTGTGTATAATCTGGTATGCAGAATGTGTGTATAATCTGGTATGCAGAATGTGTGTATAATCTGGTATGCAGAATGTGTGTATAATCTGGTATGCAGAATGTGTGTATGATCTGGTATGCAGAATATGTGTATAATCTGGTATGCAGAATGTGTGTATAATCTGGTATGCAGAATGTGTGTATAATCTGGTATGCAGAATGTGTGTATAATCTGGTATGCAGAATGTGTGTATGATCTGGTATGCAGAATGTGTGTATAATCTGGTATGCAGAATGTGTGTATAATCTGGTATGCAGAATGTGTGTATAATCTGGTATGCAGAATGTGTGTATAATCTGGTATGCAGAATGTGTGTATAATCTGGTATGCAGAATGTGTGTATAATCTGGTATGCAGAATGTGTGTATGATCTGGTATGCAGAATGTGTGTATAATCTGGTATGCAGAACGTGTGTATAATCTGGTATGCAGAATGTGTGTATAATCTGGTATGCAGAATGTGTGTATAATCTGGTATGCAGAATGTGTGTATGATCTGGTATGCAGAATGTGTGTATAATCTGGTATGCAGAACGTGTGTATGACTACATGTGCACCTATAGAGACTGACAGATTGACGCTCTGCGTCGCATTCTTTATTATTTTGGTAAACCTTACGCAGGACATGTGTTGAGTGTTTTATTAAAACCTTCCCTGTCATTTCACAGTCGACTGGATAACTCCTTCTACATCACCACATCGGGCCATAACACCTAGTTGAAACTGAGTGGAGGTTGGGAAAGTCAGGTGTGGTGTGTTGCCACACCTGGGGAGCATACTAATTAGATTAATGACTTCAGGTGGTTAATTCGGATCCGTGGCACATCGTTGGACAGACTCCTTAGAGATAATTCAACCTGAGACGAGCGTACATACCAGCATACAGGCACTCCATGGACACAGACTATCTGCTACCCTGTTTCAAGAGTCATTAAGTAGAGCATGTTCTGACAGCTCCTCAGCTAGGCCAAAGGTGACCGCAGTTTTTCTCCCTTGGGCTTGTGGGAGGGAAAAGGTAAACAGTACTTCTGTGTATGCTTGAGAGAACGAGGGAGTGA
>CM055745.1:4003090-4063090 GCA_029465975.1 Dallia pectoralis | reverse complement strand
CTTGATCTTACGTAGAAAACAAAGATTGCCAAAGGGTGTAAACTGACTCTGTGTTCCAGGAAGAAGTTATTATTCACTCGTTTCCAGTTCCAAAGGTCATCACAGGGTTTCACGGCTACCCAAACTCCTTGCTCTGGCCAAGATCTATGCCACGCCCATGGAAGGTACTTCCTTACGCGTTGGAGTCTGAATGATACAGACTACATATGCAAAAGCAGCCAATCTGATTGGTCCCGGAAACTGAGGGGGTTGGGCCAGTGCTAAAACTCAAATGTAGAACGCCTCATTAAAAATAATACTTTGAAATCATTGGCTGATTGTTTCGATGTTATCCAGTTAGGTAGGACATTATGTTTATTAGAACTTCTCCCTCTTAAGCTGAACAATGACGCAAAATGCAGTGCAATGAAAATATGTCCATTTGAGTCGTCATGGGAGACAAATCACAAGGAGCTAAAACGAGGACACAAACGTAAGGGAGCGGTTATGAGGTATGAAGTTATGAGGTATGAGGTTATAAGGTCGCTCAACGTCACCAAAAGTTCTACCACACGACAGCTTAGAAGTTGACACGACAACTGTGAAAGTAAATGGTGGCCCTACATAGGTGGTGGCATGTGTTAGCTGTTAGAAGTGAAACGTTGAGCCCCTGTTGAAATTCAAACGGCCAACTGTCTGTAAATGAAAAGTAACCCATATCCATGCATTTATTACTATGTGTTGTTAATATAAGCGTTATATAAAAGGGCCTCTGCGCATTTGCCATTTCACATCTCAGGCTTTTTTCCCAAACTATCAACGTGTTTTGAGTGAGTAAAGCAGTCACACTGATAAGCGTGACTGATGGAGCCACGACGCCCTGTCTGAATATCTGAATACAAATATCACGTGTGACGAATGAATATGGAGTGCGCATACTAGTATTATGATACAAGCACACCTATGTTTGCCCTCCCTGCCACTGGGCCCCAGGGACTCTGGGACCCAGGAGGAATAAAGACAGCGGGACAAAGCAACAGGGTGGAGAGTCCATTGAGACTATCTCACCAGAACTGCCACAGGGGGAGACCACCCCAGAGACAATGCTGCGCTCTCTAATAGGTTGGTTTTGTTGATTATTCACTAAACTCCTCCCCTACTGTTTCCATAACAATAAAGTCTGGTGACGAGCCCTGAGAAAGTGGCTATTTTAGCTCTTAACAGTGTAAGCATCATCAGTGGAGGTGTTCTCCTTTCTGAGATTATTCGAGCACATAGATATTCCAGCGTCGCTTGAAGGACCTTGTCTGAAAGAATAAATTAGAACTGAAGTTAAAGCATCTGAATTTAACGACGTCTGTATGAGCCAATATTCTAGGATGACTGATAATGTGAACATCTCCCAGCGTTAAAAGAATTCCAACACTCCTACGTTTGATAGGTAAACACACACACATATATATATATATATATAATATTTAAATGATGCATTTTGATCCGAATACCTGTACAGAGAAACGATTGCTCGCAATACACTCGTACGTGCCCAATCAACAATTGCATACTGTCTCGTACAATGTAAGATCTTCAATGGACCCAAATACTATAAGTACCACAACCTCCACTCCCGTTGGGCTTCACTGCTTAAGTACATTATGCGTGTTCTCCTGTTTTTAAGGTACTGTTGTTTAACTTGTATACTGTATACAATTGCATTGATTGTAAATCACGAGTGAACAACTTTTGGTTATGCAAAAGCTACAGTGTATATTTGCTTATCTCAATCGACAGACAAATCAATTTAGACCCCGGTGTTTGTTCACCGGCTACTTTTCTTTATAGGTACAGTATGGTTTTATTACACAGTATTTTATTATACAGCATGTGCGGGAATGAACAGCGCCCTCTAGTGATGGCACCGACACCCATGCTATCTGTTCCTGAACACAAGCGAATGCTACTATCATCATTACGTATGTTCTGGTGTTCGGCCGTGAGTGTGCGCGCGCGCGAGTGTGTCAAAGTGATCGGTTTCCTGTACACTCAGTCAAGTGAGTCTCTTACCATATAGGGCTGTGAGTAAGAAGCTGTCTGGCAGGGCAGAGGAAAAGAAGAATTGTCATGAGGGCAGAGAAAACCCCAAGTCTGAACATGCAGATCATATACTTGCAGCAGCAAGGAACAGTGACTGCCAGAGATGCCGATCATGTTGAGAGACGTCACTGGAATGCCTACATGTGCAAACGGTGGCGGAGAACGTGTTATATTCTTGCGTTGTCCGTGCCCGCACAACCTGTCCAGGAGTACGATGGTGAGAAGGCAGATTTAACTGTGAAACTATTGGTGCTCATCATGACAACCTGATTGCGCTGCCGTCCGAACACACCCAGAACTCTCTTTAACGTGGTCAGGGTGACGTATTATCCACATCACCAGAGCCCTGCACAGCACAACTGCTTCAAATCGGCTACAGCACTAGTTCCAGATGCTCCAGCTGAGAACCAAGTGTACAAAATAAATATGTATAACATTCAGGGCAGAGAACAGGAAGTCCCCTTAAGGCTCATAGTCTTCGGATGTCTTTACTTTCACTTTCACGGTCACATTGACTTAGGGGGCTACCTCTTCACATTCTTATAAATATGTACTTCACTTTTCAATGGACGCGGCACAGCTGTCAAGTCAGTCGCCGTTTCTATCATACTCCAATAGAGAAGATTATAAAAGATTATAGAAGATTATGGTCCAACTACAAAAAAAAAAGAAAAGCGCTATATAAATGTAATGAATTATTATTATTATAATTATAAAGGCTCCTCTAGTGTCACATTGCACTGCGGCTCACATCAATGGCTCACAAACGGAAGCCCTTGGTGTGTTTCTTTTTCTATAACAATAAGGACCAGAATAAGATCGTTGCAAGACATCCTATAGCCTCATATGGCCTCGGACATCATAGAGCCTCATATAGCCTCGTACATCCTGTAGCCCAGGGGAGGGCAGATATTTCAGCTCAGGGGCCACCTCAGCACTTATAAATGATATGAAGGGCCACATTTGTTATGTAATTTGTTCATTTTAAAAGATTTGTGCACCAGAAAATGGCAATAATATAAATGTATACACATAACATATATACTGGAGGTGTGTTATATAAATAACTTTAATTCAGATTCAGATACATTACAATTGGACTGCCATGTTATTTTGTACTTCCTCTCAAAACTGTTTTAATACCTTCCGTGAAGAAGGTATAGCCTCGGACATCATAGAGCAGGGCTCTTCAAATGGCGGCCCGCGGGCCACATGCGGCCCGAAAGCAACCTCAGAGTGGCCCAGCCCGTAGTTCCGCAATAGACAGTATAAAAGGGAAAATAGGGTCCCGCCAGCGATATTTTTCCCCCGACTATGGCCACGCCAAGACCCGCCCTTCAATAGCATTCACACACTACTATTGGCCAGGTGTCCATCTACAGGTCCTATCCCCTGACTGCTTCGTAGGGCGGGTCTTGGCGTGGCCATAGTGGGATTGGTAATTTTGCATCCCGCCAAAACTACCAACATGTAAACAATGCAGAGCGTGCTGTGCCGGTAGTAGCCTACATTACTATCAATATGTCTCAACACTGAAACTTAAAATTCTATGCACCTTTTGCTGTGCAAACTGACCGAAGTTAAAAGAGAAACAATGAATAAACCTTACATGTTTTTCAATAAATTTGTTTGTGTTGGTTTTTAAAATTTGTCATTATGAGCTGCTTCGCCGCTGAAATGACTGGCCCAACTAACCTTTCTCAATTTGAAAATCTGGCCCAACTGAATTTGTAATTGAATAGCCCTGTCATAGAGCCTCATATAGCCTCGGATATCATAGAGCCTCATATGGCCTCGGACATCATAGAGCCTCATATGGCCTCGGACATCATAGGGCCTCAAATGGCCTCGGACATCAGAGAGCCTCAAATGGCCTCGGACATCAGAGAGCCTCATATAGCCTCAGACATCATAGAGCCTCATATAGCCTCAGACATCATAGAGCCTCAAATAGCTTCGGACATCATAGAGCCTTGTATAGCCTCGGACATCATAGAGCCTCATATAGCTTCGGACATCATAGAGCCTCATATAGCCTCGGACATCGTAGAGCCTCATATAGCCTCGGACATCCTATAGGCTCATATAGCCTCGGACATCATAGAGCCTCAAATAGCCTCGGACATCATAGAGCCTCAAATAACCTCGGACATCATAGAGCCTCAAATAGTCTCGGACATCATAGAGCCTCCTCCCCGGGAATCATCACCTTAACGTGGTGGAGAGGTTTGTGTGCCCCTATGAACCTGAGGGCTGGGTTGTCTGGAGCTTCATGCTCCTGGTAGGGTTTCCCAAGGCAAAGTGGTCTCAGGCGAGGGGCCAGACTAAGAATGGTTCACCAAGACCCCATGAAAGATAGTGGGAAAAGGAGCGAGACCCTGCCTGGAGGAAGCCCAGGGCCCTCGTCTGGAGCCAGGCCCAGGCGGCGGGCTCGAAAGCGAGCGACTGGTGGCCGGGTTTGCCACGGAGCCCGGCCGGGCACAGCCCGAACGAGATACGTGGCATCTCTCTCCTCTCCATCCTGTGGGCCCACCACTCACAGGAGCAACCGCAGGGGTCGGGTGCGCTGTCATATGGGTGACAGTGAAGGTGGGGGGTCTCGACGGATCAGACCCGGGCGGCAGAAGCTTGCTTTGGGGACGTGGAACGTCACCTCACTGGGGGGGAAGGAGCCAGAACTTGTGCGTGAGGTGGAGCGATACCAGTTGGATCTGGTGGGACTTACCTCTACGCACAACCGTGGCTTTGGAACCTTACTCCTGGATAGGGGTTGGACTCTGTTCTTCTCTGGAGTTGCCCAGGGTGAGAGGCGGCGGGCTGGTGTGGGGATACTCACGAGCCCACGTCTGAGCACGGCGGTGTTGGAGTTTACCCCGGTGGATGAGAGGTTTGCCTCCCTACGCCTAAGGGTGGTGGGGGGGAAAACTCTGACTGTTGTTTGTGCTTATGCACCAAACAGCAGTTCGGAGTATTCAGCCTTCTTGGAGACCCTGAAGGGAGTCCTATATAGGGCTCCAGTAGGGGACTCCATCATTCTGCTGGGAGACTTCAACGCACATGTGGGCAACGATGGAGACACCTGGAGAGGCGTGATTGGGAGGAACGGCCTCCCTGATCTAAACCCGAGCGGTCGTTTGTTATTGGACTTCTGTGCTAGTCATGGATTGTCTATAACAAACACCATGTTCGAACATAAGGAGGCGCATAAGTGTACATGGTACCAGAGCACCCTAGGCCGAAGGTCAATGATCGATTTTGTGATCGTATCGGCTGATCTAAGGCCGCATGTTTTGGACACTCGGGTGAAGAGAGGGGCAGAGCTGTCAACTGATCACCATCTGGTAGTGAGTTGGATCAGAGGGTGGGGAAAGACTTTGGACAGACCAGGTAAGCCCAAACGGGTGGTGCGGGTGAACTGGGAACGTCTGGAGGAGGCCCCTGTCCGAAAGATCTTCAACTCACACCTCCGGCGGAGCTTTTCAGGCATCCCTGAGTCATTGAACCTGAGTGGGCAATGTTCAAAGCTTCTATTGCTGAAGCTGCGGCGGTGAGCTGTGGTCTCAAGGTCCTAGGTGCCTCAAGGGGTGGTAACCCTAGAACACCGTGGTGGACCACGGTGGTCAGGGAAGCTGTCCGACTGAAGAAGGAGGCCTTCAGGGATATGCTAGCCCTGGGGACTCCGGAGGCAGTTGCAGGGTACCGACAGGCCCGAAGGGCTGCAGCCGCAGCCGTGTCAGAGGCAAAGCAGCGGGTGTGGGAGAAGTTTGGAGAAGCTATGGAGAAGGACTTTCGGTCGGCACCAAAATGCTTCTGGAAAACCGTTCGGCACCTCAGAAGGGGAAAACGGGGAACCATCCAAGCTGTGTACAGTAAGGATGGGACACTGTTGACCTCAACTGATGATGTGATCGGGCGCTGGAAAGAGCATTTTGAGGAGCTCCTGAATCCGACCTACACGCCCTCTAGTACAGAGGCAGAGCTGGAGGCTGATGGAGGGTCATCGTCAGTTTCCCTGGGGGAAGTCGCTGAGGTAGTCAAACAACTCCACAGTGGCAAAGCCCCAGGGACTGATGAGATTCGTCCAGAAATGCTAAAAGCTTTGGGTGGGGAAGGGCTGTCTTGGTTGACACGCCTCTTCAACATTGCATGGAAGTCTGGGACAGTGCCAGAGGAGTGGCAGACCGGGGTGGTGGTTCCCCTCTTTAAAAAGGGGGACCAGAGAGTGTGTGCCAATTACAGAGGTATCACACTCCTCAGCCTCCCTGGTAAAGTGTACTCCAAAGTGCTGGAAAGGAGGGTTCGGCCAATAGTCGAACCTCAGATTGAAGAGGAACAATGCGGTTTTCGTCCTGGCCGGAGAACCACGGACCAGCTCTTTACTCTCGCAAGGATCCTGGAGGGGCCTGGGAGTATGCCCATCCAGTCTACATGTGTTTTGTGGATCTGGAGAAGGCGTATGACCGGGTACCCCGGGATCTTTTGTGGGAGGTGCTGCGGGAGTATGGGGTGAGGGGTCTCTTCTCAGGGCCATCCAATCTCTGTACGCTCAAAGCATGAGCTGTGTCCGTGTCCTCGGCAGTAAGTCGGATTCGTTCCAGGTGGGGTTGGCCTCCGCCAGGGCTGCGCTTTGTCACCAATCCTGTTTGTAATATTCATGGACAGGATATCAAGGCGTAGTCATGGCGGGGAGGGGTTCCCGTTCGGTGGGCTGATGGTCACATCACTGCTTTTTGCGGATGATGTGGTCCTGATGGCCTCATCGGTCGGTGACCTTCAGCACTCACTGGATCGGTTCGCAGCCGAGTGTGAAGCGGCTGGGATGAGGGTTAGCACCTCTAAATCTGAGGCCATGACTCTCAGCAGGAAACCGGTGGAGTGCCTACTCCGGGTAGGGAATGAGTCCTTACTCCAAGTGAAGGAGTTCAAGTACCTCGGGGTCTTGTTCGCGAGTGAGGGAACAATGGAGCGGGAGATTGGTCGGAGGATCGGAGCAGCGGGGCGGTGTTGCATTCATTCACCGCACCGTTTCACCGAAAAGAGAGCTGAGCCGAAAGGCAAAGCTCTCGATCTACCGGTCAATCTTTGTTCCTACCCTCACCTATGGTCATGAAAGCTGGGTCATGACCGAAAGAACCAGATCGCGGGTACAAGCGGCCGAAATGGGTTTTCTCAGAAAGGTGGCTGGCCTCTCCCTTAGGGATAGGGTGAGAAGCTCAGTCATCCGAGAGGAACTCGGAGTAGAGCCGCTGCTCCTTTGCATAGAAAGGAGCCAGTTGAGGTGGTTCGGGCATCTTGTACGAATGCCACCTGGGCGCCTCCCTAGAGAGGTGTTCCAGGCACGTCCAGCTGGGAGGAGACCTCGGGGAAGACCCAGGACTAGGTGGAGAGATTATATCTCCACACTGGCCTGGGAACGCCTCGGGATTCCCCAGTCAGAGCTGGCTAATGTTGCCCGGGAAAGGGAAGTTTGGGGTCCCCTGCTAGAGCTGCTACCCCCGCGACCCGACCCCGGATAAGCGGTTGAAGATGAGATGAGATGAGATCATAGAGCCTCAAATAGCCTCGGACATCATAGCCTCAAATAGCCTTGGACATCATAGAGCCTCAAATAGCTTCGGACACCATAGAGCCTCGTATAGCCTCGGACATCATAGAGCCTCATATAGCTTCGGACATCATAGAGCCTCATATGGCCTCGGACATCGTAGGCCTCATATAGCCTCGGACATCATAGAGCCTCATATAGCCTCGGACATCATATAGCGTCATATAGCCTCGGACATCATAGAGACTCATATAGCCTCGGACATCATAGAGCCTCATATAGCCTCGGACATCATAGAGCCTCATATAGCCTCGGACATCATATATCGTCATATAGCCTCGGACATCATAGAGACTCATATAGCCACGGACATCCTATAGACTCCATTTTTGGACCCACCATTCACTTTTTCAGCACACGCAAATGTAGGCCTAAATATTCAAATGAGTTGACTAAACTTCGCTTTAATAACAGTAGTTGAGAAATAATAACTAGTTTGTCAATTTATCTCATTTACATATATAAATCCTGAATTAACCGTGTCCGCAAGAAAAAAACCTCACTTCTGTAATATTGCCCATATGAGTATATGAACTTTCGTCTCCCGACAGGTGAAACAGACACCTGGTGACTTTAACTTTACGAATGAGTCTAGAAATAAGCAGTGAATGTACTGCATCCGTCTAAACACACCCTGCTCACTCACAACGTTAATATTATGCCCTTAAAAGGCGTTTTTCGTCGCCTACTGTTTTTTAAACGAGCCGATGCGAGACAGTGGTGGTTTCTGCTCGCTCCTTTGCGCCCTCTGCTGGTAAAAAAGAGATGAGCAGTGGTCTCCAACCCACACAAATGTGCTTTCCTGGAAATATTCTCTAAATTATATTAATAATCATAATATTTAATACATATGTATAGCACATTTATTAGGCTTAATGCCCACAACATATTTCCCAATGCAAACATATTTTTGCATACAGTATTCTACGTATTGACAAAAAAGTGACCTATCTGTTTGTGAAATTGCCTGCAAATTCATGGTCATATCTTCCCGATATCATGGGTCGATTGGATAAATACTGGGAAAGTTACAGTCAGAATATATTCTAATTTAAACATCCTATAATGCCTAATCCCATCTGTATATAGATGACATAATCTACACCATCCGGTAAATAACAACCGGCTCTTGAATGTACCCTAATTACAGGTCGTCACCGAGCTGGATATGACGTCGACCAATTATATTATTTATAAACCACCAGCCAATACAATTCGAGTGTTTATATTGTTGTGCATTTTCATTGGCATCGAGTGTCAACGCGGGTTTTATATCATGAATTGTATGTTTGTGTTATGGTCGTGGAGTGGTGTGATTTGTATGGCATTTGGGTTGAGTCATATGAGTTGTTTTAGAGACGGGCAGCTGGAATCAGACTGAAGGAATCAGTGTCCGCTATAGACAACACGTTTGACTCAGTTGTCTACACACAGCCACTTACATTTCACAGGGAATCATTCAACAGGTGTATATGACCCGTGTCAGGTGTCCGCAGATCATGTATTGATATAGTGTGGACGTTTATGATGGTGAGATTATGAGTAGGTTGGACAGCAGAATATGTACATGTGTGGAGTTTCGAGAGAATTTGATTGGTTCAGACAGTGTTACAATACTAGTTTGTATTCCCTGTGCAGACAGGCTTGGCATGAAGGAGTTTGACCCTCCTAGGAGCTGCTCCACACTCCAACACAGCAGGGGTCGCTATTGCGCCAATAGTGTTGTACCGCAGCTTCTAAACCCAAGGCAATATGTCGTCGTGCCTCTGGAATGAGAGCATTTTCGCCAGTCACTAAGGTTTGCGTATTTATATGACTGTCTTATAAACATTACATTTTTAAACGTAGACCTTTGTTATCTGAAGTTCACATGCATGTCCACATGGGCACCAATACATGTTCTAGTAACTTGTAATGTCTGACTTGTAAACTGGCTGTCTCCTTCAGACTGTATGTTTATTATGATATGAGATGTTTATTATGGGAAGAGTTTAACAATAATGTGCTTTATGTGTTTCCCTCATTATGAGACGTGTTTATTATGGGAAGAGCTGAACAATAATGTGCTTTATGTGTTTCCCTCATTATGAGACGTGTTTATTATGGGAAGAGCTGAACAATAATGTGCTTTATGTGTTTCCCTCATTATGAGACGTGTTTATTATGGGAAGAGTTGAACAATAATGTGCTTTATGTGTTTCCCTCATTATGAGACGTGTTTATTATGGGAAGAGCTGAACAATAATGTGCTTTATGTGTTTCCCTCATTATGAGACGTGTTTATTATGGGAAGAGCTGAACAATAATGTGCTTTATGTGTTTATTATGGGAAGAGTTTATTTGGGAAGAGCTGAACAATAATGTGCTTTATGTGTTTCCCTCATCTAGGGTTAGCTTTATGTGTTTCCCTCATTAGAAGGATAGTACTGACATTATGGTATGGGAAGTACTAGCTAGTCATCAGGGTTAGAGTGAGAAGGAGAATGGATAGTACTGCTAGTCCTGGAATGATAGTGCTAGCTAGTCCAGGGTTAGGATGAGAAGGATAGTACTGACTGGTATAGTACTAGCTAGTCCAAGGTTAGGATGAGAAGGATAGTACTGACTGGTAGAGTACTAGCTAGTCCAGGGTTAGGGTGAGAAGTATAGTACTGACTGGTATAGTACTAGCTAGTCCAGGGTTAGGATGAGAAGGATAGTACTGACTGGTATAGTGCTAGCTAGTCCAGGGTTAGGATGAGAAGGATAGTACTGACTGGTATAGTACTAGCTAGTCCAGGGTTAGGGTGGGAAGGATTGTACTGACTGGTATAGTACTAGCTAGTCCAGGGTTAGGGTGAGAAGTATAGTACTGACTGGTATAGTACTAGCTAGTCCAGGGTTAGGGTGGGAAGGATTGTACTGACTGGTATAGTACTAGCTAGTCCAGGGTTAGGGTGAGAAGTATAGTACTGACTGGTATAGTACTAGCTAGTCCAGGGTTAGGGTTAGAAGGATAGTACTATGAGTTTTTAAAGAGGGTAGAAGAAGAAAACAAGTCAATTGAATTGTGTCAATTGGGTTTTAATGGGGAATATGTCCGTCACTATGATACATTTAGTACCAACAGGTTATGAATGTTTTTATGGGGAATATTACAGTCACTATGAAACGTTTAGTACCAACAGGTTATCTAAAACAGATGTGTGCTGTTCCTTAATGCTTGCTCTTATGCTATTTATAAAAAAGTTGACTCATTTCCCTTTTGGTGATGTATATTGAATGTCAATATCCTTCCAGTTATGTTACATTAGTCAACCATATGCTTGTGTGTGTGTGTGTGTGTGTGTGTGTGTGTGTGTGTGTGTGTGTGTACGCATGCTTAGTTCTCAATGTATCCCAGGCAAAATGTTAACTTGCCTTTCTGGCATCTGTGTAAATTTATCATGTAACTGTGTTTCAATGTTGTCATGGCTGGTGTTGATTGGGTGTTTATAATAAGTGATGTCTCTAATCTCTACATGTTGATTGGGTGTTTATAATTAGTGATGTCTCTAATCTCTACATGTTGATTGGGTGTTTATATTAAGTGATGTCTCTAATCTCCACACAGGACCATGGGTAACACTGACAGTGTTGTAGTGCAAAAACGCCTGTCCCGTTTCCGGGTAGAAGAGCGACCTGTGGTGGAGGGGGTGTTTGATCGTCTCTATGGCACGAACACTGCGGGTGTTCCTGGCAAAGCAGGGAAGGTTTTAACACTTGATATGTTGAAGGTGTGTGAGGATGTCCAGCTCAGTTAACCTACTGGATCACAATCTCTTTAAAATGCTGTAATAGCTTACATGTAATTATGTTTTGTGTGTGTTTGTGTAATAGCAAAGATCAGGTCATGTTTTGTGTGTGTGTTTTTGTAATAGCAAAGATCAGGTAATATTTTGTGTGTGTGTAATAGCAAAGATCAGGTCATGTTTTGTGTGTGTGTTTATAGTGGCAAAGATCAGGTCATGTTTTTGTGTGTGTAATAGCAAAGATCAGGTCATGTTTTGTGTGTGTGTGTAATAGCAAAGATCAGGTCATGTTTTGTGTGTGTGTAATAGCAAAGACCAGGTCATGTTTGTGTGTGTGTGTGTAATAGCAAAGACCAGGTCATGTTTGTGTGTGTGTGTGTAATAGCAAAGATCAGGTCATGTTTTGTGTGTGTGTAATAGCAAAGATCAGGTCATGTTTGTGTGTGTGTGTAATAGCAAAGATCAGGTCATGTTTGTGTGTGTGTGTAATAGCAAAGATCAGGTCATGTTTTGTGTGTGTGTGTGTGTAATAGCAAAGGTCAGTTAATGTTTGTGTGTGTGTTTATAGTGGCAAAGATCAGGTCATGTTTTGTGTGTGTGTAATAGCAAAGATCAGGTCATGTTTTGTGTGTGTGTGTAATAGCAAAGATCAGGTCATGTTTTGTGTGTGTGTGTAATAGCAAAGACCAGGTCATGTTTGTGTGTGTGTGTGTAATAGCAAAGATCAGGTCATGTTTTGTGTGTGTGTAATAGCAAAGATCAGGTCATGTTTGTGTGTGTGTGTGTGTAATAGCAAAGATCAGGTCATGTTTTGTGTGTGTGTAATAGCAAAGATCAGGTCATGTTTGTGTGTGTGTGTAATAGCAAAGATCAGGTCATGTTTTGTGTGTGTGTGTGTAATAGCAAAGATCAGATCATGTTTTGTGTGTGTGTGTAATAGCAAAGGTCAGTTAATGTTTGTGTGTGTGTGTGTGTAATAGCAAAGATCAGTTAATGTTTGTGTGTGTGTGTAATAGCAAAGACCAGTTAATGTTTGTGTGTGTGTGTGTGATAGCAAAGATCAGTTAATGTTTGTGTGTGTGTAATAGCAAAGACCAGGTCATGTTTGTGTGTGTGTGTGTAATAGCAAAGATCAGGTCATGTTTTGTGTGTGTGTAATAGCAAAGATCAGGTCATGTTTGTGTGTGTGTGTGTGTAATAGCAAAGCAAAGATCAGGTCATGTTTGTGTGTGTGTGTAATAGCAAAGATCAGGTCATGTTTTGTGTGTGTGTGTAATAGCAAAGGTCAGTTAATGTTTGTGTGTGTAATAGCAAAGATCAGGTCATGTTTTGTGTGTGTGTTTATAGTGGCAAAGATCAGGTCATGTTTTGTGTGTGTGTAATAGCAAATATCAGGTCATGTTTTTGTGTGTGTGTGTAATAGCAAAGATCAGGTCATGTTTTGTGTGTGTGTAATAGCAAAGACCAGGTCATGTTTGTGTGTGTGTGTGTAATAGCAAATATCAGGTCATGTTTTGTGTGTGTGTGTAATAGCAAAGATCAGGTCATGTTTTGTGTGTGTGTGTAATAGCAAAGGTCAGTTAATGTTTGTGTGTGTGTGTGTAATAGCAAAGATCAGTTAATGTTTGTGTGTGTGTGTAATAGCAAAGACCAGTTAATGTTTGTGTGTGTGTGTGTGATAGCAAAGATCAGTTAATGTTTGTGTGTGTGTAATAGCAAAGACCAGGTCATGTTTGTGTGTGTGTGTGTAATAGCAAAGATCAGGTCATGTTTTGTGTGTGTGTAATAGCAAAGATCAGGTCATGTTTGTGTGTGTGTGTGTGTAATAGCAAAGATCAGGTCATGTTTGTGTGTGTGTGTAATAGCAAAGATCAGGTCATGTTTTGTGTGTGTGTGTAATAGCAAAGGTCAGTTAATGTTTGTGTGTGTAATAGCAAAGATCAGGTCATGTTTTGTGTGTGTGTTTATAGTGGCAAAGATCAGGTCATGTTTTGTGTGTGTGTAATAGCAAATATCAGGTCATGTTTTGTGTGTGTGTGTAATAGCAAAGATCAGGTCATGTTTTGTGTGTGTGTAATAGCAAAGACCAGGTCATGTTTGTGTGTGTGTGTGTAATAGCAAAGATCAGGTCATGTTTGTGTGTGTGTGTGTGTAATAGCAAAGATCAGGTCATGTTTTGTGTGTGTGTAATAGCAAAGATCAGGTCATGTTTGTGTGTGTGTGTAATAGCAAAGATCAGGTCATGTTTTGTGTGTGTGTGTGTGTAATAGCAAAGATCAGGTCATGTTTTGTGTGTGTGTGTAATAGCAAAGGTCAGTTAATGTTTGTGTGTGTGTGTGTAATAGCAAAGATCAGTTAATGTTTGTGTGTGTGTGTAATAGCAAAGACCAGTTAATGTTTGTGTGTGTAATAGCAAAGATCAGTTAATGTTTGTGTGTGTGTAATAGCAAAGACCAGGTCATGTTTGTGTGTGTGTGTGTGTAATAGCAAAGATCTGGTCATGTTTTGTGTGTGTGTAATAGCAGAGATAATACATCTGTGGTTATCGGACCAGGGTTCTAATAATATTTTACATTTTATCGAACAACACATCCTTTTTGCCTATCAGACCTAAAACATTAAATACCCTGCCTTAACCCTTCTTATTCCCCAAAAAAGCGTACATGCCTGAGACGCATCTCTTTAAACAGCTGATTCAGCTGCTGTGACTGGTTAAAGGAGGTGGAGATTGCGTCTTTGTGAATCATTTATTGAGTTCATGTCCGTGTGACTGAAGACACTGAAACCGTGGACAGACGAAAAAGGACCGTAACGACTAAAACATGTAATGTGGACGCCTCAAACATGGAGGAATATATCTGCAGTTACTGGATTCATCCGGAAATGTCTGGATGATGGCGTTTATAGATTATTTGGATTTATCCCAATTACAAACCTTTGGAAAAGCTGAAAAACACAGATTCTGTTGGAAGTATAAACTGCGACACAACAACCCAGGGGCGATGGAACAGAGAAATAGCGTGACAAGGCCAATTTATTGCATGGTTTTTCTGAGGCTTCCCTCTCGACCCAAACACTATATTTAGAATGGTGTTAGAAAAGTTGGAGTTGTTTAGAAAAGTTCTTCTGGCTTAGTTAGATCGGCGTCTTGTCGAAAATAAGTTTTCCTCATCGTGGAAAAATTACAATACTAACATTAAAATCCTCAAAACAACTTCAGGACTAATACAAATCAATTAAGAAAAAAACCTATGGACATTCACTCATTTTCATCCAGATTTTCCCATTTTGTTATATTGAATATCGACATGAAACGGCCCTCTTTGTTCGTCAAAAGTTTGCATAAAATTGGCTTCTGCCTACAGGTTAGCTGTAGGCGAATTAGCATGGTGCTGCCATGACAACGTCCCCTCTCTCAACGTCAACAAGAACAAAGATAATGACTGTTGGAAGGAAAAACATGAACATGCCACAATCCACATTAGAATGCACTTACAAGGGGCAGTACGGAATACCAAAACAACGTCCACAATATAGTTAAAATAATAATAGTAATATTATTGTTTCACCACATTTATTAGTGTTTCACCACATTTATTCGCCAGAAATATATATTAAAAAATTTGGATAGTACAAGTCATTAATACATAAAGAGTTTCTACTGGTCACCCCTCAGAGCCTGGTTCCTCTATAGGTTTTTTTCCAATTTGACCTAGCCATCTTCTTGTTCAACTTGTCGATGTGTGCTCTGTCAGATTCAGGCTGGGTGATTGTAAAAGCACTTTGTGACAACTTCGTTGTAAAAAGAGGCTTTATTGATTTATATTGGTCAACAAAAGCCAGACCAACTGTATTTAAACCCAGACATGCGAGTTTTAACTTTTCTGGTATGAATAAGTACCAGTCTGTGAGGTCTGTATAACATGCCGACACTTTCTCCTATAGTCCTGCATGGACAACATTGCTTCTGACTCTATGATGAAGAGGGTCTATGCTGGGATGTGCAGCATGGACATCAGGGAGAACCCTCTTTCTCACGGGGCTGGAGTAAGCCCTCTTCCTCACGGGGCTGGAGTGAGCCGGGAGCAGCTGGTCGTCTTCCTGGCGGATGTCCTGCGTGGCACTGCTGAAGAGCGGGCGCCTCTTGTCATGGCGATGACGACTGGGACAGGAAATGCCACATGTGACCAGATCATAGAGGTCAGTAAATCTAAGATCGACTGCGGGTACTTTTGCATTTCTAGGGAAACTTGCATTTTATTTGGCTCCAATTTCAGTTTTTGCAGGACCTGGTTTCTGCCGTAGTGGATCTTATCATCCAGAAAGGTTGGCTGCAGGGCTGGAATCCAAATCGCATGGGTGACAGGTCTGTTGGCGTCAAACTCTTGGCTGAGCAGATGAGCTCTGAACTAAAACCCTCCGGTAAAGTTTGACCTTTGATCTGAGATCTAATCTGCCCCCTGTCCTGGGAAAGTGATGGAAGTGACGCTGTCCTGCCTAGTGCTGGACTTGCCTGTCCTGGTAATAGTGATGGACACCCCATCTGCCTGATGGTTAGTGACGCCCTGAAGCCCTGTCCTGGTAATAGTGATGGATGTGACCAAAATAGTGGGCAGCTGTAATAGTGATGGATGTGACCCACTGTCCTGGTAAAAGACACTGATGGACATGTGACCCTGTCCTGGTAATAGATCCTGGTAATAGTGATGGATGTGACCCTGTCCTGGTGAGTCCTGGTAAATAGTGATGGATGTGACCCTGTCCTGGTAACCCTGTTCTGGTAATAGTGATGGATGTGACCCTGTCCTGGTAATAGTGATGGATGACCTGTCCTGGTAGTGATGGATGTGACCCTGTCCTGGTAATAGTGATGGATGTGACCCTGTCCTGGTAATAGTGATGGAATAGTGATGGATGTGACCCTGTCCTGGTAATAGTGATGGATGTGACTCTGTCCTGGTAATAGTGATGGATGTGACCTGTCCTGGTAATAGTGATGGATGTGACCTGTCCTGGTAATAGTGATGGATGTGACCCTGTCTGTCCTGGTAATAGTGATGGATGTGACCCTGTCCTGGTAATAGTGATGGATGTGACCCTGTCCTGGTAATAGTGATGGATGTGACCCTGTCCTGGTAATAGTGATGGATGTGACCCTGTCCTGGTAATAGTGATGGATGTGACTCTGTCCTGATGGATGTGACCCTGTCCTGGTAATAGTGATGGATGTGATAGTCCTGGATAGTGATGGATGTGACCCTGTCCTGGTAATAGTGATGGATGTGACCCTGTCCTGGTAATAGTGATGGATGTGACCCTGTCCTGGTAATAGTGATGGATGTGACCCTGTCCTGTGTAATAGTGATGGATGTGACCCTGTCCTGGTAATAGTGATGGAATGATAGTGATGGATGTCCTGGTAATATGGATGTGACCCTGTCCTGGTAATAGTGATGGATGTGACCCTGTCCTGGTAATAGTGATGGATGTGACTCTGTCCTGGTAATAGTGATGGATGTGACCCTGTCCTGGTAATAGTGATGGATGTGACTCTGTCCTGGTAATAGTGATGGATGTGACCCTGTCCTGGTAATAGTGATGGATGTGACTGTCCTGGTAATAGTGATGGATGTGACCCTGTCCTGGTAATAGTGATGGATGTGACCCTGTCCTGGTAATAGTGATGGATGTGACCCTGTCCTGGTAATAGTGATGGATGTGACCCTGTCCTGGTAATAGTGATGGATGTGAGTGATGTCCTGTCCTGGTAATAGTGATGGATGTGACCCTGTCCTGGTAATAGTGATGGATGTGACCCTGTCCTGGTAATAGTGATGGATGTGACCCTGTCCTGGTAATAGTGTGATGGAGTGATGACTCTGTCCTGGTAATAGTGATGGATGTGACCCTGTCCTGGTAATAGTGATGGATGTGACCCTGTCCTGGTAATAGTAATAGTGATGGATGTGACCCTGTCCTGGTAATAGTGATGGATGTGACCCTGTCCTGGTAATAGTGATGGATGTGACCCTGTCCTGGTAATAGTGATGGATGTGACCCTGTCCTGGTAATAGTGATGGATGTGACCCAGTCCTGGTAATAGTGATGGATGTGACCCTGTCCTGGTAATAGTGATGGATGTGACCCTGTCCTGGTAATAGTGATGGATGTGACTCAGTCCTGGTAATAGTGATGGATGTGACTCTGTCCTGGTAATAGTGATGGATGTGACTTGTCCTGGTAATAGTGATGGATGTGACTCAGTCCTGGTAATAGTGATGGATGTGACCCTGTCCTGGTAATAGTGATGGATGTGACAGTCCTGGTAATAGTGATGGTCCTGTCCTGGTAATAGTGATGGATGTGACCCTGTCCTGGTAATAGTGATGGATGTGACCCTGTCCTGGTAATAGTGATGGATGTGACCCTGTCCTGGTAATAGTGATGGATGTGACCCTGTCCTGGTAATAGTGATGGATGTGACCCTGTCCTGGTAATAGTGACCTGTCCTGGTAATAGTGATGGATGTGACCCTGTCCTGGTAATAGTGATGGATGTGACCCTGTCCTGGTAATAGTGATGGATGTGACCCTGTCCTGGTAATAGTGATGGATGTGACCCTGTCCTGGTAATAGTGATGGATGTGACCCTGTCCTGGTAATAGTGATGGATGTGACCCTGTCCTGGTAATAGTGATGGATGTGACCCTGTCCTGGTAATAGTGATGGATGTGACCCTGTCCTGGTAATAGTGATGGATGTGACCCTGTCCTGGTAATAGTGATGGATGTGACCCTGTCCTGGTAATAGTGATGGATGTGACCCTGTCCTGGTAATAGTGATGGATGTGACCCTGTCCTGGTAATAGTGATGGATGTGACCCTGTCCTGGTAATAGTGATGGATGTGACCCTGTCCTGGTAATAGTGATGGATGTGACTCTGTCCTGGTAATAGTGATGGATGTGACCCTGTCCTGGTAATAGTGATGGATGTGACCCTGTCCTGGTAATAGTGATGGATGTCTGTCCTGGTAATAGTGATGGATGTGACTCTGTCCTGGTAATAGTGATGGATGTGACTCTGTCCTGGTAATAGTGATGGATGTGACCCTGTCCTGGTAATAGTGATGGATGTGACCCTGTCCTGGTAATAGTGATGGATGTGACCCTGTCCTGGTAATAGTGATGGATGTGACCCTGTCCTGGTAATAGTGATGGATGTGACCCTGTCCTGGTAATAGTGATGGATGTGACCCTGTCCTGGTAATAGTGATGGATGTGACCCTGTCCTGGTAATAGTGATGGATGTGACCCTGTCCTGGTAATAGTGATGGATGTGACCCTGTCCTGGTAATAGTGATGGATGTGATGGTAATAGTGATGGACCCTGTCCTGGTAATAGTGATGGATGTGACCCTGTCCTGGTAATAGTGATGGATGTGACCCTGTCCTGGTAATAGTGATGGATGTGACCCTGTCCTGGTAATAGTGATGGAAGTGACCCTGTCCTGGTAATAGTGATGGATGTGACCCTGTCCTGGTAATAGTGATGGATGTGACCCTGTCCTGGTAATAGTGATGGATGTGACTCTGTCCTGGTAATAGTGATGGATGTGACCCTGTCCTGGTAATAGTGATGGATGTGACCCTGTCCTGGTAATAGTGACCCTGTCCTGGATGACCCTGTCCTGGTAATAGTGATGGATGTGACCCTGTCCTGGTAATAGTGATGGATGTGACTCTGTCCTGGTAATAGTGATGGATGTGACCCTGTCCTGGTAATAGTGATGGATGTGACCCTGTCCTGGTAATAGTGATGGATGTGACCCTGTCCTGGTAATAGTGATGGATGTGACTCTGTCCTGGTAATAGTGATGGATGTGACCCTGTCCTGGTAATAGTGATGGATGTGACCCTGTCCTGGTAATAGTGATGGATGTGACCCTGTCCTGGTGGATGTGATAGTGATGGATGTGACTCTGTCCTGGTAATAGTGATGGATGTGACCCTGTCTGGTAATAGTGATGGATGTGACCCTGTCCTGGTAATAGTGATGGATGTGACCCTGTCCTGGTAATAGTGATGGATGTGACTCTGTCCTGGTAATAGTGATGGATGTGACCCTGTCCTGGTAATGTGATGGAATGACCCTGTCCTGATGGATGTGACCCTGTCCTGGTAATAGTGATGGATGTGACCTGTCCTGGTAATAGTGATGGATGTGACCCTGTCCTGGTAATAGTGATGGATGTGACCCTGTCCTGGTAATAGTGATGGATGTGACCCTGTCCTGGTAATAGTGATGGATGTGACCCTGTCCTGGTAATAGTGATGGATGTGACTCTGTCCTGGTAATAGTGATGGATGTGACTCTGTCCTGGTAATAGTGATGGATGTGACTCTGTCCTGGTAATAGTGATGGATGTGACCCTGTCCTGGTAATAGTGATGGATGTGACCCTGTCCTGGTAATAGTGATGGATGTGACCCTGTCCTGGTAATAGTGATGGATGTGACCCTGTCCTGGTAATAGTGATGGATGTGACCCTGTCCTGGTAATAGTGATGGATGTGACCTGTCCTGGTAATAGTGATGGATGTGACCCTGTCCTGGTAATAGTGATGGATGTGACCCTGTCCTGGTAATAGTGATGGATGTGACCCTGTCCTGGTAATAGTGATGGATGTGACTCTGTCCTGGTAATAGTGATGGATGTGACTCAGTCCTGGTAATAGTGATGGATGTGACCTGTCCTGGTAATAGTGATGGATGTGACTCAGTCCTGGTAATAGTGATGGATGTGACCCTGTCCTGGTAATAGTGATGGATGTGACCCTGTCCTGGTAATAGTGATGGATGTGACTCTGTCCTGGTAATAGTGATGGATGTGACCTGTCCTGGTAATAGTGATGGTAATAGTGATGGATGTGACTCAGTCCTGGTAATAGTGTGATAGTGATGTGACTCAGTCCTGGTAATAGTGATGGATGTGACCCTGTCCTGGTAATAGTGATGGATGTGACCCTGTCCTGGTAATAGTGATGGATGTGACCCTGTCCTGGTAATAGTGATGGATGTGACCCTGTCCTGGTAATAGTGATGGATGTGACCCTGTCCTGGTAATAGTGATGGATGTGACCCTGTCCTGTAATAGTAATAGTGATGGATGTGACCCTGTCCTGGTAATAGTGATGGATGTGACCTGTCCTGGTAATAGTGATGGATGTGACCCTGTCCTGGTAATAGTGATGGATGACCCTGTCCTGGTAATAGTGATGGATGTGACCCTGTCCTGGTAATAGTGATGGATGTGACCCTGTCCTGGTAATAGTGATGGATGTGACCCTGTCCTGGTAATAGTGATGGATGTGACCCTGTCCTGGTAATAGTGATGGATGTGACCCTGTCCTGGTAATAGTGATGGATGTGACCCTGTCCTGGTAATAGTGATGGATGTGACTCTGTCCTGGTAATAGTGATGGATGTGACCCTGTCCTGGTAATAGTGATGGATGTGACCTTGTCCTGGTAATAGTGATGGATGTGACTCTGTCCTGTAATAGTGATGGATGAGTGATGGATGTGACCCTGTCCTGGTAATAGTGATGGATGTGACCCTGTCCTGGTAATAGTGATGGATGTGACTCTGTCCTGGTAATAGTGATGGATGTGACTCTGTCCTGGTAATAGTGATGGATGTGACCCTGTCCTGGTAATAGTGATGGATGTGACCCTGTCCTGGTAATAGTCCTGATGGATGTGACCCTGTCCTGGTAATAGTGATGGATGTGACCCCTGTGACCCTGTCCTGACCCTGTCCTGGTAATAGTGATGGATGTGACCCTGTCCTGGTAATAGTGTAATAGTGATGGATGACCCTGTCCTGGTAATAGTGATGGATGTGACTCTGTCCTGGTAATAGTGATGGATGTGACTCTGTCCTGGTAATAGTGATGGATGTGACTCTGTCCTGGTAATGTGAGTCCTGATAGTGATGGATGTGACCCTGTCCTGGTAATAGTGATGGATGTGACTCTGTCCTGGTAATAGTGATGGATGTGACCCTGTCCTGGTAATAGTGATGGATGTGACCCTGTCCTGGTAATAGTGATGGATGTCCTGGTAATAGTGATGGATGTGGACCCTGTCCTGGTAATAGTGATGGAAGTGACTCTGTCCTGGTAATAGTGATGGATGTGACCTGTCCTGGTAATAGTGATGGATGTGAGTCCTGGATAGTGATGTGACCCTGTCCTGGTAATAGTGATGGATGTGACCCTGTCCTGGTAATAGTGATGGATGTGACCCTGTCCTGGTAATAGTGATGGAGTGATGATGTGACCTGTCCTGGTAATAGTGATGGATGTGACTCTGTCCTGGTAATAGTGATGGATGTGACCCTGTCCTGGTAATAGTGATGGATGTGAGTCCTGGTAATAGTGATGGATGTGACCCTGTCCTGGTAATAGTGATGGATGTGACCTGTCCTGGTAATAGTGATGGATGTGACCCTGTCCTGGTAATAGTGATGGATGTGACCTGTCCTGGTAATAGTGATGGATGTCCTGTCCTGGTAATAGTGATGGATGTGACTCAGTCCTGGTAATAGTGATGGATGTGACTCAGTCCTGGTAATAGTGATGGATGTGACTCAGTCCTGGTAATAGTGATGGATGTGACCCTGTCCTGGTAATAGTGATGGATGTGACTCAGTCCTGGTAATAGTGATGGATGTGAGTCCTGGTAATAGTGATGGATGTGACTTGTCCTGGTAATAGTGATGTGACCCTGTCCTGGTAATAGTGATGGATGTGACTCTGTCCTGGTAATAGTGATGGATGTGACTCTGTCCTGGTAATAGTGATGGATGTGACCCTGTCCTGGTAATAGTGATGGATGTGACCCTGTCCTGGTAATAGTGATGGATGTGACCCTGTCCTGGTAATAGTGATGGATGTGACCCTGTCCTGGTAATAGTGATGGATGTGACTGGTAATAGTGATGAGTCCTGGTAATAGTGATGGATGTGACCCTGTCCTGGTAATAGTGATGGATGTGACCCTGTCCTGGTAATAGTGATGGAAGTGACCCTGTTCTGGTAATAGTGATGGATGTGACCCTGTCCTGGTAATAGTGATGGATGTGACCCTGTCCTGGTAATAGTGATGGATGTGACCCTGTCCTGGTAATAGTGATGGATGTGACCCTGTCCTGGTAATAGTGATGGATGTGACCCTGTCCTGGTAATAGTGATGGAAGTGACTCTGTCCTGGTAATAGTGATGGATGTGACTCAGTCCAGTGACCCTGTCCTGGTAATAGTGATGGATGTGACTCTGTCCTGGTAATAGTGATGGATGTGACCCTGTCCTGGTAATAGTGATGGATGTGACTGTCCTGGTAATAGTGATGGATGTGACCCTGTCCTGGTAATAGTGATGGATGTGACCCTGTCCTGGTAATAGTGATGGATGTGACCCTGTCCTGGTAATAGTGATGGATGTGACCTGTCCTGGTAATAGTGATGGATGTGACCCTGTCCTGGTAATAGTGATGGATGTGACCCTGTCCTGGTAATAGTGATGGATGTGACCCTGTCCTGGTAATAGTGATGGATGTGACTCTGTCCTGGTAATAGTGATGGATGTGACCCTGTCCTGGTAATAGTGATGGATGTGACCCTGTCCTGGTAATAGTGATGGATGTGACCCTGTCCTGGTAATAGTGATGGATGTGACCCTGTCCTGGTAATAGTGATGGATGTGACCTCTGTCCTGGTAATAGTGATGGATGTGACCCTGTCCTGGTAATAGTGATGGATGTGACTCTGTCCTGGTAATAGTGATGGATGTGACCCTGTCCTGGTAATAGTGATGGATGTGACCCTGTCCTGGTAATAGTGATGGATGTGACTCTGTCCTGGTAATAGTGATGGATGTGACCCTGTCCTGGTAATAGTGATGGATGTGACCCTGTCCTGGTAATAGTGATGGATGTGACCCTGTCCTGGTAATAGTGATGGATGTGACCCTGTCCTGGTAATAGTGATGGAAGTGACTCTGTCCTGGTAATAGTGATGGATGTGACTCAGTCCTGGTAATAGTGATGGATGTGACCCTGTCCTGGTAATAGTGATGGATGTGACCCTGTCCTGGTAATAGTGATGGATGTGACCCTGTCCTGGTAATAGTGATGGATGTGACCCTGTCCTGGTAATAGTGATGGATGTGACTCTGTCCTGGTAATAGTGATGGATGTGACCCTGTCCTGGTAATAGTGATGGATGTGACCCTGTCCTGGTAATAGTGATGGATGTGACCCTGTCCTGGTAATAGTGTGATGGATGTGACCCTGTCCTGACCCTGTAATAGTGATGGATGTGACCCCCTTGTCCTGGTAATAGTGATGGATGTGACTGTCCTGGTAATAGTGATGGATGTGACCCTGTCCTGGTAATAGTGATGGATGTGACCCTGTCCTGGTAATAGTGATGGATGTGAGTCCTGGTAATAGTGATGGATGTGACTCTGTCCTGGTAATAGTGATGGATGTGACTCTGTCCTGGTAATAGTGATGGATGTGACCCTGTCCTGGTAATAGTGATGGATGTGATGGATGTGACCTGTCCTGGTAATAGTGATGGATGTGACCTGTCCTGGTAATAGTGATGGATGACCCTGTGACTCTGTCCTGGTAATAGTGATGGATGTGACCCTGTCCTGGTAATAG
Organism: Dallia pectoralis; assembly: GCA_029465975.1. NCBI lineage: Eukaryota > Metazoa > Chordata > Actinopteri > Esociformes > Umbridae > Dallia > Dallia pectoralis. The sequence continues at coordinate 4,038,917 of CM055745.1, read as the reverse complement.
TGATGGATGTGACTCTGTCCTGGTAATAGTGATGGATGTGACCCTGTCCTGGTAATAGTGATGGATGTAGTCCTGACCCTGTCCTGGTAATGATGGATGTGACTCTGTCCTGGTAATAGTGATGGATGTGACTCAGTCCTGGTAATAGTGATGGATGTGACCCTGTCCTGGTAATAGTGATGGAAGTGACTCAGTCCTGGTAATAGTGATGGATGTGACCCTGTCCTGGTAATAGTGATGGATGTGACCCTGTCCTGGTAATAGTGATGGATGTGACTCAGTCCTGGTAATAGTGATGGATGTGACTCAGTCCTGGTAATAGTGATGGATGTGACTCTGTCCTGGTAATAGTGATGGATGTGACTCTGTCCTGGTAATAGTGATGGATGTGACCCTGTCCTGGTAATAGTGATGGATGTGACCCTGTCCTGGTAATAGTGATGGATGTGACCCTGTCCTGGTAATAGTGATGGATGTGACCCTGTCCCCTGTCCTGGTAATAGTGATGGATGTGACCCTGTCCTGGTAATAGTGATGGATGTGACCCTGTCCTGGTAATAGTGATGGATGTGACCCTGTCCTGGTAATAGTGATGGATGTGACCCTGTCCTGGTAATAGTGATGGATGTGACCCTGTCCTGGTAATAGTGATGGATGTGACCCTGTCCTGTGTAATAGTGATGGATGTGACCCTGTCCTGGTAATAGTGATGGATGTGACCCTGTCCTGGTAATAGTGATGGATGTGACCCTGTCCTGGTAATAGTGATGGATGTGACCCTGTCCTGGTAATAGTGATGGATGTGACCCTGTCCTGGTAATAGTGATGGGTGACCCTGTCCTAGTGATGGATGTGACCCTGTCCTGGTAATAGTGATGGATGTGACCCTGTCCTGGTAATAGTGATGGATGTGACCCTGTCCTGGTAATAGTGATGGATGTGACCCTGTCCTGGTAATAGTGATGGATGTGACCCTGTCCTGGTAATAGTGATGGATGTGACTGTCCTGGTAATAGTGATGTCCTGGTAATAGTGATGGATGTGACCCTGTCCTGGTAATAGTGATGGATGTGACCCTGTCCTGGTAATAGTGATGGATGTGACCCTGTCCTGGTAATAGTGATGGATGTGACCCTGTCCTGGTAATAGTGATGGATGTGACCCTGTCCTGGTAATAGTGATGGATGTGACCCTGTCCTGGTAATAGTGATGGATGTGACCCTGTCCTGGTAATAGTGATGGATGTGACCCTGTCCTGGTAATAGTGATGGATGTGACCCTGTCCTGGTAATAGTGATGATGGATGTGACCCTGTCCTGGTAATAGTGATGGATGTGACTCTGTCCTGGTAATAGTGATGTGATGTGACCCTGTCCTGGTAATAGTGATGGATGTGACCCTGTCCTGGTAATAGTGATGGATGTGACCCTGTCCTGGTAATAGTGATGGATGTGACCCTGTCCTGGTAATAGTGATGGATGTGACTCTGTCCTGGTAATAGTGATGGATGTGACCCTGTCCTGGTAATAGTGATGGATGTGACCTGTCCTGGTAATAGTGATGGATGTGACCCTGTCCTGGTAATAGTGATGGATGTGACCCTGTCCTGGTAATAGTGATGGATGTGACCCTGTCCTGGTAATAGTGATGGATGTGAGTGACCCTGTCCTGGTAATAGTGATGGAAGTGACCCTGTCCTGGTAATAGTGATGGATGTGTCCTGGTAATAGTGATGGATGTGACCCTGTCCTGAGTGATGGATGTGACCCTGTCCTGGTAATAGTGATGGATGTGACCCTGTCCTGGTAATAGTGATGGTGAGTCCTGGTAATAGTGATGGATGTGACTCTGTCCTGGTAATAGTGATGGATGTGACCCTGTCCTGGTAATAGTGATGGATGTGACTCTGTCCTGGTAATAGTGATGGATGTGACCCTGTCCTGGTAATAGTGATGGATGTGACCCTGTCCTGGTAATAGTGATGGAAGTGACCCTGTCCTGGTAATAGTGATGGATGTGACCCTGTCCTGGTAATAGTGATGGATGTGACCCTGTCCTGGTAATAGTGATGGATGTGACCCTGTCCTGGTAATAGTGATGGATGTGACCCTGTCCTGGTAATAGTGATGGATGTGACTCTGTCCTGGTAATAGTGATGGATGTGACCTGTCCTGGTAATAGTGATGGATGTGACCCTGTCCTGGTAATAGTGATGGATGTGACCCTGTCCTGGTAATAGTGATAGTGACCCTGTCCTGGATGTGACCCTGTCCTGGTAATAGTGATGGATGTGACTCTGTCCTGGTAATAGTGATGGATGTGACTGTCCTGGTAATAGTGATGGATGTCCTGGGAATAGTGATGGATGTGACTCAGTCCTGGGAATAGTGATGGATGTGACCTTGTCCTGGTAATAGTGATGGATGTGACCCTGTCCTGGTAATAGTGATGGATGTGACCCTGTCCTGGTAATAGTGATGGAAGTGACTCTGTCCTGGTAATAGTGATGGAAGTGACTCTGTCCTGGTAATAGTGATGGAAGTGACTCTGTCCTGGGAATAGTGATGACACACACCCGGACACACACACACACCCGGACACACACACACACCCGGACACACACACACACCCGGACACACACACCCGGACACACACACACACCCGGACACACACACACACCCGGACACACACACACACCTGGACACACACACACATACCTGGACACTAACCAGCACACACACACACCAGCACTCACACCAGCACACACACCAGCACACAGTGTGTATGTCAGGACATTGACACTAATGACATATACGTGTGTGTATGTCAGGGCATTGACACTAATGACATATACGTGTGTGTATGTCAGGGCATTGACACTAATGACATATACGTGTGTGTATGTCAGGGCATTGACACTAATGACATATACGTGTGTATATGTCAGGACATTGACACTAATGACATATACGTGTGTGTATGTCAGGGCATTGACACTAATGACATATACGTGTGTGTATGTCAGGACATTGACACTAATGACATATACGTGTGTGTATGTCAGGACATTGACACTAATGACATATACGTGTGTGTATGTCAGGGCATTGACACTAATGACATATACGTGTGTGTATGTCAGGGCATTGACACTAATGACATATACGTGTGTGTATGTCAGGACATTGACACTAATGACATACGTGTGTGTATGTCAGGGCATTGACACTAATGACATATACGTGTGTGTATGTCAGGACATTGACACTAATGACATATACGTGTGTGAATGTCAGGACATTGACACTAATGACATATACGTGTGTGTATGTCAGGGCATTGACACTAATGACATATACGTGTGTGTATGTCAGGGCATTGACACTAATGACATATACGTGTGTTTGTTTGACATATACGTGTGTGTTATGTCAGGACATTGACACTAATGACATATACGTGTGTGTATGTCAGGACATTGACACTAATGACATATACGTGTGTGTATGTCAGGACATTGACACTAATGACATATACGTGTGTGTATGTCAGGACATTGACACTAATGACATATACGTGTGTGTATGTCAGGACATTGACACTAATGACATATACGTGTGTGTATGTCAGGGCATTGACACTAATGACATATACGTGTGTGTATGTCAGGGCATGGGTGGTCAGCATGGGTACTTCGGGCTGTGGCTGGACAGTGATTTTGGCCTGGGTCATAGCCGTGCACGGCCCAGATGCACCACATTTGGCAGCCCTATACTCTCAGCTGAGGAGGACTTCACCGTGGAGTCTCTGGAGGTGTGGGGTGTCAGGAAACCCCCTCAGGAGGAAGAGGTCAGTATTTATGATAGGGACATATTGATATTGGCTTATATTGACATTGTAGTGTCTCTTATTTTACAAGAGCGCCATCTCACGTTTCTATCATCGCCTGTTCCACATCTGAATATAAATCGTGAGATGATTTGTTTTCATCACATGTTTTACGACAGATATATTGTGAACAAAATACTGTGAACTAATTGAAACGTTTCAATTACTTTGACCAACAGCCAATGGTCCAAATAATTACCCTATTATGGTAATGACAATGTATAAAGCTGAAATTAATCTGGACGAACATGCTCTTAAATTTATTCTGACAGTTTGCCCTTAAACACTGTCAATGTGTCATTCAAAATGAAAAGATGACCAACATGTATCAATGTCCAAATATCTTTGAAATTAACTAAATATAATTTGAACCATAAAATCTTATTAGATTTAGAATCGTGGACATCACTAGAATTACAATGCACATTGCATCGGCTCCTACTCTCTTGATTATCGTGCACAAATTCCGGCCCTTCCCGAGTTAATCGTGATTATCCGACTTGTTTACGAATTGTCTCTCTAAATGCACGGGCAGTTTCACGTCTTCACCTGTAGGTGGCGATGTCGGCACGTCCAATTTATTATCGGAAGCATACATAGAACATGGCTGATATTCTTTACTGTGTACTGTGGACGACGTGTCGTAACCAGATGCGTGGATGACGAGTGGATGACAGGGATGATGAGATGTTGAGATGTTCTGTGGCACAGGGAGAGACCAGAGGCAAGAGGAGCATTTTGGATGCAGACCCTGAGGCACAGGCCATGTTGGAGATGACGGGGAAGACCCTTCACAGTCGGGGCTTCCGGGAGCCGGAGGAAGAGGAGGGTGTGACTGAATGAAACCACTAGAGGGTCTGACTGAGGGTTGTGCTCAGATTTTTAGCTCTGGTGAGAAAGTTTAATAAAGAGATATTGCATTTAATGTATCCAGTAAATGTTTTGCTCTGATAGATTTTGTTCCATTGTTATTTTGGATCCAATAAATGGACGTCATTTAAAGACGACAGGAACAGAGAGCCAAACTGGTTTATATGCTAATATAACTGTATGAACCAATCACTGTAAAGGTCCAGGAGGAAATGTAGCATAGCAGATCCCCTATATAACCTGTCATACTAGAGCCTACATAAACTGTCATACCAAAGCCTATATAACCTGTCATACTAGAGCCTACATAAACTGTCATACCAAAGCCTACATAACCTGTCATAATACAGCCTTTATAACCTGTCTTACTACAGTCTACATAAACTGTCATACCAAAGCCTACATAACCTGTCATAATACAGCCTTTATGACCTGTCATACTAGAGCCTACATAAACTGTCATACCAAAGCCTACTTTATAACCTACAGTCATAAACTGTCATACCAAAGCCTACATAACCTGTCATAATACAGCCTTTATAACCTGTCATACTACAGTCTACATAAACTGTCATACCAAAGCCTACATAACCTGTCATAATACAGCCTTTATAACCTGTCATACTAGAGCCTACATAAACTGTCATACCAAAGCCTACATAACCTGTCATAATACAGCCTTTATAACCTGTCATACTAGAGCCTACATAAACTGTCATACCAAAGCCTACATAACCTGTCATAATACAGCCTTTATAACCTGTCTTACTACAGTCTACATAAACTGTCATACCAAAGCCTACATAACCTGTCATAATACAGCCTTTATGACCTGTCATACTAGAGCCTACATAAACTGTCATACCAAAGCCTACATAACCTGTCATAATACAGCCTTTATAACCTGTCATACTAGAGCCTACATAAACTGTCATACCAAAGCCTACATAACCTGTCATAATACAGCCTTTATAACCTGTCTTACTACAGTCTACATAAACTGTCATACCAAAGCCTACATAACCTGTCATAATACAGCCTTTATGACCTGTCATACTAGAGCCTACATAAACTGTCATACCAAAGCCTACATAACCTGTCATAATACAGCCTTTATAACCCGTCATACTACAGTCTACATAAACTGTCATACTACAGTCTACATAACATGTCATAATGCAGCTTGAATAACCTGTCATACTACAGCCTACATTACCTGTCATACTACAGCCTACATTACCTGTCATACTACAGTCTACATTACCTGTCATACAACAGTCTACATAACCTGTCATACAACAGTCTACATAACCTGTCACACAGCCTACATTACCTGGCATACTAGAGCCTACATTACTTTTTATACTACAGCCTACATAACATGTTATAATGCAGTCTACATAACCTGTTTTAAGGGGTACACACGTTTTTGCTCTCGCACACCTGATTCAAAATTAGAAATAACTGATTGGTTGTTCATCTGTATCAATCAAGTGGTAGGGCAACACTGGAATTATGAACTAGTTACCAACGCAATTTGAAAATAATGTAAAGCGATGCGATGTTGTATTTGGTATTTGGTCTGAGGTTCCATGGCTCAGCCATTCAGCTTTCAGCTTTCAAACCACCCGGGTTTCTAAATACATTTATGAGCTGGGTGGTTTCGAATGCTGATGAATCTTTTTCTGATAACACTATAAGGCAAAATTCAAACATTTTCTAAAAAAAAAACACTCTAGAAGCACGTACATTTGCAATTTTAAATGGTAGAGGATATAAAAATGTTGTCCATTAAAACAACATCAAATTGGTCAGAATAACACAGTAGACTTTGTTAATACTGTAATGTTGGATTTTTTCCATCAAGTTTCAGAGTCCCATTGTAAGCAACCGTCACTCCTGCGTTCCAATTGCATGTTGTGTTTGCTGTACCCGTGTTGATCATTTTAATTGTTAACAACCTGTTTTTGCAATTATGGAAGCACAGCTCAAACCTGTTGTGTCGATTTAAAAAGGAAGCTCTAGGTAGAGTTCTTCCTCTGTTCAGTATCTGTGTTCTGTTGCCCATATGAATGGCCAATAAAAAGAAAACCGTCTCTGGGTTATGGATGTTTCTTCGCCCGAAAGCCAGCATGGCCTTGAGTCACCACTTCACTGTTTATGTTGAAACTGATGATTTGGAGGGTAGCTATGCTATTGTACAATATTGATACTAATGAAGCTGCCTGTTGAGGACCAGTAAAGTGTCAAATTAAATTAAAACACTCTGATGCATTTGTCCTCTTGCTCGGTTGTGCACCGGGGCCTCCCACTCCTATTTCTAATTTGGTTAGGTCCATTATGTGGTGTTCTGTGAGGGGAGTAATACATGTTGTGCTGGATCTTCGGTTCCTGGCAATTTATAACCTTCATTTCTCAGATCACGAATTGACTCGTGAGTTTCAGAAGAAATATCTTTGTTTCGGGCCATTTGAGCTTGTAATCAAACCCATAAACGTTTATGCTTGTCTTAAGAAGGCCAGTGTAATGTTAAAAGCGTAACAGAGGGTTTTCAAATGATTCATTTGTTTTTTACAATTAACATTTAAAATTCAACTTGGATTAGCAAACATTGGAACAGAGGACTGATGATATTGGCCATCTGTATGCGGATGTAGGTAATCCATAGACAATCTGCCATTTCCAGCTACAAATAAAAGTGTACAACATTAACAATGTCTTTGCTGTATATCCAATCGATTTAATGTTATTAATTGATTTAAAAAATAAATGTATGTGGCCCCAATCTTTACAAAGGTAGTGTTTGTTGCCTGTCATAGAATAGGGTTTCACTTGGTCGATTCAGCTATGAGAAAATAGTCCAGGCCGTTTTCTGACTCTTGTTGGCTTATCGTGCTTCTTCACATTTCTATGCAAATTTCATATTTCCATGTATCAATAACAAATGGAACAACAACATTTGCCAAACATAATAATTTAAAATCTTATTTTGTAGGCTTCCTGTAGTTACTGGCAGTGTTTTGTTTTTTATATTAGATCAGGTCTTATAGTCTGCTCTGTAATGGACCACATGCCAATAGTTACCAATGGTCAGATAATGGTATACTTGTAAATGAAACTTGTCATCAGACACATATTTCCATTTCTGAGAGCGACACTTCCTGCTTGTCACAGGCGTTGCAGCTGCTTTTGCTTTTGCGTCATGTTCATGTTCAGACATGAGGCCTACTTCCACTTGTGAGAGGACGACACTGGGGCAATAAGTGAACATTAGATCAATGCACGTCAAATGGTCAATACGTGGACAGCACTAGGACTTAATGAACTTCACCGAACATATTGTGAACACAACACACATGTGTGTGGGGGGCCCTGCTGCATAATGCTTCAGCGGCCAATAAGGGCCCCTTTGCATAGATACCATCTGTACTTCCGGGTCTTTATTACCGCTATGCCTAGCAACTTGCCTATAACGCAACTTCACTTGACTTCCTTGTGGCGCTCACAGCGAATAGAGGAACTGACCATTTTGCATCAGAGGGTTTTGACTGTGTGAAAGAGGTTAGGCTGTTTTTTTGTATATAATTTCACGAAGGCATGAATTAAATCATCAGTATACCGTACAACATCACGTTGATTGTTTTATTTTCTGGGTAAGTCTTTAACATTTCAAGTCTAATTTTGGGTGTCTTTGGACATGTACAGCATCGTGACATAGTGACAATTAAGGGGGAAATCCGCGTTTAGTTTCAACGAGACTGTTAATGGTTATGCATTATTTATGGGGACTATTACCGATACGTAAGGGTCTGTAGTGTAAATAGTTCTGTAAGAACGGACTAAAAAGTTGATAATTTGAGTACAGATGTGTAGATATAATTTTCTATGTGTTGGGTCTGCTTTAAAAAAAAGCCCTTAACCTTTTATTTGAGCTTCACTGTCCAGTAGGCTACGCCTATTCCCGTAATGATAACACTGTGAACATAAAAACACCAGTGAATAAATATGTAAAATACATATGTAATGTATATATATATATATATATATATATAATAATGCAAGATATTTTCCATCATATAGTAGGCCTATACCATGACCTGGGGCAGTGATGATTTATTCTACACTGCACTATAGATGCCTGTATATAGAATTATGTATTACATCAACCATTGATGTGTTGTGTCACAGCCAGGAAACTGTTTGTGTGTACTTTTGTGGAGTACCTATATGGGGAAACACCATGTTCTGCCTAAATAGTTTCCTCATGGAAAATACTGGAACATATTTAGTTAATACTTCACCTTGTATTGGCCAACACCATCACCTGCTATTCATTTGCAATGTAAATACTGAGTGCTATATGGACTCACTCAGGTCACACAACCATATACAGTATATCTTCATTACCTGTTGCCCAACTGAAAGGTGAAGAAGTGTCCCCTCACAGTGGGAGACAATACATGTATACGTGCTATATATATGTACGTTCATGAGTGCTTTATGTTAAAGGTTGTGGTTTGGAAAGTAGGTCACAGGGCTAGTAACGCTGTTCTAGTCGTGATCACTACACTTTGTTGAAACGTGGGTGTTGCATTTTATGAAGATGTCATCTGTATATTAATATAAGAGTTTTATTGTAAAGAAAAGTAAGAAAGTCATAGCCAAGGTGATTTTAAAATCTGTTATTGTCATGGACCCCCAAATGTTATGTCATGGACCCCCAAATGTTATGGTCATGGATCCCCAGATGTTATGTCATGGACCCCCACATGTTATGTCATGGACCCCCACATGTTATGCCATGGACCCCCAAATGTTATGGTCATGGACCCCCAAATGTTATGTCATGGACCCCCAAATGTTATGTCATGGACCCCCACATGTTATGTCATGGACCCCCACATGTTATGTCATGGACCCCCACATGTTATGTCATGGACCCCCACATGTTATGTCATGGACCCCCACATGTTATGTCATGGACCCCCAAATGTTATGTCATGGACCCCCACATGTTATGTCATGGACCCCCACATGTTTTGTCATGAACACCCAAATGTTTTGTCATGGACCCCACATGTTATGTCATGGACCCCCAAATGTTATGTCATGGACCCCACATGTTATGTCATGGACCCCCAAATGTTATGTCATGGACCCCCACATGTTATGTCATGGACCCCCACATGTTATGTCATGGACCCCCACATGTTATGTCATGGACCCCCACATGTTATGTCATGGACCCCCACATGTTATGTCATGGACCCCCACATGTTATGTCATGGACCCCCAAATGTTATGTCATGGACCCCCACATGTTATGTCATGGACCCCCACATGTTATGTCATGGACCCCCACATGTTATGTCATGGACCCCCACATGTTATGTCATGGACATGTTATGTCATGGACCCCCACATGTTATGTCATCATGTTTTGTCATGGACCCCACATGTTATGTCATGACCCCCACATGTTATGTCATGGACCACCACATGTTATGTCATGGACCCCAAATGTTATGTCATAGACCCCACATGTTATGTCACATGTTATGTCATGGGATGTCCCCACATGTTATGTCATGGACCCCCAAATGTTATGTCATGGACCCCACATGTTATGTCATGGACCCCCATGTTATGTCATGGAACATGTTATGTCATGGACCCCCACATGTTATGTCATGGACCCCACATGTTATGTCATGGACCACCCACATGTTATGTCATGGACCCCCATGGACATGTTATGTCATGGACCCCACATGTTATGTCATGGACCCCATGGACCCCCAAATGTTATGTCATGGACCCCACATGTTATGTCATGACCCCCACATGACCCCACATGTTATGTTGGACCCCACATGTTATGTCATGGACCCCCCATGTTATGTCATGGACCCCCACATGTTATACCCCCACATGTTATGTCATGGACCCCCACATGTTATGTCATGGACCCCCACATGTTATGTCATGGACCCCCACATGTTATGTCATGGACCCCCACATGTTATTTCATGGACCACCAGTGTATCAAACTCACTCAAACAGGAAGTCTGTACCAGAATCCCTACATGCTAGAAAACAACTCACACACTGTTCTACCGGCAAACGCCAGAGTCTAGACATTCATGTGGACGTCTATTTGACACGTGCCACCTACGAAAAAAAGTGTTGCTTGTAGACCAGGTGCACACCTTCGTTGTACTGGTATTTGTTGATGGCAGTCGACAGGATAATGTGGCCTGCAAAACTGGAGCATGGTTCGGGAACGGTTTGAGGAACGTGATGAGTACAAGGTGTTGCCCTGGCCTTCAAATCCCTCTGATCTCATTTCAATTAAGCATCTCTGGGATCTGCTGAAATACATTCAATTATGATCGATAACAACAGTTTATGATAACAGTAATTTATGTACAACAATCAGTTATTACAATAATACAATGCAATGATTACAATGATGTTATGATAAAACACAATAAGGATCTCACTGAACAGAGTCTCAAATCCTAAACTAGAAATAGTTACTCACATTTTTCAGAGATTTTAGCGTATGAAAAGGTTTTCTTAAAAAAAGTCTAAATCAACAAATTCTGTCCATGTTCATGTTTGTGATTATTGCAGTGAATATCAATAGGATAATTGCGGTGATTTCTGGGAATTATACACCTTTTAGTTACTATTCATGTAACTTTCATGTTACTACTTTATAAACATAATATCTGGCAAATTGTGAATGTAAATAATCTTTTGACTGCCAATGCACCTCCTGAAGTATGTTAATTGGTCAAACAAAAGCTGGCTATATGGCTGTACTTGCTTCCTTGTTGTCTGTTTGACATGGTAACAGAGAAATATGCATAAAGATCAGATGACCAGTCACCCGGAAACGTACTTGGGAAAGAGTGAAAGCGTTGTACCCCTTCTCTAAGTAGAATATGGGCACATTCTGCAGGGGCAGAGATGGCTGGGCTGGGGCGAGGCCAGCATGGCGAGTTGACGGAGTACAAGAAGAGTCTGATCAAGAGAGACCTGGAGATGGGCGTGGTCATGACCGTGTTTCGCCAGAAGGCAGAGCGTCTCACTGTCCAGGTCATCATGGAGACGAGACAGGTGGCCTGGACCCGAACAGCAGACAAAACCGACGGTGTCTGTGAGTGACTCTAATGTCTTTATTTTATAGGGACAGTCTTAGTGCCTCTATTGCCCTGACTTTATTTTATAGGGACAGTCTCAGTGACTCTAATGCCCTGACTTTATTTTATAGGGACAGTCTTAGTGCCTCTATTGCCCTGACTTTATTTCATAGGCACAGTCTTAGTGACTCTATTGCCCTGACTTTATTTTATAGGGACAGTCTTAGTGCCTCTAATGCCCTGTCTTTATTTTATAGGGACAGTCTTAGTGCCTCTATTGCCCTGACTTTATTTTATAGGGACAGTCTCGGTGACTCTAATGCCCTGACTTTATTTTATAGGGACAGTCTTAGTGCCTCTAATGCCCTGACTTTATTTCATAGGCACAGTCTTAGTGACTCTATTGCCCTGACTTTATTTTATATGGATAGTCTTAATGACTATATTGCACTGACTTTATTTTATAGGGACAGTGTTAGTGACTCTAATGCCCTGACTTTATTTTATAGGCACAGTCTTAGTGACTCTAATGCCCTGACTTTATTTCATAGGCACAGTCTTAGTGACTCTATTGCCCTGACTTTATTTTATAGGGACAGTCTCAGTGACTCTAATGCCCTGACTTTATTTTATAGGGACAGTGTTAGTGACTCTAATGCCCTGACTTTATTTTATAGGCACAGTCTTAGTGACTCTAATGCCCTGACTTTATTTTATAGGGACAGTCTTAGTGCCTCTAATGCCCTGTCTTTATTTTATAGGGACAGTCTTAGTGCCTCTATTGCCCTGTCTTTATTTTATAGGGACAGTCTTAGTGCCTCTAATGCCCTGACTTTATTTTATATGGATAGTCTTAGTGCCTCTAATGCCCTGTCTTTATTTTATAGGGACAGTCTTAGTGCCTCTATTGCCCTGACTTTGTCTTAGTGACTGCACTGAATTTTATAGGGAAGTTAGTGACTCTAATGCCCTGACTTTATTTTATAGGCACAGTCTTAGTGACTCTAATGCCCTGACTTTATTTTATAGGGACAGTCTTAGTGCCTCTAATGCCCTGTCTTTATTTTATAGGGACAGTCTTAGTGCCTCTATTGCCCTGACTTTATTTTATAGGGACAGTCTTAGTGCCTCTAATGCCCTGTCTTTATTTTATAGGGACAGTCTTAGTGCCTCTAATGCCCTGACTTTATTTTATAGGGACAGTCTTAGTGCCTCTAATGCCCTGTCTTTATTTTATAGGGACAGTCTTAGTGCCTCTAATGCCCTGACTTTATTTTATAGGGACAGTCTTAGTGCCTCTAATGCCCTGTCTTTATTTTATAGGGACAGTCTTAGTGCCTTTAATGCCCTGACTTTATTTTTTAGGGACAGTCTTAGTGACTCTAATTGGCATAACTGTGATCTATCTAGGGCTGGGCGATATGGCCAAAAAGTACTATCTCGATATCTTTCAGAGGTTCGATTGATTCACAATATCTAACTCGATATTTTTTTTAAAACGACTACCGTTTCAGTGGACCTGTTCGAGGTACGTGAGATTCGTCCTGGCCGGAACTCAAAGGACTTTGAGAGGTTCAAGGATGGCAAAGACAAACACGCTGAAAATACCTGCTTCACCGTTTTCTACGGGTCTCAATTTGTCCTTAACACACTAAGTCTTGGTGGTGAGTTTGTCCTTAACACACTAAGTCTTGGTGGTGAGTTTGTCCTTAACACACTAAGTCTTGGTGGTGAGTTTGTCCTTAACACACTAAGTCTTGGTGGTGAGTTTGTCCTTAACACACTAAGTCTGGCTGCAATCAGTGTCAGTTCTTCTGTCTGGGTGCCATAGAACAGCATTTTGTTCATTGTTAATGTGTTCATTGCAATGAGCTACGTTTGGATAATCAATAGTGTAACAGTGTCTTGGTTGTTGTACAGCGGACACTGTGGATGATGCAGAGAAATGGCTGACGGGCCTGGAGCTACTGAGACAGGAGACACTGGCTGCTCCCACGCCCAACATTATAGAGAGGTGAACACACACACACACTTTTACACAACGTACTGTACACACACACACACACACACAATGTGGATGACCTCTGATAGGCAGGTGAACACACACGTTTACACAACGTACTGTACACACACACACACACACAATGTGGATGAGCTCTGATAGGCAGGTGAACACACACGTTTACACAACGTACTGTACACACACACACACACAATGTGGATGACCTCTGATAGGCAGGTGAACACACACACATGCGCGCACACACACACAAACGTTTACACAACTTACTGTACACACACACAATGTGGATGAGCACAAGTTTTGATCAAGTGTTTTTCTTATCCAGCTGGTTGAGGAAACAGATGTACTCCATCAATCAGAATAAAAAGAACAGGTAAAACCCACCTCCCAACATTTTTGTGAAACACATAACTGTAATGTAACTGTACTGTGATGGTTTTTGGCCTGTTTGATCAAAAGGAAACAGGGGCGGGGTAAATTAAGTTATGTAATAATTATTGATAACCTCATCGTGTCATGAAAACAGGGACATTTCGGACAGATCTGGGCCGGTAACCCTCTAAACATCTTGTCATACGAGATTGTGTTGATTTAAATCCATGGTTCGTTTCTTGTGTTCTCCTCAGTATCACTTTGAAGGAGCTGAAGTCTCTTCTGCCTCTGCTCAACTACAAAGTACCAGGCACACGTTACCTGAAAGAAAAGTTCTCGGTACTCATCCCCTCCTCTCACCCCACCCTCATCCCCTTTTCTCACCCCACCCTCATCCCCTCTTCTCACCCCACCCTCATCCCCTCTTCTCACCCCACCCTCATCTTCTCTTCTCACCCCACCCTCATCCCCTCTTCTCTTCTCACCCCACCCTCCTCTTCTCACCCCACCCTCCTCTTCTCTTCTCACCCCACCCTCATCCTCTCTTCTCACCCTCATCCCCTCTTCTCTTCCCATCCCACCCTCATCCCCTCTTCTCACCCCACCCTCATCTTCTCTTCTCACCCCACCCTCCTCTTCTCACCCCACCCTCCTCTTCTCTTCTCACCCCACCCTCATCCTCTCTTCTCACCCTCATCCCCTCTTCTCTTCCCACCCCACCCTCATTTTCTCTTCTCACCCCACCCTCATCCCCTTTTCTCACCCCACCCCACCCTCATCCCCTCTTCTCACCCCACCCTCATCCCCTCTTCTCACCCCACCCTCATCCCCTCTTCTCACCCCACCCTCATCCCCTCTTCTCACCCCACCCTCATCCCCTTTTCTCACCCCACCCTCATCCCCTCTTCTCACCCCACCCTCATCTCCTCTTCTCACCCCACCCTCATCCCCTCTTCTCACCCCACCCTCATCCCCTCTTCTCTTCTCACCCTCATCCCCTCTTCTCTTCCCACCCCACCCTCATCTTCTCTTCTCACCCTCATCCCCTCTTCTCACCCCACCCTCATCTTCTTCTCACCCCACCCTCATCCTCTCTTCTCACCCCACCCTCATCCCCCTTCTCACCCCACCCTCATCCTCTCTTCTCACCCCACCCTCATCCCCTCTTCTCACCCCCCCCTCATCCCTTTTCTCACCCCACCCTCATCCCCTCTTCTCACCCCACCCTCATCCCCTCTTCTCACCCCACCCTCATCCTCTCTTCTCACCCTCATCTTCTCTTCTCACCCCACCCTCATCCCTTTTCTCACCCCACCCTCATCCCCTCTTCTCACCCCACCCTCATCCTCTCTTCTCACCCTCATCTTCTCTTCTCACCCCACCCTCATCCCCTCTTCTCACCCCACCCTCATCCCCTCTTCTCACCCCACCCTCATCCTCTCTTCTCACCCCACCGTCATCCTCTTCTCACCCTACCCTCATCCCATCTTCTCTTCTCACCCCACCCTCATCCCCTCTTCTCTTCTCACCCCCACCCTTCTCTTCTCTTCTCACCCCACCCTCATCCCCTCTTCTCACCCCACCCTCATCCCGTTTCTCACCCCACCCTCATCCCCTCTTCTCACCCCACCCTCATCCCCTCTTCTCACCCCACCCTCATCCCTTTCCTCACCCCACCCTCATCCCCTCTTCTCACCCCACCCTCATCCTCTCTTCACCCTCATCCTCATCTTCTCATTCTCTCACCCCACCCTCATCCCCTCTTCTCACCCCACCCTCCTCCTCTCTTCTCACCCCACCCTCATCCTCTCTTCTCACCCCACCCTCATCCCATCTTCTCTTCTCACCCACATCCCCTTTTCTCACCCCACCCTCATCCCCTCTTCTCTTCTCACCCCACCCTCATCCCCTCTTCTCACCCCACCCCCACTCTCCTCTTCTCACCCCACCCTCACCCTCCTCTTCTCACCCCACCCCCACCCTCCTCTTCTCACCCCACCCTCATCCCCTCTTCTCACCCCACCCTCATCCCCTCTTCTCACCCCACCATTATCAGACCAGTATTTACTGGTTTTGTCAGTACTGGTAGTGAGTTAGACTTTCCTCAGGTTACTCAAACACAAGTGTATCTTAGCTCCTGGCAAAATCTAAGCATTGGATATTCTTCTGTTTTTTGAAATCATGGTGTTTGCACTCAATTAAATAATTCAAATATGTAATGTAATGTCAGTCTAATGAAAGTTTTCTTAATCCAATCTTGTCCATTTACCTCTTCTGTTCCAGGAAATTGGAGCAAAGAAAGATGTCCTGGACTTTGAGCAGTTTCATAAATTGTACAATATTCTAATGTTTGAACAGAAAGATGTGAGTCACTATTGGTTTTACTCATTTGTAATAAAAAAGCTGAATTTACACCACTTGTTATATACACACATACAGACATATAGACACATACAGACATATAGACACATACAGACATTTACACACATACAGACATATAGACACATACAGACATATAGACACATACAGACATTTACACACATACAGACATATAGACACATACAGACATTTACACACATACAGACATATAGACACATACAGACATATAGACACATACAGACATTTACACACATACAGACATATAGACACATACAGACATTTACACACATACAGACATATACACACATACAGACATATACACACATACAGACATATACACACATACAGACATATACACACATACAGACATTTACACACATACAGACATTTACACACATACAGACATTTACACACATACAGACATTTACACACATACAGACATTTACACACGCATACACACATACACACACATACACACACATACAGACATATACACACATACACACACACATACAGACATTTACACACACATATACACACACACCCATAGACATATACAGACATACACACACATACACACACATACACACCTATACACACCCATACACACACACACATATACACACACAGAGACATATACACACATACAGACATATACACACATATATACACATACAGACATATACACACATATATACACATACAGACACATACACACACGTCCACACACACACATATACACACACACCCATACACACATACAGACATATACATACATATACACACATATACACACATACACACACATACAGACATTTACACACACATATACACACACTCCCATACACACACACACATATACACACACACCCATACACACACATACACACACACACACATATACATACAGACATTTACACACACATATACACACACACCCATAGACATATACAGACATACACACCCACACACACCCATACACACATACATACATATACACACACACACATATACACACACACACAGACATATACACACATACAGACATTTACACACACACACATACACACACACACAGACTACGACCCGGGGATCGATCAAAAATGATTAACTTATTAATCGCACAATATGCTGTGATTGATCGCAATGAATCGCATTTTCCCCAAACTTGTTGTCATCATGTAAAAGACTGAATTAAATCAATAAACACAATGAAGTATACTCTAAATAGAATATTTAAATGAAGTATACTCTAAATAGAATATTTAAATGAAGTATACTCTAAATAGAATATTAAAATGAAGTATACTCTAAATAGAATATTTAAATGAAGTATACTCTAAATAGAATATTTAAATGAAGTATACTCTAAATAGAATATTTAAATGAAGTATACTCTAAATAGAATATTTAAATGAAGTATACTCTAAATAGAATATTTAAATGAAGTACACTCTAAATAGAATATTTAAATGAAGTATACTCTAAATAGAATATTTAAATGAAGTATACTCTAAATAGAATATTTAAATGTCAGTCTCCCATGGGAACTACAGAAAAGTCACAGATGTGGGGTGAAGAGTTGTCATTGCTCACAGATGTCTGGTGAATAGTTGTCATTGCTCACAGACGTCGGGTGAATAGTTGTCATTGCTCACAGACGTCAGGTGAATAGTTGTCATTGCTCACAGATGTCCGGTGAATAGTTGTCATTGCTCACAGACGTCGGGTGAATAGTTGTCATTGCTCACAGACGTCAGGTGAATAGTTGTCATTGTTGCAGTAATGTGGATTGGAGAGGGGGATTGGCGAGGCTGTCCTGTAGCCTCACTAGTAACGTCAATAATGACCGGGTGGTTTGCTTTTATATGATAAACTAAAGACTAATTGCTTCTATGGTATTTGAATTCGGCTTGTACACGCCACTTTTTTGTTTTTTCCAAATTGCCGTGCGGGTCCTTTTTAAATATAAACTTTCCTCCTAAAACCCCACGCTTGTCTTTCTCCATTATTCCAGGGTGACTTGGCTCCTCCCACCAGCCGCCGCAACAGGAAGTGGTTAAACCGAGACATATAAAGTGTTGCGTTAATTGCGCTAAATTATTTCAACGCGTTAAACATTTCAAATTTACTGCTCGGAATAACACGTTAACTATCCCCACCCTAATACAGACATATACAGACATACAGACATATACAGACACACACAGACATACAGACATGTACAGACACATACAGACATATAGACATATACAGACACACACAGACATACAGACATGTACAGACACATACAGACATACAGACATATACAGACATATACAGACACATACAGACATACAGACATATACACACAGACATACAGACATATAGAGACATATACACACACGCACACACATACATACAGACATATACACACACACAGACATACACAGAGACATATACAGTGTGATGCCTGTATATTGACTGTGTGATGCCTGTGTATTGACTGTGTGATGCCTGTGTATTGACTGTGTGATGCCTGTGTGTTTATGTTTCATCAGATTCTTGAGGAGTTTAAAAGAGAGTCTTGTACTTTCATCATGGGGTGAGTTTTTAATATATATATATATATATATATATAAATACTATTCTACTTTTACACACATACATGTGTTACTGGTGTGCTTGAATCATGTTAATATCATGCTGCTGTGGTTCCCTACTGTAGTAACAAAGATAAGCCTGATGCCTCAGCAGTTCTCCTTCAGGATTTCCAGCGGTTTCTTCTGTACCAGCAGAAGGTATAATCTAGCAATATCCGTTGTCAAATAATAAATACTGGGTATTTATCCTTAAATAATAAATGTTAATACTTTCACTCACTCTTTCTGTCCCCCTAACTCTAACATCTGTCTACCTAACCTTATCTCAACCCTAACCCTAACATCCGTCTACCTAACCTTATCTCAACCCTAACATCTGTCTACCTAACCTTATCTCAACCCTAACATCTGTCTACCTAACCTTATCTCAACCCTAACATCTGTCTACCTAACCTTATCTCAACCCTAACATCTGTCTACCTAACCTTATCTCAACCCTAACATCTGTCTACCTAACCTTATCTCAACCCTAACATCTGTCTACCTAACCTTATCTCAACCCTAACATCTGTCTACCTAACCTTATCTCAACCCTAACATCTGTCTACCTAACCTTATCTCAACCCTAACATCTGTCTACCTAACCTTATCTCAACCCCAACCCTCTCAGGAGTCGTGGGCCAGTGAACTAAACCAGGTCAGAGAACTCATGACCACATTCATAGACGACACCATGAGGAAGACTAACGATCCAGAGTTCACCGTGAGCGAGGTGGGCCACAGGGAGTGTGTGAGGTGTGTGTGAGGTGTGTGTGTGGTCCGGGGGGAGGGGACAGGAGAATGCTGTATCATTGATGCCACCTCCAACATCTCTCTCTCTCTCTCACATCAGTTCCTCAGTTTCCTCTTCTCTAAAGAGAACTCGATTTGGGACGAGAAATATTCGGAGGTGTGCAACCTGGAAATGAACAACCCACTGTCCCACTACTGGATCAACTCCTCACACAACACGTCAGTATGACCACAAACACTGACAGGCACTCGGGTTTGGACAGTGACACCTTTTTGTTTTGGCTCTGTACTCCAAATGTTGGAAATTACATTGAGATTATGTCCAAAAAATCCATGCTACATTATTGAACCGAGACAACAATGACAACGTCCAAATACTTTTGTATATATGGGGCTGTATATATGAGGCTGTATATATGAGGCTGTGTATATGGGGCTGTGTGTATGGGGCTGTATATATGAGGCTGTATATATGGGGCTGTATATATGAGGCTGTATATATGGGGCTGTATATATGGGGCTGTGTATATGGGGCTGTGTATATGGGGCTGTATATATGGGGCTGTATATATGGGGCTGTATATATGGGGCTGTATATATGGGGCTGTATATATGGGACTGTGTATATGGGGCTGTGTATATGGGGCTGTATATATGGGGCTGTATATATGGGGCTGTGTATATGGGACTGTGTATATGGGGCTGTGTATATGGGGCTGTGTATATGGGGCTGTGTATATATGGGGCTGTATATATGGGACTGGGGCTGTATGGGGCTATGGGGCTGTGTATATGGGGCTGTGTATATGGGGCTGTGGGGTATGGGGCTATGGGGCTGTGTATATGGGGCTGTGTATATGGGGCTGCGTATATGGGGGCTGCTGTGTATGGGGCTGCGTATATGGGGCTGTGTATATGGGGCTGTATATATGGGGCTGTATGGGGCTGTGTATATGGGGCTGTGTATATGAGGCTGAGGCTGTGTATATGGGGCTGTGTATATGGGGCTGTATATGGGGCTGTATATATGGGGCTGTGTATATGGGGCTGCGTATATGGGGCTGCGTATATGGGGCTGCGATATGGGGCTGCGATATGGGGCTGCGTATATGGGGCTGCGTATATGGGGGCTGTGTATGGGGCTGCGTGTATGGGGCTGATATGGGGCTGTATGGGGCTGCGTATATGGGGCTGCGTGTATGGGGCTGCGTGTATGGGGCTGCGTGTATGGGGCTGCGTGTATGGGGCTGCGTGTATGGGGCTGCGTGTATGGGGCTGTGTGTATGGGGCTGTGTGTATGGGGCTGTGTGTATGGGGCTGTGTGTATGGGGCTGTGTGTATGGGGCTGTGTGTATGGGGCTGTGTGTATGGGGCTGTGTGTAT
The DNA here is from genome assembly GCA_029465975.1 of Dallia pectoralis. Lineage (NCBI taxonomy): Eukaryota > Metazoa > Chordata > Actinopteri > Esociformes > Umbridae > Dallia > Dallia pectoralis. Next base: position 4,017,480 of record CM055745.1, on the reverse strand, counting down.
GGGGCTGTGTGTATGGGGCTGTGTGTATGGGGCTGTGTGTATGGGGCTGTGTGTATGGGGCTGTGTATATGGGGCTGTGTATATGGGGCTGTGTATATGGGGCTGTGTATATGGGGCTGTGTATATGGGGCTGTGTATATGGGGCTGTGTGTATGGGGCTGTGTGTATGGGGCTGTGTATATGGGGCTGTGTATATGGGGCTGTGTATATGGGGCTGTGTGTATGGGGCTGTGTGTATGGGGCTGTGTGTATGGGGCTGCGTGTATGGGGCTGCGTATATGGGGCTGCGTATATGGGGCTGTGTATATGGGGCTGCGTATATGGGGCTGTGTATATGGGGCTGTGTATATGGGGCTGTGTGTATGGGGCTGTGTGTATGGGGCTGTGTATATGGGGCTGTGTATATGGGGCTGTGTATATGGGGCTGTGTATATGGGGCTGTGTATATGGGGCTGTGTATATGGGGCTGTGTATATGGGGCTGTGTATATGGGGCTGTGTGTATGGGGCTGTGTGTATGGGGCTGTGTATATGGGGCTGTGTATATGGGGCTGTGTATATGGGGCTGTGTATATGGGGCTGTGTGTGTACTCAGAGACCCATTGGCCTATGATTGGTTACAGGCGGTATTTCCTGTTGTGATGTCTGACAGGTACCTGACTGGAGATCAGCTCCGCAGCGAGTCGTCCACTGAGGCGTACGTGCGGTGCCTGCGTCTAGGATGCCGCTGTGTTGAGTGTCAGTAGCACACACCTCAAACGTCCGCTTCGACTCTCTGACACATTCAAGTATCGCATGTGTGCTTAGCTCGTTCTACCGTAAAGGATTGTTTTTTGTTGTTGTGGTTGTTGTGTGGCCCCGTAGTGGATTGCTGGGATGGACCAAGTGAGCCCATAATTTATCACGGTTGGACCAGAACCACCAAGATCAAGTTTGAGGACGTGGTGAAGGCCATCAATGACCACGCCTTTGTCACATCCGAGTGAGTCTCATGGTTTATGAACACAGACAATGTTTTTCTGGAATTTTCCGGCTGTTTTAAGGCAGGCTGTGTGTCTGTTGTCGTGTCTGTTGTCGTGTCTGTTGTCTTCAGATACCCTGTCGTGCTCTCTATTGAGGAACACTGTTGTGTGGAGCAGCAGAGGCAGATGGCTCGTATCTTCAGAGACGTATTTCAGGATAAGCTGCTGACGGAACCCGTGGAGCTGATGGCTGAACAACTGCCTTCACCAGCACAGCTCAAGGGCAAGATAATCCTCAAGGTACGTCTGTGGTCAGAGGGGTTCCAGGTCAGAGGGGTTCCAGGTCAGAGGGGTTCCAGGTCAGAGGGGTTCCAGGTCAGAGGGGTTCCAGGCCAGAGGGGTTCCAGGCCAGAGGGGTTCCAGGCCAGAGGGGTTCCAGGCCAGGGGGTTCCAAGCCAGGGGGGTTCCAGGTTAGAGGGGTTCCAGGCCAGAGGGGTTCCAGGCCAGGGGGTTCCAGGCCAGGGGGGTTCCAGGTCAGAGTGGTTCCAGGCCAGGGGGGTTCCAGGCCAGGGGGGTTCCAGGTCAGAGTGGTTCCAGGCCAGAGGGGTTCCAGGCCAGAGGGGTTCCAGGTCAGAGGGGTTCCAGGTCAGAGGGGTTCCAGGTCAGAGGGGTTCCAGGTCAGAGGGGTTCCAGGTCAGAGGGGTTCCAGGTCAGAGGGGTTCCAGATCAGAGGGGTTCCAGGTCAGAGGGGTTCCGGGCAGAGGGTTCCTGCTCTTTACACTCCTTTCCTCTCTCTCCTGAAGCACAAGAAACTAAGTGTGGAGGGCGGCATCAGCAGTAAGGACGTCCGGAAGGGAGAGAAGCAAGGAGACCTGCATATATGGGACCCAGTGGACCAGGTACTGTATCAGCCTGCCACTGTATCAGCCTGGCATGTTATCAACCTGGCACTGTATCAGCCTGGCATGTTATCAACCTACCACTCTATCAACCTGCCACTGTATCAGCCTGGCACTGTATCAGCCTGGCACTGTATTAGCCTGGCATGTTATCAATCTGCCACTGTATTAGCCTGGCACTGTATCAGCCTGTATCAAATGTGACATATTATTAACATAATATTAACATATCATTAACATATTTGAATTGGTGTTGTTACGTGTTGGCTGCTAATATTTAGTGGTTATTATTTCCTCTACTGTCCACAACTCTAACGTTGTGTTTGTTTACCCGTAGCGATGGAACAAGCACTACTGTGTGATTTCAGATGACACACTTTATTACGCAGAGGAGGAAGACGAAGATGAGCCAATGAAGAAGGTACACAAGGAAACAACATTTCTTTTAAATCCTGATTAACCAACGGTATATTAACTACTCTGTTCTGACTTGTCATCATCATCATCCTCCTGTCTGCAAACCTATTTCTTCCCGCCCCAGTCCCCAGATCTCCACACGTCAGAACCCTGGTTCCACGGGAGAATGAGCGAAGGGCGACAGACGGCAGAGAGGCTGCTGCAGGAGTTCTGCGCCGAGTCCGGAGGCCGGGACGGCACCTTCCTGGTTCGAGAGAGTGACACCTTTCTGACAGACTTCACTCTCTCCTTCTGGTACATGGGTTTGGCTGCACGTTGTCTGATGTCTACACTCACAGTGTGTGTGTGTGTGTGTGTGTGTGTCCTGCTTGGAGTACTGAGGTCAGGTGTGGTTGTGTTCTGATGTAGGCGCAGTGGGCGGGTCCAGCACTGTCGTATTCGCTCCGGCTCAGACGGAGGTCAGACCTTCTACTTCCTGACGGAGAACCTTCACTTCCCAAGCGTGTATTCTCTGATCCAGCACTACCGGGAAATGCCCCTGCGTTGTCAAAACTTTGACCTGCGCCTCACCGACGCTGTACCTCAACCCAACCCACACCTACATGAAGGGTGAGTGTCGCCCGGAATGGGTCCTAACATCTGCACACACGCACACACACACATGTTGATTCTCTGCGTGTGTGTGTGTGTTCTGGCTGCTCAGATGGTTTTACAGTAACCTGAGTAGAGGAGAGGCTGAGGACTATCTGTTGAGAATCCCACGGGACGGAGCCTTCCTCATCAGACAGAGGGAGGAGGCAGACACCTACGCCATCACCTTCAGAGGCGACGGGATGGTCAAACACTGTCGAATCCACAAGGACGGAGCCATGTACATCCTGGGAACCACCACCGAGTTCCAGAGCCTGGTGGAGCTGGTCAACTACTTCCGTAAAAAGCCCCTGTACCGCAAGATCAAACTCCGCTACCCGGTCACAATGGAGCTGGTCAATCGCTTCAGCATGGTGAGAGAGGGAGAGGGGGGGAGACGGTTGGAGGGGGAGACGGTTAGAGGGGGAGACGGTTAGAGAGGGAGACGGTTAGAGGGGGAGACGGTTAGAGGGGGAGACGGTTAGAGGGGGAGACGGTTAGAGGGGGAGACGGTTAGAGGGGGAGACGGTTAGAGGGGGAGACGGTTAGAGGGGGAGACGGTTAGAGGGGGAGACGGTTAGAGGGGGAGACGGTTAGAGGGGGAGACGGTTAGAGGGGGAGACGGTTAGAGGGGGAGACGGTTAGAGGGGGAGACGGTTAGAGGGGGAGACGGTTAGAGGGGGAGACGGTTAGAGGGGGAGACGGTTAGACGGGGGAGACGGATAGAGAGGGGGAGACGGTTAGAGGGGGAGACGGTTAGAGGGGGAGACGGTTAGAGAGGGAGACGGTTAGAGAGGGGGAGACGGTTAGAGGGGGAGACGGTTAGAGGGGGAGACGGTTAGAGGGGGAGACGGTTAGAGGGGGAGACGGTTAGAGGGGGAGACGGTTAGAGGGGGAGACGGTTAGAGGGGGAGACGGTTAGAGGGGGAGACGGTTAGAGGGGGAGACGGTTAGAGGGGGAGACGGTTAGAGGGGGAGACGGTTAGAGGGGGAGACGGTTAGAGGGGGAGACGGTTAGAGAGGGAGACGGTTAGAGAGGGAGACGGTTAGAGGGGGAGGGGACATTTATGGAGGGGGGAGACGGTTAGAGGGGGAGACGGTTAGAGGGGGAGGGGACATTTATGGAGGGGGGGGGGTAGTGAGTAAGGAAAGGGGGAATAAAGTATGATCCCTGAAGTGTTTACGTTTTTTTCACTGTGTAGGAAAGTGACTCTGCTTCACTCTATGATGTCAAGATGTATGTGGAGCCAAATGAAATTGAGCCGTCACTGGTAGGTTCAGATCTTACGTTTGTTTCTGTGTATCTAAACGTTTTAATGTGGTATGTTTATATATTCATATTAATGTAGAATGTGTATCTAAACGTATTAATGTGGTATGTTTTTATATTCATATAAATGTAGAATGTGTATCTCTGTATATAAATGTAGAATGTGTATCTCTGTATCTTAGTGTAGAATGTGTATCTCTGTATCTAAGTGTAGAATGTGTATCTGTGTATCTTAGTATAGAATGTGTATCTCTGTATCTTAGTGTAGAATGTGTATCTCTGTATCTAAGTGTAGAATGTGTGTCTCTGTATCTAAGTGTAGAATGTGTATCTCTGTATCTTAGTGTAGAATATGGATCTCTGTATCTAAGTGTAGAATGTGTATCTCTGTATCTAAGTGTAGAATGTGTATCTCTGTATCTTAGTGTAGAATGTGTATCTCTGTATATAAATGTAGAATGTGTATCTCTGTATCTTAGTGTAGAATGTGTATCTCTGTATATAAATGTAGAATGTGTATCTCTGTATCTTAGTGTAGAATGTGTATCTCTGTATCTTAGTGTAGAATGTGTATCTCTGTATCTTAGTGTATAATGTGTATCTCTGTATCTTAGTGTAGAATGTGTATCTCTGTATCTTAGTGTAGAATGTGTATCTCTGTATCTTAGTGTAGAATGTGTATCTCTGTATATTAGTGTAGAATGTGTATCTCTGTATATTAATGTAGAATGTGTACAGTGTCTATACTGCATTAATGCATTCATGTCCTTGTTCCTGTATTGTGTCTGTACCTCAGCCTAAAAGCACAGTCAAAGCGCTGTATGACTACAGAGCCATGAGATTTGATGAACTCAACTTCTGCAAGGGGGCTCTGATCCACAATGTGTCCAAAGACTGTGACGGATGGTGAGGTTCTGAGCAGACAGACAATTGTTACGCCCCCATATGTTACGCCCACATATGTTACGCCCCCATATGTTACGCCTCCACACGTTACGCCCCCATATGTTACGCCCCATATGTTACGCCCCCATATGTTACGCCCACATATGTTACGCCCACATATGTTACGCCCCCATATGTGACGCCTCCACACGTTACGCCCCCATATGTTACGCCTCCACACGTTACGCCCCCATATGTTACGCCCCCATATGTTACGCCTCCACACGTTACGCCCCCATATGTTACGCCTCCACACGTTACGCCTCCACACGTTACACCTCCACACGTTACGCCCCCATATGTTACGCCCCCAAATGTTACGCCCCCATATGTTACGCCCCCATATGTTACGCCCCCATATGTTACGCCCCCATATGTTACGCCCCCAAATGTTACGCCCCCATATGTTACGCCCCCATATGTTACGCCCCCATATGTGACGCCTCCACACGTTACGCCCCCATATGTGACGCCTCCACACGTTACGCCTCCACACGTTACGCCCCCATATGTTACGCCTCCACACGTTACGCCCCATATGTTACACCCCCATATGTTACGCCCCCAAATGTTACGCCCCATATGTTACGCCCCCATATGTTACGCCTCCACACGTTACGCCCCCATATGTTACACCCCCATATGTTACGCCCCCAAATGTTACGCCCCCATATGTTACGCCCTCATATGTTACGCCCCCACAAGTTACGCCCCCATACGTTACGGCCCATGTACAGTACAACCTGTAAACACTCACACACATGTAGAGTACAACCTGTAAACACACACACACACGTATAGTACAACCTGTAAACACACACACATGTATAGTACAACCTGTAAACACTCACACACATGTAGAGTACAACCTGTAAACACTCACACACATGTAGAGTACAACCTGTAAACACTCACACACATGTATAGTACAACCTGTAAACACTCTCACACACATGTAGAGTACAACCTGTAAACACACACACACACATGTAGAGTACAACCTGTAAACACTCACACACATGTATAGTACAACCTGTAAACACACACACACACACACACACACATGTATAGTACAACCTGTAAACAACACACACACACACATGTAGAGTACAACCTGTAAACACACACACACATGTAGAGTACAACCTGTAAACACACACACACATGTAGAGTACAACCTGTAAACACACACACACATGTATAGTACAACCTGTAAACACACACACACATGTATAGTACAACCTGTAAACACACACACACACATGTAGAGTACAACCTGTAAACACACACATGTAGAGTACAACCTGTAAACACACACATGTAGAGTACAACCTGTAAACACTCTCACACACATGTAGAGTACAACCTGTAAACACACACACATGTAGAGTACAACCTGTAAACACTCACACACATGTAGAGTACAACCTGTAAACACTCACACACATGTATAGTACAACCTGTAAACACTCACACACATGTATAGTACAACCTGTAAACACTCACACACATGTAGAGTACAACCTGTAAACACTCACACACATGTAGAGTACAACCTATAAACACACACACATGTAGAGTACAACCTGTAAACACCACACACATGTATAGTACAACCTGTAAACACTCACACACATGTATAGTACAGCCTGTAAACACTCACAAACATGTAGAGTACAACTTGTAAACACTCACACACATGTAGAGTACAACCTGTAAACACACACACGTAGAGTACAACCTGTAAACACACACACACATGTAGAGTACAACCTGTAAAACACACACACACACACATGTATAGTACAACCTGTAAACACACACACACACATGTATAGTACAACCTGTAAAACACACACACACACACACATGTATAGTACAACCTGTAAACACACACACACACATGTATAGTACAACCTGTAAACACTCACACACATGTAGAGTACAACCTGTAAATACTCACACACATGTAGAGTACAACCTGTAAACACACACACATGTAGAGTACAACCTGTAAACACTCACACACACACTCACACACACAAACACATGTAGAGTACAACCTGTAAACACACACACACACACACACGTAGAGTACAACCTGTAAACACACACACACACACGTAGAGTACAACCTGTAAACACACACACACACACACACACACACACACACATGTAGAGTACAACCTGTAAACACACACACACACGTAGAGTACAACCTGTAAACACACACACACACACACGTAGAGTACAACCTGTAAACACACACACACACACGTAGAGTACAACCTGTAAACACACACACACACACACACGTAGAGTACAACCTGTAAACACACACACACACACACGTAGAGTACAACCTGTAAACACACACACACACGTAGAGTACAACCTGAAAACACACACACACACGTAGAGTACAACCTGTAAACACACACACACACGTAGAGTACAACCTGTAAACACACACACACACATAGAGTACAACCTGTAAACACACACACACAACACTTGTTTCCTGCTCCCCACAGGTGGAAAGGGGACTACGGGGGGAAGCTGCAGCAGTTCTTCCCTGCAAATTATGTAGAGGAAGTGTTCGACCATTCCAGAGCCCAGTCAACAGATCAGGTAGGAGCAGGAGGAGGAGGAGGAGTGGTCAGCCTTCATCACATGACCTAACAGTTGTACTTGCGTGTTTGTGCGGTTGGCCTGGCAACGTGTCGATGCGTTGTGCCGTATGTTTACCCGTGTGTGTTTACGCGTCATAGGTCATGGAGAACAACCCTCTGGGCGATATGTGCAAAGGAATCGTGGACATTTCCAAGTGTAATGTGGGTGAGTCTATCGTTTCTGTGAACCCATTCACCACACTGTTCAAACACAGAGTGTACGTATCAAACATGCTGTCGTTGTATATGATAAACACACCGCACGTCAGAGCCCCTCCTCTTCCCTCAGAGCGAGGTCACCGCTGTGCTTAAAACACACCCGGTATCGACAGTACACGACGAACGCTTTAGACCTCCACGACAGACACGCGCTAAATGTACTGTCAGAGTGTACACAGCGTGTATTCTGGTCCTGTACACAGTTTACTGGGCATGATAAATATTTAACTGTCTCGCTTCCTTCAGTGAGGTCGGCGAAGAATGGGAGGTCCCACGTCTTGACGCTGCAGATAAATGAGGACCACAGTGGCATGGTGTTTGACTTTGCAGCAGAGTCCCTGGAAGAGCTGTTTGCTTGGTACCAGGTGGCCTGGGACATCACCCAGAGAGAGATCACCAAGAAGCACAACATGGTGTTAGAGGCTAGTTTCATCATTCAATATGCAACACCTTGAAGAGGCCCTGTGATGTCATGCTGATAGAACACTCGCTTATGTCCTGTGATGTCATGCTGATAAAACACTCGCTTATGTCCTGTGATGTCATGCTGATAGAACACTAGCTTATGTCCTCTGATGTCATGCTGATGGAACACTCGCTTATGTCCTGTGATGTCATGCTGATGGAACACGTGCATATGTCCTGTGATGTCATGCTGATGGAACACTCGCTTATGTCCTGTGATGTCATGCTGATGGAACACTCGCTTATGTCCTGTGATGTCATGCTGATGGAACACTCGCTTATGTCCTGTGATGTCATGCTGATAGAACACGTGCATATGTCCTGTGATGTCATGCTGATAGAACACGTGCTTATGTCCTGTGATGTCATGCTGATAGAACACGTGCATATGTCCTGTGATGTCATGCTGATAGAACACGTGCATATGTCCTGTGATGTCATGCTGATAGAACACGTGCATATGTCCTGTGATGTCATGCTGATAGAACACGTGCATATGTCCTGTGATGTCATGCTGATGGAACACTCGCTTATGTCCTGTGATGTCATGCTGATAGAACACGTGCATATGTCCTGTGATGTCATGCTGATAGAACACGTGCATATGTCATGTGATGTCATGCTGATAGAACACGTGCATATGTCCTGTGATGTCATGCTGATAGAACACGTGCATATGTCCTGTGATGTCATGCTGATGGAACACGTGCATATGTCCTGTGATGTCATGCTGATAGAACACGTGCATATGTCCTGTGATGTCATGCTGATAGAACACTCGCTTATGTCCTGTGATGTCATGCTGATAGAACACTTGTTTATGTCCTGTGATCTCATGCTGATAAAACACTCGTTTATGTCCTGTGATGTCATGCTGATAGAACACTCGTTTATGTCCTGTGATGTCATGCTGATTGAACACTCGCTTATGTCCTATTATGTCATGTTGAAAGAACGCTGTCATGTGTCCTGTGATGTCATGTGTCCTGTGATGTCATGTTTTCTCCAGATCCAGGAGCAGGAGAAGGTGGAAAGAAATGAAGAGGTTGCTATGGAGATGTCTGATCTGGTGGTATACTGCCAGCCGCGCAGCAAGGAGAAGGAACGTTTTGGTAGGATTGTCAGGTCCTTTACTGACCACCAGATGGCGTTCATCTATTTACATTCTGTTCCAACTGTATGATTTCAAGTTAAAAAGCACCAAGTCTGGGTTATTATCAATACAGCATGTCCCTGCTACAGAACGGTGAGACATGATAGATTCTCTTATTTTGGTCTCCACCATTCCCCCCACAGGGAACTATGACTACAAAGAAATCCGCTCCTTCGTGGAAAACAAGATCCCGGCCAAGAACAAGACCCCAGAGTTTCTGAAGTATAACCGTAAGGCTTTGAGCCGCACCTACCCAAAGGGCCAGCGTGTTGACTCGTCCAACTATGAGCCGTACTCGCTGTGGGCCTGCGGCTGCCACATGGTGGCGCTAAACTTCCAGACTGCAGGTGGGTTAAAGGGATGTTTCACAGTTTAATGACATTGTTGCTACTTCAACCTTGTGAATAACCAGTTACAGGTGTGACTTTTCTTTAATGTTCTAACAACACATCTTTCATACTGCGACATATGTATTCACATGTATGTAGAAGTTTTGTAGATAAAATATGGGGGTCTGCAAATTGTCTCGTCCCACCAGTGAGGTAAAGGAAAGGTCGAGTTATGCTGACATAAAAATATATTCTAGACAGTGGGCATTTTATTTATTATATTTAGCGTATATTAATGCAAAGAAGATTACCAGTGATACTAATATTATGTACTACCCTGCATTTAATGTCACTGATGTTACTATTTTCAATATAACTTATTACAAAGATCCTAATATATATTAGCAAAATGTCATTCTTGTTTTCTTTACAATATTGTCATAAAGGTCATTAAGACCGTGGAATAAACTGGAACTGTAGAGTTCACCTGTACAGAAATTATCATGTTTGTTTACGTCCTCAGATAAGTACACTCAACTCAACAGCGCCCTCTTCAGTCTGAACGGACGTACTGGCTACGTCCTGCAGCCGGAGATTATGCGCCACGACGGCTACGATCCACAGATAGAGAAGACGAAAGTCAGGTTCACCCTCACTGTCCGAGTAAGACTGCGATCGTCATCTGGCAGTATTTCCGTTTCACCCTGACATTTCCCTGGTTACAGTGTTTCAGTGAGTGTGTTACGCTGCCCCCTGCAGGTGATTGCTGCCAGACACCTCCCCAAACCGGGCCGTAGCATCGCCAGCCCCTTCGTGGAGACAGAGCTACTAGGAGACACGGAGGAGAACAAGTTTAAAACCATCGTTTATCGTAAGGATCGGCGACGAGAGCGGATACAATTACATGCGACCCGCAGAGCGTTTTAGCTCATTAAAATGGCGTTTTGTACTGGTCGCGTCTTTATTCCAGGTGACAACGGACTGAACCCAGTCTGGAAGGCTCCCCCGGAGCCCGTCATGTTTCCGGTCCACGAGCCAGAACTGACCTTCCTGCGCTTTGTGGTGAACGAGGAGGACATGTTCTCGGACCCCAACTTCCTGGCTCAGGCCACGTTCCCTGTGAAGGGCATCCGCTCAGGTAAGTCAGGACACATGTGCCGCGTGTCTAGCAGCTGCTATGCGAGACACTCACACACTGTCCCATGTCTCAGGCTATCGGTCTGTCCCTCTGAAGAATGGCTTCAATGAGAACATAGAGCTGGCGTCGTTGCTCGTCTACATCGATATGCAGCAGGTGGAGGTGAGTGTCTCACCGCATTTTGACCGTAAACCGTCTCTGGTGGGGTGAGTCGGAGGTGAGAGTCTCACTGCATGTTGACCGTAAACCGTCTCTGGTGGGGTGAGTCGGAGGTGAGAGTCTCACTGCATGTTGACCGTAAACCGTCTCTGGTGGGGTGAGTCGGAGGTGAGAGTCTCACTGCATGTTGACTGTAAACCGTCTCTGGTGGGGTGAGTCGTTGCCGTTCCATGTGTTGACGTGCGCACCCGTTTGTAATTCAGAAAGCAGAGGAGGAGCTCTACTCGTCGTCTAGCCAACTGCGGAGCAGGCAGGCGGAGCTAAGCAACCAGATCCTTCTGTACGACACCCATGCCAACCTCCAGCGGGCCGCCCCGACGCAGGTCCGGGATGACCTCATGAGAGAGTTCAGCACCAATGAGATGCAGTTAGAGAAGATCCAGGACACGTGCCGACAGAAGTACGTCTGTGTTCACGCTCCGTACATATATGACATGCCATGGTGTTAACGGAGTCTGATTCATACCTGGTTTTCTGCTCTGTCCCAGGATCAAGGAGAAGAAAATCAACAACAGTCGATTCTATTCCTGAGTTCCTCCCTCCTGCCAGACTGTCCCAGCCGATAGCCAGAACACACCCTTTTCCACAGATATTGCATCGCGGACATCGTGTTACTAATGTTTATTGTTTTCATTCATGCAGGGTTTCCTGTGAGGTTTCTGAAGATGCTCTAACAGCATAGCGATTGACCGTTTCTGTTATTTTCCTTTCTGAGAGTTTTACAAAATGCAGGGACATCGAGTAGCATTACTGGATTATTTTTTATTTCGTTTTCTTTAGCAAATGTATTCTTTTACTACTGATATAGAAATGGTAATTGCATATTTTAATGCTTCAGATATTTTGCTTCAGTAATCCTCTGAATCTTTCATTATCTGTTTGGATTTCTTTACAAAAAAATCTCAATAAATATACCTCTGCCTGTGTTTATTTGACGAGTTTTACATATCTGATGGCATTGACCCTGAGCGGGGGGGGACCTAGAAATAACCAGGCAGCACTCACATTTTAAACATCGTCACAGACAGTTTATTTTGATTGAAATTATTTCACATCATAGTTCTTATTTTCCTGTAGAAGGTATTTTCATTGGAACAGCCACAGAGCAGTAGCAGTAGCTCAGCTGGAGAAGCAGAGAACGCACACAACAGGAAATGAGGACAGCCTTTTCAAGCTGCAGAAAATTACAGGAATTATGGGAAATCTTGTTTATGTCCATGACTGCGCCGGTGGGGGCACATCAGCAGAGACCCTGCCGTCGTCCACATTAAGACTCAAGGCCCAATTACACAATTCGAATTATAAAAATCTTTACATAGTCAACAGGAAAAAGCAACAGGTCATCTCTCGGCAGAGACAAATGAGACAGAAACCCGAGCGAAGCACAGTGAGCTCCACAGGATAGAGAGAACACGCGGGTGGACGTTTATCACATCGTTTCCTCTACAGTAATAAAGCCATCCACACTCCCGCCCGGCAAGGTTTCTCTCCTTAGCCGGCTGCAAATGTACATCGGAAATCTTCAAAACCAGAAGAACACCCGGACTACAAAACAACTCCTCAGGTCACGCCGACCTCCTCCCCCACGTTACTAGCGTGTTCCGGGGGTGCGTGCTATCAACAGTTACAAAAAAAACCCAGAGAAGAAACCCACAGACTTGAATCTCACCAGCGCACGAATAGTGCAGAAACCGGTCGACAAACTACATTTATATCGTTCCACAGTATTCTGTGCGCACAAGATGATGCTTCAATAACGTTTCAATAATTGCAATTGAATAATTGATTCGGTCGCTGCTGTGTGACACGCAGACGCTGGGTGGGATTGTGCTCCGATCCGGTCAACGTGGCGACCCGTGGACGACGGGCGACGCTTGAGCTAGTGATCGGACCCTTTTTGCAAATTTGTAAAAAAAAAAAAAAAAAAAAAGCTGCACTGCTGTGGCACAGGACGCCACATGTACACGCAAAAATAAACAGGCGACAAGCTCTCGGTTAAAGTGATCAACTCGAATGAACAGCAGAAAGAAAAAGAAAACATATCAACAATAACCATGACAGATTACAGTGCACCTGGTGGGAGAATTAAGTAATGACCACATGCACACATCCTGATGACGAAGGCAACGGTCTCCCTTAACAGGAAGACGAACAGAGCAGAGGGGAACCGGCCGAGGGACACGACATTATATACACTTGTATATACATTACACAGGATGTGACATCACGAGGTTCTAAGCCAGACCAGACAGGCCCTGTTTACAATGACATGTAGTGCCGGCGACATCACAGCACTCCAGTTAACCGGGTACAACTGTGTCCGGTATGTTCTGCCAGAAGCAAACCAAAATCTAGAGTAGTCGGGGTAAGTGGATGGAACCAGGGCAGACAGAATAATGGTGTGATTGTATTGGACAGGCCCCCTGTGGGTTATAGAGAACGGACCAATGGAATTAAGCCACCTACATCCGAAGAGACAAGAGGACCCGTCACTCAGAGGACAGTCTTCTGTTGTCTGCGTGTGTGTGTACATGATTTACATACCCGAATACGGTAACATCACGGCCCTCTGTATAAATACGGCAAAATGTTCCTGACTGTTAAGTGGGCTTCTTCATAGTTTGTTCAGATCTCAAATGTATTTCGACGATCGTATTCCATATCAAGTCCTGTTACAACCGAGGGGATCCTCTGAAACAGTTCTTCAAAACACACACGCACACACACACACACACGGTCTATGGGAGCGATTATATAGAGAAATGTGCTTCTGTGAATTTACGATAAGCCCACAGGAGTCCACGCAACGAAACGGCTTCAAACCGTGCCGACGGTTGACGCATTAGTTTTCCTGTCGTGAAGTTCGAGCAGCAAACACATGAAAACAGCAAAGTAAACGGAAATCGCCTTGTTTAGAAAACAGTGGTACGGCCAACAACACAACCAAACCACCAACTTGCCTCGAAATCCAGAACAGGTCTCATTCTAGTATTTCGGAGGCTAAAGGGCCCATTTATAACAGGGCCGTTGGATACTGGCTGTCGCTTTTACAGAACCGGTCACTTCTGACATC
>CM055745.1:3889260-4002590 GCA_029465975.1 Dallia pectoralis | reverse complement strand
CGATCTTATTGGAGCTGGTGTGTATGTGAGTCTGAGTCATTCACTCTGGTAGGGCGATCTTATTGGAGCTGGTGTGCATGTGAGTCTGAGTCGTTCACTCTGGGAGTGCGATCTTATTGGAGCTGGTGTGTATGTGAGTCCGAGTTGTTCACTCTGGGAGTTGTGCTAGAGTGTTGTTGTCCTTCCTAATGACGTCTGAATGTGGAGGTGTGCAACGGGCAAGAACAACAGCCCTTCACAGGTGTCTGGTAAACAGGGACCGAGCTGAGGAGCCAATTACAGCAGCGACCCGGGATTTGGCCCCTCCCCAACCTCAGCCCCACAGGGCCCCAGTAGCAGAGCACCTACGTCAACACTACTCCCAGGGGCCCACACCTCAGAGGCTACGGCCCCCCCGACCCAAAGGCTTGGGGGAGGACGACTGGAAAATGAAAGGGGTGTGACGGACATACGAGGTGGGGGGGGGGTGTTATACCCACTCTTTAGGGAAGGGGATTGGCTGGAGCAGGCTGGCCAGGGCGGGTCTCCAGTCATCATAGTCGGACCTGAATGGTTGGGCAGACAAAGAGAGAGTGAGTGACAGAGCCACAGACAAATAAAAAACCAGCGGAGGATCGGACTGCGTCTGCGGCATTCAAGAACACACACACACAGAACACACACAAAACACACACACAAAACACACACACACACAGAACACACACACACACAGAACACACACAGAACACACACACAAAACACACACACACACAGAACACACACACACACAGAACACACACAAAACACACACACAAAACACACACACAGAACACACACACAGAACACACACACAGAACACACCAATCAGGTCACTCCCTACTGCTTCCACACACATAATACACAGCCTCAGACGGTTTCCTTCTAACGACACAGCATCCCACCCATGTCATCCATCCTCTCAGAAGCAACAAGAAACACGCCCTCTGAATCCTCCAGTCGGACATTAGAGACTGCAGCTGTGTCCAGCTGCTCAGCACGGCCCACACAGACAGAACCTCAAATAAACCCTTGTTTACACATTACACACACACACACACAGAGAGAGAGAGACACACACACACACAGAGAGAGACAGACGCAGGCGATTTGGCAGAGGGTTCTGCCGGTTAAAACTCACAGCATCTTGAGAATGAGTGCGAAGCAGCCCAGCACCCGGTCAGCTTGGGCGGGCAACTGGATTGACAGGGCGTTCAGAGCAGGACTGACCAGCAGACAGTCAATCAGGTTGGGCTCGCTGTCGCCTCCACCTGGGCCTTTTCGTCTGGCGTTGGCAGTGTTGTTGTTGCGCTCCAACTCCACCAGGATCTCGCTGGAGTTGACGATGGAGGGGGGCGGGGAGAGAGGCAGGACGGGTGGAGGAGAGAGGGGAATAGAGGAAGCGGGGGAGAGGGCGAGCAGGGTGGCGGGCGGAGGCGCGGGGGGCTCCGGGCGTAGCAGGCGAAGCGGGAGGGGTGGTTTGCGCTCGTTCTGTTGCTGGCAACCGTTCCGGATCTCCTTGAGGCTGGGGGAGTTGTCCCGACTGCGGAGGGAAGGCGAGAACAAGAAGAATATTGATAGTGAAATTAAGCACGAAAAAACAACTAAAGGTACACTATGCGGTAAGGGATTAAATTAACTGGCACGTTAGTATCCTCTGATGAGGATTTGAGTTAGTCAGGGATGCGGTGCACTCATGTATTTCTGAAATTAGTTTAATGCTTTACAAGTTATTTAAGACACATTAGCATTTAAAGAATATCTTCAGTTTAGCTTTGTCCTCTTCCATCGGCGTAATCAATCGACAATGAAATAACCGTATGCAAACTATGCTACAACAAAAATATGCAACATGCAAGTGTTAGTCCCATATTTCATATCCTTTCACTAATAAAAATGCTTAGTTATCTGAAATGTGGATCAAATTTTATCGACGGTCTGCCTTTAATAACCTACAACTCAGAAAATTGTATGTTGCATATTTCTGTTCTAAAATATGCAATATGCACTGCGCTAGCTAGCTAAACACTGCACTAGCTGTAGGCCGCTAACACAGGCTAACTGCATCAGAGACAATGTCATTGCTAGTTAGTCAGCTGTTACCTCACTCGGAGGAGCATTCAGTGTTGTGTGCAAGTGTTTGTGCACTTAGCTAGCTAGCGTCCGTTAGCCTACAAACTCTAGTCGTTGCTGCTTTTGTTCATGTCGGCCGCATCCTTTTGGCTTCTCCGCCATGCTCTCTGGCTTATCTATACTGACAGGGCAAAACGATTCTACGTGTTAAACTGGTTAAATCTGCAGTAGGTAGAGGATTGCCATGTTGGTACCGGCAGGGGTCCCAGAACGAAGCCATGAGCTAAGGAACAAACAACATATAAACGGCCTATGCACTTCCTACCCTCTGTTATGACCGTTCCGAGAGAGAGCGGCGGGAGAATCACGTATCCGAGGCGATGTTTCTCTAGGGTGGCAATGTCACGGAAATCTTTTAACATTTCTCCCGACGGGGGCCGACAAGATAGTGTTTCGAGGTGATGATGTAATGACAACCAATTATACAGCTGATTACTCATGTAAACATCCAATTTAAAACGTTCACGCCGGGGGTAGCCAAAGCCAACCAGGGAGCTTGAGCGGGCCCGAGTCTAGTCGATTTGTGTTGGTTTACACTAGAGGGACGGTATCATGACGTCACTCACCTGTTAATGAACTCTTCGTAGCAGGAGTAGATGGCAGCCAGGCACACAGCCACCAGGTTAGGCAGCACGCGGGGGTGAGGACACTGGCCTGTAGGACCGTGCATGCTGAAATACACACACTCAATTAACACACCGCACAGTCTGTGGACCTGGGAGAAGACTGGGAATAATTAGGGCCTGAACTCTGGCGAAGGAGATCGGAAAGAATACCCCGCTGTCGCTGACTCACCTGTGAACGAATTTCTTGACAACCTCCATCCCTGCGTTCAGCTCATTTAATGCCAATATGTACTCCTGAGTGAAGAGACGCAGTCTGGGGCACTTCCCAAAGTCCTGTGAGGAACACAGAGAGAGAGAGAGAGAGAGACAAAGATGTGAACATGAGGATGGAGATTAAGAGAGAGGCATAAACATTAAGATGGTAGAAAGAACCAGAGAGAGACATACACAAACACTAGAACAGAGAGAGAGAGACAAACATCAGAACAGAGAGAGAGAGCGAGAGGGAGAGAGAGAGAAATACAAACAGTAGAACAGAATACATTACTGTAGAAAACCTTAACACACCGAGAGTGACCTCTGACATGGAAGGAGTAGGATCGGTCAGCTCACCATATTGTGTTTGAGAATCCTCTGAACCACAGGTGTGAACACCTCAATCACCACCATGGACCGCGGACGCTCACGACAGTGCTGTGCAAACAACCGCAAAGACACCTTTTACTACCACACCTAAACATCCGCCTGAACATTACCTACGGCAGGATAAACAGGAGCTGGGCTTAAAACCCAGGCACAGAGACAAACCCGGGTCTTTACCTTGCAGAAGAACTCACACAGGTCCGGGGGCGGGTGGTTGTTCTCCAGGAGAGGAGCGATGGCCTGCGGGAACACACAAACACCATGATCAATATAACCAAACGGGGTCCCCCGAGGCCGTAACAACGACAAACCGGTTTCCGGTTCCTTCAACCGGCCACGAGTCCATCAACTTGTGCCAGGCTAACCAGGGCCGACCTTCATGAACCCAGAACTAAAACCTCATGTAAGAAAGCCTTTCTCCTAAACTCCCTAGTGTTAACGTCACAAAAACACACACACACACAGGTGTCACTGTTGTCTACAATCAGAGTCTTATCCTCACTCACAAAACGCCCCGAGACAGGTAAATGAGGAGAGCAGCTGCTCACATGTAACAAGCCTAGTTTTAACTGTACCTTGAGAGCTGCCACCGTTTGTTAATGCGACTGTCACACCTCTCTAGAGGTCAGGTATGGACACAAACACTGCCATCACACCAACGGGAACTCACCACAATGATGTTCTCGTGGTCTTGGGCGCCGAGGTTGGTGTTCTAAAGGCGCAGAAGAGAGACAATAGGAGACTGGATCAGAGAGAGAGAGAGCTGACAAATGGAATAGAGACTCCCAATCTGACTGGATCAGAGAGAGAGAGAGAGAGAGAGAGAGAGAGAGAGAGAGAGAGAGAGAGACTCCCAATCTGACTGGATCAGAGAGAGAGAGACTCCCAATCTGACTGGATCACAGAGAGAGAGAGAGACTCCCAATCTGACTGGATCAGAGAGAGAGAGAGAGACTCCCAATCTGACTGGATCAGAGAGAGGAGAGATAGAGAGAGAGAGCTGACAAATGGAATAGAGACTCCCAATCTGACTAACAACTCTGGCTCTGATAAATACAAGGCAGCTCTGGGTTCTGAGTTCCCAGTGTCAGGTGTGTGTGTGTGTACGCGCGTGTGGCCTATTTGTGTGTCTGTGTGAGGCAGGTGGGCCCACCTCAGCCAGAAGGGTTGAGATGATTTGCAGCGGGGCTTGATGGATGGAGTCGTCCTGCAGTGGAGAGCTCAGGGCCATGTCCACCAGCGACCTGATCTCCTTCAGAACCACCTCCCAGCGACTTGGGTGCTTCAGAACCTTCCGGTACTTATAGATCTTTTTCTGGTTGAAAATGAGAGACATACAGAATTAGTCCTTTTAATTTGTTAAGTCAAATTGGCCACGTATATAACACTTTCATAAGGAAAAAAGCTGCCGCAAATTCTGACCAATTGGCAAATTCAATAAATCAACATGAGTTGTTTTATAAATCAAGTACTGATACCAAGAGTGACAACATCCAGCATTTTATCATTTCTCTTTGACGACTCTGTGACTACAGAAAAATGTTAGAATCTTTGTAAATTCCTAATTATTCTTTTGTTTTAGACCTTTAAATAATTTAATTCAAGCGATTCTCTTAAATGAATCACACCGTGACTCATATAAAGCTAAAGAAAATCTGATTAACTTTATAATTGGGGAAAAGCTACCAAAACTACATTCAATCTTTTTTTTATATGGTCAAACTATTCCTTTACAGAAAGTTATTATATTTCTCAGTTTCAGACAACAACTATGACTCAAAAACACAAGCGCAACGAGACAACCCAGAGACCCTGTCAGACGACATCCAACCCAGAGACCCTGTCAGACGACATCCAACCCAGAGACCCTGTCAGACGACATCCAACCCAGAGACCCTGTCAGGCGACACCCAACCCAGAGACCCTGTCAGACGACATCCATACCAGAGACCCTGTCAGACGAGATCCATACCAGAGACCCTGTCAGACGACATCCAACCCAGAGACCCTGTCAGACGACATCCAACCCAGAGACCCTGTCAGACGACATCCAACCCAGAGACCCTGTCAGGCGACACCCAACCCAGAGACCCTGTCAGACGACATCCATACCAGAGACCCTGTCAGACGAGATCCATACCAGAGACCCTGTCAGACGACATCCAACCCAGAGACCCTGTCAGACATTGAATGCTGAGCCCATTTGTATCATCCTGTGCTTGACCCCCCAAAGCATTGCCGGTTACGTGCTGAACAGGACTTGAACCCATTGCTGAAAAGCTCAGCCACATAAAACCAGGTCGTACTCAGCTTAACTACCAAGCTATCTGCATTTCAACGGTTAAAACCTCACAATCGGCGAATGACTGGTAATAACGTGCATCCGCGTCGTACTGGTCGACGTATCGGCAGACACTGGTGAATGTGCGTTCATGTTTGTGTGTTTGCCAACTCTAGAACTCTGGCAGGAAGGTGCTTACATGCAACATAAGAATAGAACAATATAAATTAAACTAAAGGGATGAGGGGGTAGAGGGATAGTATGTACAAAAAAATAACAATAAGATACCAAAAAACAACAGTGCAATAGAGCAAAAAAATGTAGTGCAAATTTGGCAATGTGCAAAAGGAGTGGGTCAGAGTTCGAGGCTTAAGTGAGATGGGTCATAGTTCAAGGCTTGTGTGCACCCCTGGCCTTGTTGAGGAGGCCAGTAGCACATGGGAAGAAACTGTTCTTGTGCCGTGAGGTTTTGGTCCTGATGGACCGAAGCCTTCTGCCGGAGGGGAGTGGATTGAACAGAGAGTGTCCAGGGTGAGAGGGGTCTGCCACAATCTTCCTAGCTCGCCTCAGAGCCCTCGAGGTGTGCAGGTCCTAGAGGCTAGGCAGATTGCAGCCAATCACCTTTTCAGCTGAGCGGATAATACGCTGCAGTCTGCTCCTGTCTTTGGCTGTAGCAGCAGGGTACCAGACGGTGATGGATGAGGTGAGGATGGACTCAATGATGGCTGAGTAGAAGTGGACCATCATAGTCTTAGGCAGGTTGAATTTCTTCAGCTGCCGAAGGAAGTACATCCTCTGTTGAGCTTTCCTGGTCAGTGAGCAGATGTTTAAATCCCACTTGAGGTCCTGTGAGAGGATGGTGCCCAGGAAGCGGAAGGACTCTACCGTATTGATGGGGGAGCCACACAGGGTGATGGGTGAGAGTGGGGCTGAGTTTCTCCTGAAGTCCACAACCATCTCCACTGTCTTTAGAGCATTGAGCTCTAAGTTGTTCTGGCTGCACCACGTCACCAGTTTGTCAGCTTCCAGCCTGTAGTCGGACTCGTCCCCACCGGAGATGAGCCCAATGAGGGTGGTGTCGTCCGCAAACTTTAGGATCTTAACAGATGGGTGACTTGAGGTGCAACTGTTGGTGTACAGGGAGAAGAGCAGAGGAGAAAGGACACAGCCCTGGGGGGACCCGGTGCTAATGGACCGGGAGTCAGAGACTTGTGACCCCAGCTTGACGCACTGCTTCCTGTCAGACAGGAAGTCTGTGATCCACCTGCAGGTGGAGTCTGGAACGTTGAGCTGGGAGAGCTTGTCATGTAGAAGGGCAGGGATGATGGTGTTGAAGGCGGAGCTGAAGTCAACAAACAGGATCCTCGCATATGTTGCAGGGGAATCCAGGTGCTGTGAAGTGGAGGGTCATGTTGACTGCATCGTCCACCGACCGGTTGGCTCTGTAGGCAAACTGCAGGGGGTCTAGTAGAGGGTCTGTGATTGTTTACAGATGAGCCAGCACAAGACGTTCGAAGGACTTCATTACCACAGAGGTCAGCGCGACGGGTCTGTAGTCATTATGTCCTGTTGGCCTTGGCTTTTTAGGCACTGGGATGATGGTGGAGGCCTTAAGACAGGCTGGCACATGGCATGTCTCCAGGCTGGCACATGGTGTCTGGGAGGTGTTGAAGATGGCGGTGAACACGGAGACAGCTGGTCAGCGCAGTGCTTAAGGGTGGCTGGAGAGATAGAGTCTGGTCCCGCTGATTTGTGGGGGTTCTGACTCTTGAAGAGTCTGTTTACATCTCTGTCTTGAATGGTGAGAGATCCATCTGTGGTGGGGGTAAGTGGGAGAGGGGAGTGCAGGGCCGTCCAGCTGCCTTTCGAATCTGCAGTAATACTCATTCAGGTCGTTGGCTAGGCGAGAATCGTTGGTGGTGTGGGGGGCTCTGGGCTTGTAGTTGGTAATTTGCCTCAGACCCCTCCAGACAGAGGCAGAGTCGTTAGCAGAGAATTGTTGTTTTAATTTCTCTGAGTACCGTCTTTTAGCCACTCTAATCTCCTTGCTAAACCGGTTCTTAGCCTCTTTGAAAATGTCTCTGTCCCCGCTCCTGAACACTTTCTCTTTCTCCAGCCTCAACTTTCTGAGTTTAGCAGAGAACCAGGGCTTATTATTGTTGAAATTCACCCTGGCGCGTGTTGTAATGCAGGAGTCCTCACAGAAGCTGATGTAAGATGTGACCGCTTCTGTGAACTCATCGAGGCTGTTGGTAGCAGACCTGAACATGTTCCAGTCTGTAGTGTCAAGGCATGACTGTAGATCCCCCACCGCATCACTGGTCCACTGTTTTGATGTCCTCACCGCAGGTTTGCAGAGTTTTAGTTTCTGCCTGTAAGCAGGAATCAAATGGAGCATGGTATGGTCGGAGAGACCCAGTGCAGCCCGAGGGACAGCGTGGTAGGCTTTACTGACCGTAGTGTAACAGTGGTCCAGGGTATTCCCTTCTCTGGTGGGGCTGTTGATAAATATCATCACCGGAGACATGTACTTTTACTGGTAAATGTGTATTATTTTACGTTTTGTTAGCGTAGTATAAGTGGGAAAAATGCAAACATGTTGTCCACTGGCAATATCGGTTACAGTTACTTCTGGGTAATTAACGGCACAAAGCAAATTAAACACAAACCAGAACTTTTATATGTTGTCTTGTAATTACAAAATCCAGGCACAGAAGAACACAAAATATCAATAGTGTGTTTTGAAAACTAACCGTCGTTAGTATTGTCTTCCTGTCTTTTTGTATGCTATGAATTCTGGAACCTATGTTAAATGAACTGACCAATACACAGTGTACTAGCTTGAGATCGTTACGAACTAGCGCAGGGGCAAAATGCCCCCACAAAAACAATGATTTAATATTAAAAAATATGCATATTTCAAAAGCACTGTCAGTTCCTAAGCTATCCAGTGCTTGTTTTCTCTTTTGAACAGACATTTTGGGAACTGAACATCGGCAACCAAAAAAGAACTGAGGGATTTAGCCTTCACCATTTTAGCATGTGCTTTTGTTTGTCCACAGAATCACAAATGTTTCAAAATAAATGTTCACAATATGCTCCAATTTCATTATAAATAAATTATTTTAGGTTTCAAACACTGTGTTTTGTGACAAGTAGATGGTACGGATTAATGGCAAAAGGTTGTAAACCCAATTAACCCAGAGATTTTACACAATTTTACACAAATAACATGTGTGGTGAGTGAATATTTGTTTTTTTCATGGCATTAGTTGGTGCTGTGGTTCTCGTGAATAAGAGCCACTTATTGCCCTTTATTCCAGATCTAGGTCAGACTAAACTGATCACTGAGAGTGATCTTACCTGCTCGGATAGGTCCTCCACTCTACTGAATCCGAACTTCATTTTAACAGTTATTGAATGCTTGTATTAAAAACATGTCTATTTCACTTGGGAAGGATCTGTAGTGCTACAGCTGAGGAACTGTATTTTTTTGTATCAGCATTTGGCTAAAGCAAGGCCATGTAGTTAAAATGCTGGACATCCAAATCTGGAGGAACAGACAAATATCTACACTAAAATAAGAACGCGATCAGGAATGCCTCAGCAAAAATGTGTAAATGTTTCCTCAGTACAACATAAAAAACATTGAATACAGGAAGAAAAAACACTTAGGTGAAGTTGTTGACGAACAGCTGAGACCAAGATCCAGGATTTTCTAATCAGGTCACACCCACATAGTTTAAACACTAAAACACACACACACACAAACACACACACAAGCTCTTTAAAAGGGGGACACCAAAGTCCGATTTTTACTAATCCTAGAACTAATCCTAAACTCAGTATAATCCTAAACTTAACCTTAGCTGCTTGACCTAAACGTAACATTCACACCAGAAACTGTCTTTTTCAAAGTTAGGACAGGAAAAATATTAACGTTTTCTGATTAATTCACAGCTAAAAGAACATTTAGTCCTCAATATATTTGTTCAGTCAGAAAGACACACACACACACACGAACATACACAGGCAGAGAAACAACATGTCTCATCTGTAATGACGAGCAGGCAAACACATTCATATGAGGGTTTTTGCTTGGGTCTGTAGGGTGATGTGTTTTCGCAGATTATAATCAGAGGAAAGTGGTGCCTTCGGCTGTGTGTTGTGTCTCAGACGGCTCGCTCTCATCACTTTTAGCTCAATGTCAAACATCAGCACCCAAGTGTCATTTCAACGACCAACACTGTCTGCTCAACGTAGCTCATGAGTAAGGAACTGGTTCTTACATGCCTTGTGATTTACAATCTTGCTCACGCCAGCCATTTTGTGGATGCGTAACATCTGGTCCTAACCTGGCACAATATGTTAGTTTCCTCAGAACAGAACTCTGGGGTCCACGGCACAGGGAAAAACATTTTTTTTTTACCAGGATTAACCGGTAATGTTTGACTGCAAATGACCCTTTGTAAAACAGTGGGTGGGCAACTCTGGTAGGGGTCGGCACTGATCTGGTCTACCTTAAATTCAGAGCCACAACAGACAATGATAGAGAAGGTGAGAATAATTTGCATGTAGAGTCATGTATATGTTAGCGTGTGGAGTCATGTATATGTTAGCGTGTGGAGTCATGTATATGTTAGCGTGTGGAGTCATGTATATGTTAGCGTGTGGAGTCATGTATATGTTAGCGTGTGGAGTCATGTATATGTTAGCGTGTGCTGAGCCAGGTAAAGGTTAGCGTGTGCTGAGCCAGTTAAAGGTTAGCATGTAGAGCCAGGTAAAGGTTAGCATGTAGACTGTAGATCCAGGTAAAGGTTAGCGTGTAGACTGTAGTGTCAGGTAAAGGGTAGCGTGTAGACTGTAGTGTCAGGTAAAGGTTAGCGTGTAGACTGTAAAGTCAGGTACAGATTGACCGGGGTATTTGCATTAGTTGGTCATCCATCCCGAGCTGCTTTATATCCCTGTCTGAGACCACCAGAGATTATGGACGATGATGGTTGTTCAGCCAAACCAACATCTCAGCAATCAATCTCAGGTAGCTTTGCTGGATCATTTCCACAGGATTGGCTTGGTGACGTTCCAGGTTGGTTTGACTACAGCAGGCCACCAGCTATTGCCCAGCGTACATTACTGTTTTGGGCCAGTAGCTTCCCACTGGCATTGATGGCGGCACACTCTGTGGTGGTGGTGTGTACAGTGAGGGTGAAACGGCTGTCAACATCCTAGAGGATGTCATAGAGGAGTGTAGAGATTACAGAGCACAATCTGGATTCACTAACAAATATAGCTGCACTTTGACCCTAGACCAATGTCTGTCCGACTTCTGATAGGAACAAGGCACTCCTTTAACCAGTTTAGTAAACGCTCGGAATCCTAAACGTGTGTCTTGCATTCCTAACTGTCAATCCGCCCGATACGACCGCCGTCGAGGCACGAAGGGAGGTAGATTCATGTAACAGAGTGGGAGTGTAGCTTCAAACAAAATACCTTCTGCTTAAACATCAGACACTCTCTCATTCAAATCAAATACCTCACATACACGGACCAAGCTACTCCTATGGACTCCATGGGAAACAGCCCAACACAAACTCGACACGGCGGTCGACACGCCGCTACGTCTTGACTCTAATCCAAGGAGCATGTCTCTGTGCTCTGTGTAGCCGGCAGTTCAAATCTCAGGGCAAAGTTTGCGTGAACACTGGTGAACTCCTGTGAACACGAACCAATGACGACCAACACAGTAATCCTACCTTCCACTGTAGGGAATGAAACCACTGGTCTCGCAGATAACTGTTAGCTGCCTGTTGGGACACAGATATGTTACAGTCAGACAAGCGGTTGAGCATACACACACACACACACACGTGCACACAGCACGCACGCAAACACACACATACAGAGTCCGCGCGCACACGCACACGTGCACACAAACAGACAGACCGCGCCGCACCCACACCACACACACACACACACACACACACACACACACACATGTGCACTCAGCATGCGCGCACACCACAGACCACGCACACACACACACACAACAGACCACGCGCGCACCCACACACACTCATGCATGCATGCACATGCACACACACGCGCAAACAAAAATGGAGGGAGGACAGAACATACCTGCAGGAGGACAGTGCCCCCCGGGAAGCTGAGCTGCACACAGTATTTGGGGGCGTTGTCCCAGGCCAGCAGCTGCAGGTCCTCGATGGTGCTGTAGGAGAGGACACCCTCCATGTAGCCAGTGGGCTAGAGAGAAGCAGTGAGGAGAGAAACCATGTGAATTCACTGCTTCATAAAGCAAACACAGACAGGCGACAGTATGCAGACGCGGCTATGGTATGCAGACGCGGCTATAGTATGCAGACGCGGCTACGGTATGCAGACGCGGCTACGGTATGCAGACGCGGCTACGGTATGCAGACGCGGCTATAGTATGTAGGTAAGAAATGACACTGCTGTAGCCAAATGGCCATATGATCCGTTTGTTTTGTTTTCAAGCATTAATTCAGGTAGTATGACTCTGCATACTGCATTTATATCCCCACCCCCAAGTCGGCCTGAGATTACTTTAAAGTAAGAAACTAGAAAAAACAAGCAGACAGGAAGTCAAATCTCCTGTGACATAATGGGATATTCAAAAATGGTAAACAGTCAAAAGGTAGAGGCTAAGACAGAGAGAACGTGAGAGGAGAGAAATAAATAGATGCGTTTCAGCTGCACAAGTGACCGTTGAATCTGATCACATGACCTGAAATGTCAACAGGGTGCTCCATGCCTACTTCCCTATGCAATGGGGGCTTTTCCATTATTAGTGACAGCCTCCCTACCCAGTAAATCAACAGGCTGTTCCTTTAACTACCGACGCCCTCCCTCTGCGCTAGCACATCCATTTCTTAAGTTGCGTGTTATTTTCTAGTCAACTCAAACAAACACAGTTCCATACTGTATGTTTTCTTTATTCATGTCAACAGGCCATTCCATTATTTGCAACCTTCCGTCTCCCGTGTGATTGAACGAGCAGTTCCTCCCGGTTTCTTCCTCCCCCTGCAGAAGAACAAACAGGCTATTCCTTTAAATATATCGTCCTCCCTGGCTGTTAGAACAACCTGGCTGTTCTTCATCTTATCTGCCTCTCTCAGAGTTGGTAGACATATCAATAGCCATATTGCTCTATTTCAAATATTGATTTCCGTTTGCCGGAGAACAACAAGTTCTTATTAAACGAAATTTTTATCTGAACGTATTGTGTGCATGTATTTGGCTGCAGGTGCCTGTGCAAATGTTCCAGGTACGCATGCATGCATGCACAAATAAAGACGGGAATACACAGCATACATAACACAGTGAATAGAGAAGGAAACTTGCATCGGAGTTAAGCAAACAAAAAAGTAAATATAGAACAGGCGCAAACCAGGAATTGAAACGCCATAACCTCCACAAGTTGTCGTGGATACAATCTTGTGCACGGCAATCTCACGTCAATCTCATTCACTCGTCATGTAATTCTCCCACACCTCTTTTGATCGTGGCCTTTCATCCAATTTCGTGTCTCTGTTTAATACTGCTTTTTCTACCATGAGAAGTGGAGTACAACTGTCCTGCTCAACACAGCAATGTTACCATGGAAACTGGGAGACATGTGTTTTTTTGTTGTTTCCAGGGAAAGGCAGTTGGAAAAAAGCCTGTCAGGAAGGCGTATTCAGATTCCCTGGCCGACTCGTCGCACAACCGAAAGAATCCATCCATCACGATCCAATCTAGAAGTCTATAATACAACACAATCAGTGTTCACGGTCCAATCTAGAAGTCTATAATACAACACAATCAGTGTTCACGATCCAATCTAGAAGTCTATAATACAACACAATCAGTGTTCACGATCCAATCTAGAAGTCTATAATACAACACAATCAGTGTTCACGATCCAATCTAGAAGTCTATAATACAACACAATCAGTGTTCACGATCCAATCTAGAAGTCTATAATACAACACAATCAGTGTTCACGATCCAATCTAGAAGTCTATAATACAACACAATCAGTGTTCACGATCCAATCTAGAAGTCTATAATACAACACAATCAGTGTTCACGATCCAATCTAGAAGTCTATAATACAACACAATCAGTGTTCACGATCCAATCTAGAAGTCTATAATACAACACAATCAGTGTTCACGATCCAATCTAGAAGTCTATAATACAACACAATCAGTGTTCACGATCCAATCTAGAAGTCTATAATACAGTGTTCACCAATCTAGAAGTCTACAACAATCAGTGTTCACGATCCAATCTAGAAGTCTATAATACAACACAATCAGTGTTCACGATCCAATCTAGAAGTCTATAATACAACACAATCAGTGTTCACGATCCAATCTAGAAGTCTATAATACAACACAATCAGTGTTCACGATCCAATCTAGAAGTCTATGATACAACACAATCAGTGTTCACGATCCAATCTAGAAGTCTATGATACAACACAATCAGTGTTCACGATCCAATCTAGAAGTCTATGATACAACACAATCAGTGTTCACGATCCAATCTAGAAGTCTATGATACAACACAATCAGTGTTCACGATCCAATCTAGAAGTCTATGATACAACACAATCAGTGTTCACGATCCAATCTAGAAGTCTATGATACAACACAATCAGTGTTCACGATCCAATCTAGAAGTCTATGATACAACACAATCAGTGTTCACGATCCAATCTAGAAGTCTATGATACAACACAATCAGTGTTCACGATCCAATCTAGAAGTCTATAATACAACACAATCAGTGTTCACGATCCAATCTAGAAGTCTATAATACAACACAATCAGTGTTCACGATCCAATCTAGAAGTCTATAATACAACACAATCAGTGTTCACGATCCAATCTAGAAGTCTATAATACAACACAATCAGTGTTCATTTCTTATGATCCATTCTGTACCTCTATAATACAACACAATCAGTTTTCATTTCTTATGATCCATTCTGTAACTCTATATTCCAACACAATCAGTGTTCATTTCTTATGATCCATTCTGTAACTCTATATTCCAACACAATCAGTTTTAATTTCTTACGATCCATTCTGTACCTCTAGAATACAACACAATAAGAGTTCACGGCTCATGAACCATGCCCAAATAGGCCGTTTACTGTAACTAAATATTTATAGAAGCTTATCTTTCAGTAAAAAAATAGGGAAATAAAGGCGCTAGGAAAAGGCGCAAAAGTAATTAAAGACATCCAACTTATATACAGTATGTATGTGCCTTAGGCATTAACGGTGTTGCTAGCGTAGTAGACTCCACCATTTTCTCAATTGCACATGGAATACACATTAGAGACCAGTAGATGGCAGTTCTCTGGACAGCTTGGACAAAGCATATCCAATTAATAGTTGTTCAATGGCAACAGAGACACGAGTAAAGAGAAAAACTTTGCGGGAACATTACTCTGGAACACAGCAGCGGATTACAAACCCGGGTGGGTACTTTAGACATATTCAGACATAGTGGACCCGAGGTGGACCAATTCAAGCTGTATAAACATTAACATGTTTCACGCTGGTGTGTGCGGGGACACTGTGCGTTTCGATCGGACCAGAGACGCGCGCTCAACCTTCACCCTGTTCTCTTGTAACCCAACACAAGCCGCTGGAGCTGTTGTCACCTCGCTGCCAATGCCTTGACTGTCTACATCTGTGCGCCGGTTTTCCTACTGTTGGTCTAGCCGAGTACTTAAACATTTGCATTTGGTTTGGCAGACATGACCGCTTCCTGTGTGAAACATAGTCAAATAAAGGTGAAACGGATTATGGGATACAGTGTAAACAGAGTAAGCATGTCACCCTACGATGCTGGAACATCACTGTTATGTAACGTGCGGGATATCGGAAATACACAACGCTGATAATAAGAAAACACAATAGCGTGGTATTAACATGGCTTCCCAAACGAATGATACAGAATGTGTTTTGAATAAAGCACATGAACCAGTGACTTATTGTGGTTATTGTTAGAGGAACTTCCTGCCATAACAAGGAACCATCCATATAGACCAAGATAAAGGCCTTCTGATTCAGCTCTAATGTGAAGGATCTGGGCCCGGGATTTAATTAGGAACACATTAAGAAAAAAGCATTTAGAAGACCCCCAGGGACCCGGCCACCACCCCCAGGGGCCCGGCCACCACCCCCAGGGGCCCGGCCACCACCACCAGGGGCCCGGCCACCACCACCAGGGGCCCGGCCACCACCACCAGGGGCCCGGCCACCACCACCAGGGGCCCGGCCACCACCACCAGGGGCCCGGCCACCACCACCAGGGTGAACACAATCAGGGGCCCGGCCACCACCCAGAGGGGCCCGGCCACCACCCAGAGGGGCCCGGCCACCACCCAGAGGGGCCCGGCCACGACCCAGAGGGGCCCGGCCACGACCCAGAGGGGCCCGGCCACGACCCAGAGGGGCCCGGCCACGACCCAGAGGGACCCGGCCACGATCCCCAGGGACCCGGCCACGACCCAGAGGGGCCCGGCCACGACCCACCAGGGGCCCGGCCACCCCAGAGGGGCCCGGCCACCACCCCCAGGGGCCCGGCCACGACCCAGAGGGGCCCGGCCACGACCCAGAGGGGCCCGGCCACGACCCAGAGGGGCCCGGCCACGACCCAGAGGGGCCCGGCCACGACCCAGAGG
This sequence comes from Dallia pectoralis, assembly GCA_029465975.1. Lineage (NCBI taxonomy): Eukaryota > Metazoa > Chordata > Actinopteri > Esociformes > Umbridae > Dallia > Dallia pectoralis. Next base: position 3,986,230 of record CM055745.1, on the reverse strand, counting down.
GGCCCGGCCACGACCCAGAGGGGCCCGGCCACGACCCAGAGGGGCCCGGCCACGACCCAGAGGGGCCCGGCCACGACCCAGAGGGGCCCGGCCACGACCCAGAGGGGCCCGGCCACGACCCAGAGGGGCCCGGCCACGACCCAGAGGGGCCCGGCCACGACCCAGAGGGGCCCGGCCACGACCCAGAGGGGCCCGGCCACCACCACCAGGGGCCCGGCCACCACCACCAGGGGCCCGGCCACCACCACCAGGGGCCCGGCCACCACCACCAGGGGCCCGGCCACCACCACCAGGGGCCCGGCCACCACCACCAGGGGCCCGGCCACCACCACCAGGGGCCCGGCCACCACCACCAGGGGCCCGGCCACCACCACCAGAAGCCGGAAATGAACAATAAAGAATATGCATTGCAATTTGTAAGATTCTGAATTGTGATTTTAAAAATCTGTGTACTCGATACTGTCACTGCTCTCTGATGAAGATAGAAACATTTTTACTGTTGTCTTTCTACGGTTTCCACTGTTCTGGTGAAAGCTCCATGTTTAGTTCAGCAAGACGTTTGAGGTGCGTGCGCAAACACGGTCTCCAATCCACATCTAGAAATTACAAACCATCAATGACCGCAGAAGGGCACCCTTCGAACCGGTTCTTGACGGCTGAATAACGTGTAGCCTCTTCAAAAGTCACTTCCTGGTTGCCAATATTCTACACAGTTCACTCAATTTCTGTTTACCAAGTGAAAACGGGTTAGGGGAGAAGTGTTGGTTTGAATGCAATATAGCTGTAATTCCGATAAATTCCACAAAGTGAGACCAATTAAGGTATTCCCGTTAAACTAAAATACATCCAAATGATATATGCAATGCCCAAGCTTCTGAACAAACGGTACGGATCTTACAAGACCTCGATGCTAAACAACAAAAAAGAGATAAAATAAAATGGAACCAGTTAAAGCCCATGTAAAACAATGATGAAAGATGTCTCCATGAGAACATTTGATGATCCTGTGAAAAGTGCATGTTTCAGTTTCCTAAACAACAAAGTCAACAAAATGCTCTACCAGTATAGGCTCGCAGTAACTTCACAAAACTTTAGGAGCAGCACACAAAACCTGAAGCACATCTTTGCTCTGTGACTTTGTAAACCTCTCATCTCCAGAACTGTAATGGATCGGAGTGGAAGCTCCTGTTCGATAATGAACCATCTATTCAAACAAAGTGTATGTCCCTGGCACTATAAAGGACGGCTCAACCTTCTTAAGCCAAAGCTAAATAGATTTCAATGGTCGTGGTTGTTCCAACCGTAAAATAGCCTCATGTTGAGAATAGCCGAGTTAGAAGCACGTCCCAGTCCAAAAGACAAAAAGTAGAAAGATGGAGAAACAAAGGTGTTGTTAAACGCATATCACTAGCTAACAAGCTAGATAACTAGCCAGCTATGTGACCCGTGGTAGAATCAAAAATTGTTGCCAGGGAGGGACTATTGGACAATGCTTTGAACACATTGAAAAAGAAAGAGTCGACTGGCTTGTAAAGACACAGAACATCACATTTAAAATGTCCCTAACCAGAACATGGTTTCAAACTAGGAACCTTTTTGTCACTGGTCAGATGACCGTCATAAAATAAAAGGCTTAATTCAGACTTGATGTTTTGTTAAGAGTCATCCATAGATCTGCAAAAATTCATCTTTACCCCGCCACTTCCTCAATACAGAAATGTCTAAAAAGCTGTAACTGGAAAAAAGACAATACACTTGATTGCAATACAATTCAATCCAATCCATTAGGAAAGCCCTTTGAGGGAAGATTTGTCAACATTGGATTTGACCTTTATAACAAAAAAATTATAGTGAGATCATTAAACAAAGTGAATTAATAAAATCAACAAATGCCACAAAATCATTTAAAATATTTTTTTTCAGGAACTAGCATCAAAGCTAAAGCCAATCTGATTAACCTGAAAAAGCATGTGACGGGAGCAAATTATCAAACAGCTTCGGAAATTCTGGGCTTGCAACAGCAAAAGATTTCTCCAAACTGTCAAATTCTTAGGGACACTTCTGTCTGCTCTGGAATAAAATGTGTGCTTAAATAGCAGGAGGCCTCAATCAGGCCTGAGACCTGAGCACTGAAACTCTTAATGGCTGCAAACATCTTGGATTGGTCAAACTGTAGCACCTTAAAAAAATTATTTTGGTTTTGTCAATTAACCTCGTTTTCCATTGTGCATCAGATTTTATATTACGCTTGTACTTGAGATAGTGGCCTTTGTTTGGTCTGCACGGTGAATCAAAAAATAGAAATACTCTATATAATTCTATTTATTTGTTTACTGAAAAATTTCCACTCAAATATTTAGATTTTTTTTTATGATATACCCCAGGCAACTACTAGTTTGCTGAATATGGAAAAGAGGAAAGTTCAAAATGTAGCTTGATGATTTAATGATGTCCTAGGCAATAAATGCACAATTTCTTCTGTTACGTTGTTTGGCAAGTATAGAACATTTGTAAAGAACTGAGTAAATACAAAGAAGAGAGGTTGGTGTTTCACTGCATTTCTGTATTGTGACAGTAGGAACAATACTGAGGTGACGAGGCTGTAAATATCCACACACACGTACACGTACACGCACACGCGCACGTTAGCGTTATTGGCAGGTACATAAGTAAATCTTGTTTAGTAGGGGCAACAAGCCAGCTGTTAGTGTTCTAACCCCAGTGTCAGCATGGTCATATTTACAGAATCGCCTAGTATGTTATATTCCCCTGAGATTTAGACAACAAAAAAAGGAACTACATTCAAGCTACATTCCCAGCCTAGGTTTAGCATTCATAAGGCTAAATTATTTATCTATTTTGTGCAAATGAAGCTCCAGCCCGACTATCATGGCTTGGACCAAAGATGTGATGTTACAGCCATAGTCATGAATTTGTTCACTATAAGAACTTCACAAATGTGGTTCCGATACTAAAATGTACTTCAAAAGTGCTCTCTTAACATGGCTAGCATATGGATTACCAATTAAAGTTTCCAAAATAATCACCTTTGTGAAACATACCTTGGAACAGTGTTCAGTTCAATGTTTTTTCTTCTTACTTAACGTGTGTTTATATAGAAAGTTGTCTCATCTACTGTTTTCAATCGCTGATAGTGACGTTTCTCTGTGCAGTTTGAGCCTTAAAGAAGCAGTGTGGCCTAACCCTGTTCTTAGTTTCTGTCTGTTCACTTAAAGAGATAATAGGACTCTAGAGATATCAGTGCTGCAATATAATTTTAATCGAAAAAAAAAGGTCTGACAGGAAGTCATTGTAATGGGTTAGTGTTACGCAAATATGATGCAGAACCCGAAAAGCAGAATGAGTCACATTTCTTACATCTGACCATGTCTTTATATAGTCGCCAACCTCGCCGATCACAAATGAAAGCATCTACATTGTGGGACTTGTCTCCTAACGCTGAGAACTACAGGAAAAGGGAAGCGTGTAGTGTACTAGGAAAAAAACATCCAGGAGAAACCATGTGATGTGGCTCAGTTCAGTAAGTTATGTGACCAAATACGAAAACGTCCCATTGTTATGATAACTCATCAGCGCAATGAAGTAAAACACCGTAACAAACGAATCAAATCGTACATAAAAACCGCATACTGCCGAAGACACAGACTTTACAGATATAATGCAGATATATTACTTGTAAGACATTCTGACTGACTGAGGCTAAGAGACCATTAGTCACGGTCAACTACACTGCCATTAGCACCGCTCTGCTGAACACCGGGCAGCTGTTGAACACCCATTATATTACAGAGGTACGGGCAGTGATAATGATGGACACAGGCTAGAATTCAAGCAAAGTATCACTGCTGCAAACGTACGCCGACGGTAACTAACTATTCGGCGTTGTTTGAATAGGAACAATAAATAAAGGGCTTCCAGGTGGCGGAGTGGTGTAAAGGCTGTGTCACAGTGGAGCGCTTGTAGACCTTGTGAGCACTTAGCGCTCGGCTTACCTCGCTAACTCTTCTAATGTTGTGTTTTGACGACCACCCAGCGCTAGCGTCTAACGGTTAACATCTCATCGGGCTGAATGTCTAGTCGCCTGCACTGAGCCAATCGGAAAACAGGAGAAATCCGTAGTAAAAGTAAACGAAGGCGAGACAAAGAGGGTATTGCTTACGCGTGCGCCAAACCCAACCGCATTCAGATTTTTCTGCTGAGAAGTAGGCAGTGTTATGGAGGCAAGCAATGTCCAGCGCCACCAGGGAGGGAGAGGGAGGGCAAGTGCAGCATCACCCAGGGAGGAGGGAGGGCAAGTCCAGCATCACCCAGGGAGGAGGGAGGGCAAGTCCAGCATCACCCAGGGAGGAGGGAGGGCAAGTCCAGCATCTCAAGGGAGGAGGGAGGGCAAGTCCAGCATCACCCAGGGAGGAGGGAGGGCAAGTGCAGCATCACCCAGGGAGGAGGGAGGGCAAGTCCAGCATCACCAGGGAGGAGGGAGGGCAAGTCCAGCATCACCCAGGGAGGAGGGAGGGCAAGTGCAGCATCTCAAGGGAGGAGGGAGGGCAAGTCCAGCATCACCCAGGGAGGAGGGAGGGCAAGTGCAGCATCACCCAGGGAGGAGGGAGGGCAAGTCCAGCATCACCCAGGGAGGAGGTAGGGCAAGTCCAGCATCACCCAGGGAGGAGGGAGGGCAAGTCCAGCATCACCCAGGGAGGAGGGAGGGCAAGTCCAGCATCACCCAGGGAGGAGGGAGGGCAAGTCCAGCATCACCCAGGGAGGAGGGAGGGCAAGTGCAGCATCACCCAGGGAGGAGGGAGGGCAAGTCCAGCATCTCAAGGGAGGAGGGAGGGCAAGTCCAGCATCTCCAGGGAGGAGGAGGGCAAGTCCAGCATCTCCAGGGAGGTAGAGGGCAAGTCCAGCATCACCCAGGGAGGAGGGAGGGCAAGTGCAGCATCACCCAGGGAGGAGGGAGGGCAAGTGCAGCATCACCCAGGGAGGAGGGAGGGCAAGTGCAGCATCACCCAGGGAGGAGGGAGGGCAAGTCCAGCATCACCAGGGAGGAGGAGGGCAAGTCCAGCATCTCCAGGGAGGAGGAGGGCATGTCCAGCATCTCAAGGGAGGAGGAGGGCATGTCCAGCATCTCCAGGGAGGAGGAGGGCATGTCCAGCATCTCCAGGGAGGAGGAGGGCATGTCCAGCATCTCAAGGGAGGAGGAGGGCAAGTGCAGCATCACCCAGGGAGATGGAGGGCAAGTCCAGCATCTCAAGGGAGGGGGACGTTGACCCATGAGTTCCCAGTTGAAACACTAATGCTGAAAATATCAAAATGGCCTGGCAGAGATGCCTTCAAAGGGTAAGGGTTAAAGGCTTGAACTCTCCTGAATCCGTTGGAAGTTTTTCTAGGTGGTATAATATTGGATATGACAAAATTAGGGAAGGGAGAGAAATTGGTGAAATATACAGTACTGTTTAAAAGTTTGGGGTCACTTAGAAATGTCTGTGTTTTTACATTAAATTAACAACAAATTGATCAGAAATACAGTGTAGACATTGTTAATGTTATAAATGATTATTAGCTGGATACGGCAGATGCAGCATACAATATCTATATAGTCATACAGAGGCCCAGTATCAGCAAGCATCACTCCTGTGTTTCAATGGCATGTAGTTTTTGCTAATACAAGTTTAACATAAAAAAACTGAAAGTGTTCAGACCCTGTTATTGCCGTCAATCTACATACAACAGTCATTTAAAGACAAAGTAAAGACAAATGAAAACATTTAAAAATGTTTATTTTTTTCGTGTACACATGTTTTCAGAATCCAAACCTTTATTTAGTACTTTGTCTAAGTGCCTTTGGCAAACACCCTAGCTTCTTCTAGCGTACCAGCTTTGTACGCTTTATCTAATTTGTACATTTAGATCCCCTCAAGCACTGTCAGATTGTATAGGGAGCAAGTGTGGTCAATTGGCTTCAAGTCGATTTTTTTAGACAACTACAAACCCAAGCCACAATGACTTCCTACTTTGCCATGACGTCAGACACACTTCTTGGAGTGTTTGCAACCGCACTTGTCATTGAGTCCCTATAAGATAAGTGTGAGTTAGACTGAGAAATCACAATATATGGAACAAACATATGGTGTGCAGTTTTTTACCATTTATTTCCTGTAAGAATCAAAGTACTGAATCAATATCTACAATTGAGAGGATTATAATATATGTCCTACTGTAGAATGAGAATACCGTATTGTGAGATTCCTGGCAATTGCCAGCCCTACTGATGACAAAACAATGCCTGTAGGCTATGGCAATGCTAAACCAGAGCCAGTGCCAACAAAAAAGGCTACATAAAAGCAGTGTGACAACAGCAACGAGTCAACGACTAAAACCAAAGCAAGGAAGTCACTTGCAGTGTGAAGCTTTTCTAAATTAATAGTATTCAAATATAACTAGTAGTTGTACGCTGTGATTTGAAAGCCCATAGACTGTGATAGTCGGTTCCAATCAACTGCCTAAAGATGCACATACATTTTATAGAGCAGATTAGTACAATGTGAGGCAAACTTATGGTTGTGAAAGAAGGATGTTGGAATTAACCCAAAGTTGGCTGCAATTTACAAATGTTTCCAAGAATGTTGACATGGGTCAGAACAAATTCCTTGTGCGTGTAAACAGACTTGGCGAATTAAACCTGATTATGAAAAGCATTAGAACATGTTCGTTTTGATTTCGTATAAAACAACTGCTGGTAAATTACGCCACCTTGGAAAAAAGACTTATAGTAAACTAAAAAGAAACATGTTTCAGATCAACTTTTAGATTACATTTTTAACCAGTAAAAACAACGTCATTTATCGCGATAATTGTTTTCAGCGGCGTGAAACTAAAATACAGCAACTGACAGACTCAATTTAAAATTGGATAGCCTACTGTCAACAATATACTTTTGATCAATTCAGTGACCGCAAGAAATGTACTGGATTGAATTATTTAACTGATCACCCGGTTATTGTGGCATGCTTTGGAAAAATATCTGATTTTTAATGATAATGAATTGAAAAATAAACTGATACCCAGTCTTGGCCTAGAAGTATTTACAAATCCAATGTCGGCGGCTGATGTGAGATCCAACAGTAGCTTCCATATCTCACAGAAAATGTCCTCCAATAAGGTAGCGCGCATGTCATATTTATAAGACCATGGCTAATACAATACGTAGAGAAGCATGTAGGTTATTCGACATGAGGACAACAGTAGGCCGTCCACAACAGCCGTATGTTTCATAAAACGTCAAGCACATGAAAAGTGTAGCCAACTACGAAAATCCTTTTAGATGTAGCTACTAGTCTCATAGAGGAAGACATAAAGCAACAATGTTATGTTCATAAGTGTTTTTTGCTTAACATGGCAAGTAGGTTAAATAAGGAAATGGGCTACATTTTCAGATACGTTGATGACAGAAAACACGTAATTTGATCGATGATTACAGTTGTAAACAGCACAATGCCAATGCAATAAAACAAACACCCTAGGGCCTTTGTGGAAATGTATCTCATGTACGTGGACACAGTGTTGCAACAGTAGCTACTCACGGTGGCTGACGCCAGGCTGCTGTCCGTCAAGGTGAGGTGGTGCGGCTCCCATCGCCGTAGGAATTTGGATGTGAGGATTTTGCTGAGGAAGGTCCGAGGGTGTTTGACGACACACACCTGGATGTCCCCCTCCTGTAGGAGTTTATATCGCATCCCACTGCTGCAGTGGACCAGGGTCCTCTTGCACAGCCCAGCGCCTAACTTATTGTTGTTATTCCCCTCCGGGGGCGTCGGAGCAGACGTCTCCCCCAGCAAAGGCTTGTTATCCTCCGACTGATAGAACTGGTTATTGTGATGCTCGTTACCCCCACCACTGCTGTTAAAATCCATATTTAACAAGTGGCAAAAAATAACATAGAGGTAAGAATATATTCACTTTTTCAGAATGCGTTTCTATAATGTATATACATATATAAATAAATAACTATTGGGTGCGAAACTACCGCGATGCAGCCTCAAATGTTAAAACAGTGTTGCGGGCAAAAAAAACGGACACGGCGGAGACACAGATAAAAAAAACGCCATGAAAGTGAATTGGATTGGGGTATTACAAGACAAATAAGTAAAAGGAACAGTAATTGGTTAAATAAATAATCCTATTCATACAATGCCCACGGTAATGTCTGTCCTGTCCTCGTTTTGCTCCCCAGCGAGCTATTCAATACGTTCGGGCCATGGCCGTATTCATTCTGCCATCCCCAGTTCAAACATCGTAATCCATGGTATGAATTCGCACATATCACGCAGCTTTGATCCAGAAAACAACTAATCCATTGGCGAAATGTTTCTTCCGTGTCTTCGGTCTTCAAATGTTCATTGGTATGGTTCCTTTTCTGTCTTTTCCTCTTTCTTCGTAAAAGAACCCGAGCACTTCGATATCACCGCGCCGATTGGTCCCTTCTCGACCACGTGACACCAGTGACGTCAATGGGGAGGCAAGCGGATGCGCCCGGTGCTCGGTTTAGCTCCACTGTGTCCGCCCGTATGCGATATGACTGTGTGTGTGTATGTGTGTACGTGTGTATGTGTGTGTGTGTATGTATATGTGTGTGTGTGCAGTTCCTTCAACACAAAAATGGAGGGCGCACGACCTAGATACGGGGCGGTAACTACATACGAGGTATTTTATGTCATACACTTTGTTTTATTACTTGCCAAGTATCATATACATGACATCAATGTAAATTTAGTAACAAGAAACCCTGCTTTCTTCTATGCAAAAAGAAATTGAACAATACTTTAAATCAATCTAATACTCTAACAATAAAGAAGCTTGTAGACTGATCGATATCTGTTTGTCCCTAAGGGTCTTTATTTAAAGGCAGGTAAAAGTCTTGGTGCTTTGTTCTTTATTTGTAATTTTATTTTCCTTTATCTGTGTTGAATTGCTCTTTGTTTTCATACATTGTATATGTGGTATTACAATTTTGCTAATTTGTATTATAATATGTACTGCATTGTATTGGCATATTGCTTTGTTCTGTTTGAAATAATAAATATGTCTAATAAAAAAATAAAAAACTACATATGAGGTATCCGAGGTTCGGAGAAAACACACACACACACAACTTTTTAAAAATGCTCCTTAGCAAAATACCCCTAAAGTTTATATAAACTTTTTCTTTACAGTTGTCTGGTGATGCTCATTTTTGGAGGTTTAGAATTTGCCAAGGGTTGCGTGGCAACCACAACTCGTTACCGATGCCCCTCGCGACTCGCCATTTTTCAGTTACTCTACGTTGCTAGCTAGCCAACGGTCATGCTAGCCGAAGAAGCCGCTCGCCGTGTGATCGTGGTTCTTCTGTTTTCCAGGTATTAGTTGCAACACTTATTACATAAGTTCCCTAAAATGTTATTTAATATACAAACCTGGTATTTTGTGCTGTGACGCTGAAATAAGATATGTACTCTCTACATTCGAAAACATACGAAATGCAAGTGTTTACGGCATCACTGTGCTTTGGTCTTCCTTTAGCTAACATGTTTATTTTTTGTAACAATAAATAGCTGTATACTATCTTTGAAATACGGCATATATGTGTGTTCGTCAGCTAGCTGTCTGGCACACTTTTAGTGTTTATTATGATATGACAGGCCTACCGGGTAACATTTAATCATGGGCGTTATTTATTATGATATGACAGGCCTACCGGGTAACATTTAATCATGGGCGTTATTTATTATGATATGACAGGCCTACCGGGTAACATTTAATCATGGGCGTTATTTATTATGATATGACAGGCCTACCGGGTAACATTTAATCATGGGCGTTATTTATTATGATATGACATTTTTAATCATGGGCGTTATTTATTATGATATGACAGGCCTACCGGGTAACATTTAATCATGGGCGTTATTTATTATGATATGACAGGCCTACCGGGTAACATTTAATCATGGGCGTTATTTATTATGATATGACAGGCCTACCGGGTAACATTTAATCATGGGCGTTATTTATTATGATATGACAGGCCTACCGGGTAACATTTAATCATGGGCGTTATTTATTATGATATGACAGGCCTACCGGGTAACATTTAATCATGGGCGTTATTTATTATGATATGACAGGCCTACCGATTTATTATGATATGACAGGCCTACCGGGTAACATTTAATCATGGGCGTTAGTTATTATGATATGACAGGCCTACCGGGTAACATTTAATCATGTGCTTATTTATTATTATGACAGGCCTTTTAATCATGGGCGTTATTTATTATGATATGACAGGCCTACCGGGTAACATTTAATCATGGGCGTTATTTATTATGATATGACAGGCCTACCGGGTAACATTTAATCATGGGCGTTATTTATTATGATATGACAGGCCTACCGGGTAACATTTAATCATGGGCGTTATTTATTATGATATGACAGGCCTACCGGGTAACATTTAATCATGGGCGTTATTTATTATGATATGACAGGCCTTTATTTGACAGGCCTACCGGGTAACATTTAATCATGGGCGTTATTTAATTGGGCGTTATTTATTATGATATGACAGGCCTACCGGGTATAAATGGGCTTATTTATTATGATATGACAGGCCTACCGGGTAACATTTAATCATGGGCGTTATTTATTATGATATGACAGGCCTACCGGGTAACATTTAATCATGGGCGTTATTTATTATGATGTTAACATTTAATAATGGGCGTTATTTATTATGATATGACAGGCCTAACATTTAATAATGGGCGTTATTTATTATGATATGACAGGCCTACCGGGTAACATTTAATCATGGGCGTTATTTATTATGATCTGGCATTTAATCATGGGCGTTATTTATTATGATATGACAGGCCTACCGGGTAACATTTAATCATGGGCGTTATTTATTATGATATGACAGGCCTACCGGGTAACATTTAATCATGGGCGTTTTTATTATGATTGACAGGCCTACCGGGTAACATTTAATCATGGGCGTGATATGACAGGCCTACCGGGTAACATTTAATCATGGGCGTTATTTATTATGATATGACAGGCCTACCGGGTAACATTTAATCATGGGCGTTATTTATTATGATATGACAGGCCTACCGGGTAACATTTAATCATTTATTATGGACAGGCCTATTTATTATGATATGACAGGCCTACCGGGTAACATTTAATCATGGGCGTTATTTATTATGATATGACAGGCCTACCGGGTAACATTTAATCATGGGCGTTATTTATTATGATATGACAGGCCTACCGGGTAACATTTAATCATGGGCGTTATTTATTATGATATGACAGGCCTACTGGGTAACATTTAATCATGGGCGTTATTTATTATGATATGACAGGCCTACTGGGTAACATTTAATCATGGGCGTTATTTATTATGATATGACAGGCCTACTGGGTAACATTTAATCATGGGCGTTATTTATTTTGATATGACAGGCCTACTGGGTAACATTTGAAGGAATATTTATGTAAGCAAATCCACCAATGTAGCTTTTTATTGATAATTCCTTTCCATGTGTGTCCACATTACACCAAGCATGAGGTAGGTACAAAGGTACATTTCCCTTTGATGGCAAGCTGATAAATACCTTCCACTAAGGATGATTTAGCATTCACCTAATCTGTATGTGGGAAAACAGGTCTTCTCTAGAACAAAACGAGTTACCCATGACCAGTACATCAAGGTATCCAACCGTAAAGTCACGTAGGGACATTCAAACATGTCCTGAAGCCACTCCAGCATTGTCTTGTCTGTGTGCTTTAGGGTGTTGTCATGCTGTTGATTAATCAATATTCCAGTCTGAGGTCCTATGTCATTTGGATCAGGTTTTTTAGCACCTCTCTGTATTTTTATGTTTTAATTATTTTCCCTCAATGACCCGTCTCACATACCCAGCAGCAGTGAAAAAACTCAATAGCATGATGCACCATTGTGGGGATGCTAATAACCAGGTTATAAACAGGAACTAATTTTCACAAGTTTGGGATTCAGGCCGTAGTAGATCTTATCAGACCAGATAACCGTTTTCCTCATGGTCACAGAGGCCTTCAGACAAAATGTAATTTCGCCTTTTACTCAGGAGTTTGGCTTTTGTAGAGCCACTCTACCTTTCTAAGGCCTGGCTGATGCAGTGCAACAAAGATTGTGGTCGTTTTTGCAGGTTCTCCAATCTCTGCAGAGAAACTGTAAAGCCCCATCAGAACGGCCTTTGGGTTCTTGGTCAACGCCCTAAACCAATGACCTTCTTGCATAGGCCTACTTACTTACTTTGACCTGACAGCCAGCTCTAGGAAGTCATGGTGGTTCCAAACATCGTTATAGCTTGGTTTTCGCTCTCACATGAAGTGTGGAATGTTATATAGACATTCTTAAGTCGAAATACTAAATGTACATGACACATTTCAATTTTTTCATAATAAATTGGCACACATTTCTCAACGCATTTCCATGTTGTCATTAAAGGGTATTCAGTGTTGAATATGGCAAAAATATATTTAATCAATTTTAAAGAGTCTTTTACACAACCATAAATGTATAAAGTGAAGGTGTCTAAATACTTTCAGAAGGCATTTCAGTAACATGTAAACATCTACCTATTAAAAGTGTTACAATGATAGATAAGGAACCTACCTACTACATGCAAATGTCATCCTGATTGAACGCAGCCATTTTGATTGAGGCGCTAAACATTTGGAAACCATCTTCCGATGGCATACTTGTCTTCTCCTCCTCACTCTTTCTCAAAACCTTTGGAGGTCACAGGGGCTTTTTGCATTCTTATCCAGTGTGGTTTGAAGGGTGTAGAGAGTGGACGTGAGGGGTAAGCATGATCTTTCCATTTCCATACAGTATTTTGGGCAATCCTCAACTCATGGGTCACACGGTCAACAAGTCCTTTTAATCGTCTCACCACTGAGGTTTTGATGCTCCCACTGGGAACTAAACGAGATTTCTCGGCAAGCCTTTTCCATTCCGCCCACTCTCATTAGTCAACTAAACCACAACATTGCAGAGACACGACACAATTCTGCTCAATAATTCTGAGAAACAATCGCAAGCCTCAGTGTTTGTTTTTCCTTTTACTTTCAGCTTTCCCAAATGTACAGCCACTGTGACCGTCATGCCACTAATAAAAGGGGAACTTAAATAACCCCCTGATCTAGACCCGACTGAAATCAGCGTTATCATTTCACATGCCACTCACTGGTGGATATGAATAAGTCTTGTCTAGCAGTCGATGCTTCCAGATAGAATACTGTGTCCAAAATGATGCGCAAGCAATAGTGTAACCGTCGCTGTTCATCAGAGTTCAGTCACAAGACCTTTATGAGAACATCATGGGAGTGCCTTTAACTGAATTAAGTGAATTAACTCCATCCTGATTATCTTAAGAAATCCGGTTGAATTAATTCTCCACATCTACCCTCGTGTTACTCACTCATGCTCTTTATATCCTTGTGGCGAGCGGAGCCATAAACCTGACGTTTTTTCGTTTTTTTAGCTTGAGGTGCCTAAGGTATTTTGGAAAACCTAAAGACATTAAAGTGAGCGAATTCCATGGCAGCTTCTTTGCTACAGCACATAATAGAACACAAAAATACAAACGGCTTTGAACTGCGCCACTCACACTCCTTTCGGTTAACAAACACAAGTACTAGTACCACTGCAGAACTGTTGCATAAAGTGTATCAAAGTGTTTTTATAGCTACACAACGGGCCATGTTTTGTGGAAACCCTGTCAGGACGTGCAGAATCAACATAGTGTTTACAGTAAATGGGTGTGAGGGTCACCACGGAATAGGCAGGTTCTCACAGCAATTCATTGTAACAATTTAACCAATGTTGCATATCGTATCCATGTTGGATATTGTGGTAGGGTATGGAACCTGTTTTTATAGGTATTGTACTTGTTTTATTGGTATTGTGTGTGTTTCTATATCTATAGTGCGTGTCCTAAGCTTGACAGCATAAATCGTGCAAATGCATTTCGCATATGTTTTTCCGGTGGTCTGTAGTGTCTGTGTGATGCGTTTACATAACAAAAGGATGGCCAGCAACATCTGTCACTCACAACAAACAAATGGGTTCAACAGATGCCAAATCGTCAACTCCGTCTCGACAGACTCAATTGAAAGGCCAACCGCAGATATATATAGCGACTTAAGGAGTTGATGTACGTACACACACACACAAAATGTGTTACATTTGTTTCCTTGATATGAAAACAATTGTTGGAAGAAACTTAACTATACATTCACCAAACATGATTTAGTAGTGTCACCAGTGTCAATATGCAGTATTCTCCTGTATCTGGTATTACTCTCCTTTCCGTTACATTTTTGGTAAACATTACTTTTCCCTTGTTTTATAGGCCACAGGTCCCTTAGCTAAGTGAACAACTTTGACAACATATTTTACATTTTCTCATCGGCTGTGTTAATGCAGCCCTGTTCACTTTTCTCAGAGCTGACATTTTTGGTCAAAATAACAATAAAAAATATAATAAAGGTCTGCCACTACACAAGTACTAGTACAGTTGTCAAAACAGGTCGCAAGTCCCTTAGCTAGGAACAATAAAAACGGAATTTGTTGTTTTGAGAGTGTCTGCGCATCTAGTTAAAAAAATAAATGGTAGACCTTGCTGCAAACTGTTGCCACTGCATTATTGCTTTACTCCCCTAAACATAGCATCAATTGTTCTAAAATCCCAAAAGCAGCAGCTAAAACTACAGTAGTTAACAAAAACAAAGAAAGCCATCCCTTTAAAAGCAAAAACCCAAACCATAGCACCCAGATGGACCCAAACATAGTCACCAAGATGCCCTGATACCTCCTATGGTCCTGTCAGATTGGTCCTGTCCGGTCGGCTCTAACCTCTGTTCTAATGTCCCATTGCTGTGCCCATAGCCAAATAATGTGTGAATGTGCAGCTAAACGCGCTGGGCGGATAAACCGGCAGGTCTAAACAGACCCTGCTTTAGCTGCAGACGGAACAGTTTGCAGTTAGCGAAGCGCAGGGCAGCGCAGCCCGTCTTGCACAGATCCGCTTTTAGCATGGGCAGGGTCCGGTGCCACGTTCCTGAGCTGCGGCGGAATTCCCTCACATAGTCATACGCTGTACCTGCAGAGAAGGGAAATACATACTGGTATATTAGAGAGATGCAGTACAGTACATAGTCATATGCTGTACCTGCAGAGAGGGAAATACATACTGGTATATTAGAGAGATGCAGATGCAGTATAGTACATAGTCATATGCTGTACCTGCAGAGAGGGAAATACATACTGGTATATTAGAGAGATGCAGTACAGTACATAGTCATATGCTGTACCTGCAGAGAGGGAAATACATACTGGTATATTAGAGAGATGCAGATGCAGTATAGTACATAGTCATATGCTGTACCTGCAGAGAGGGAAATACATACTGGTATATTAGAGAGATGCAGATGCAGTATAGTACATAGTCATATGATGTAACTGCAGAGGGAAATACATACTGGTATATTACAGAGATACAGTACAGTACGTAGTCATACTGGTATATTACAGATACAGTACAGTACATAGTCATATGATGTAACTGCAGAGGGAAATACATACTGGTATGTATACAGATACAGTACAGTATGTAGTCATACTGGAATATTACAGAGATACAGTACAGTATGAAGTCATACTGGTATATTACAGAGATACAGTACAGTACGTAGTCATACTGGTATATTACAGATACAGTACAGTACGTAGTCATACTGGTATATTACAGAGATACAGTACAGTACGTAGTCATACTGGTATATTACAGATACAGTACAGTACGTAGTCATACTGGTATATTACAGAGATACAGTACAGTACGTAGTCATACTGGTATATTACAGAGATACAGTACAGTACGTAGTCATACTGGTATATTACAGATACAGTACAGTACGTAGTCATACTGGTATATTACAGAGTTACAGTACGTAGTCATACTGGTATATTACAGAGATACAGTACAGTACGTAGTCATACTGGTATATTACAGAGTTACAGTACAGTACGTAGTCATACTGGTATATTACAGAGTTACAGTACAGTACGTAGTCATACTGGTATATTACAGAGTTACAGTACAGTACGTAGTCATACTGGTATATTAGAGATACAGTACAGTACATAGTCATACTGGTATATTACAGATACAGTACAGTATGTAGTCATACTGGTATATTACAGAGTTTAACAGTATAAATGCATGCCAAGTGAAAACATTATGTGTACATTTTTATTGGGTCTGTCTTTAACTCACCAGTGTCTAGGTCTCCCACTACATATACGCTGGCTCCAATAGGGACCGCACCGTACACAAAAGACGAACTGGTCTGAACACAGAGATTCTGATCATCCAGGTATATCCACCTGGACAAAGTATGGGAAGGACACACATGACTACCAGATGAAGCTGGTTCTGAAATGGTGTGCCGTTAATTTGACGTCTTTATTATAATTCTATGACGTGAAATAAAGTTAAACTAAAGAAACACCCATGACTGTAGCAGTGTCCAAACCTTTGACTGGTACTGCCTATTTTATCACCATCTCCAGCCAGTCTAAACATCAGACAACAAAACAATTAAGTATTATAGAAATGATTATGTACCTTTTCATTTCGTCGTGAAAAAACTCAGACTTGCAAGTGGTCATGGGGCTGGTTTCTACATTGTCGGAGTCACGGTTTCTTACGCCTCCAAACACGTATAGTTCCTGACCCACACCACAAGCCACAGAGCCAAACCTGAGGGCAGACATCCACACAAACGACACATGAGACTGTCATGCACATCTTCTAAAGGATCCTAACTGTCACATTCTCACTACAATAACGGTCATATGGCGTCAACGATCAGTCGTACTGCATCAGAATGTATCATTTATTAATCAAACGATTTCTTAATTTGTGGAAAAAAGGGATTGGGAAAAAATATTTTGCATTCAAAGACACTTTTTTAAACGTACAGTGTATTATTGACATTCTGTGTACATCTGGTTTCTGTAAAATTACCAAAGAAACCGAATCACTGTCCATGTGAAACAAACGCAAGCCAACTTGTAAGTTTCACTGTCGGTCTAACTGCTTACGGAAGTTGTTAAATGTTTTTCTATTTTATAAACAACATTATTTGGTGGTAACGTTCTAATTTTCACACATAGTCATCTGGGTGGTATTTTAGCAACCAAGAAAATGACATGTTTTTGCAGCCTTATCTCAGGAATAGATATGTTAAGTGCCATCACATTGTGAAAACAAATGTCAAACCTGCCAACACCTAGATGGGCTTGATCACATTCCTTAGTGACTCCGATTGGAGGAGACGGAGGGTGAGACTTTTACATATGATTTAAAACAAACTAGAACAGTGTACTGCACCAGTGACTGGTTGAATATGTCTGTGCAAAACCAGTGAAACCTCGAAAAAAGAGAGCCTTTGTTTGTCTGGAGACCTAGGACGACCCAGCAGCCATCCATCTGTTCTGTCTTTCTAAAGACCATGCTGACTGGATCAATATTATTACGAGGATTGAAATAATGGATTATAGTATCATGGAGTCACGAGGGAGTCATCAAATGGATCAATGTTCTGTAAAATGTAATGTTCTTTTAGTGCAGCTGTCACCAATTACTAATACATTGTTTTTTTTATTAACGATGCATTTGAACAGTGACTTGAATGACCCTGAATTCAGTGCCAAACCGAAAACCATAATCTGGGGTTGAGTATTCAAAGGGCCAATAACAGACAACTTTCCCGGATGACGCAGGGGTAATCCAAACTTGCCAGTATTACCTCAGGAGAGGTCAAGCATCGTCAGTGGGAATATCCTGGCGTCACCGCGCTCTGGTTATTCACAGGCAGCCATTTTATTGGAATTATTAGACTCGGCAACCTACTGTTCTCAAAGAACTGTATATCCTAGTGTGAAAGCTATTCTTTTTTTACAATGTGTTAAATCCCTACTGTCCAAATCTCTGGCGGTATCTACGGGAGTTCCTCAAGGTTGGGTTGCCGAATTTAGTTTCTGTGTATATTAATGATGTGGCTACTGGCAATTTTCTTATACACTTTTATGCTAACTCCAACTCTTTATAGCAAAAACACAATCTGGTATAGAACTGGCCACTAACTATACACTGTGTGGAATACCTTACCTACTTCTTTGACATTTATTACTTGCTTACCTCTAAATAACAAATTCAAAACCAAATGTATGTTCTTCGATGAGAACCTGCCGTAACCTGCCTGACCCCCAAACATCCCACTCCTGAGCAAGTCTGGTGTTACGTTAACACCTTTAAAATGTGGTCCTTTGTGATATCGCCAAACTTCTTACTTTCATTACACATACCCAAATCACCCACCCGTAGTTAAATTTAAAACCAAAATATTTTCTTGCATCGCGATGTCCTTCACCTCCACTAGCAGGTGTTACCATTTAGTTTACAGGCTGCACACTCTGATTCCGATAAACGCTCATCACTTTAAGCTTTACACTCTGACCCAGATAAACGCTCGTCACTGTGAGCTTTACACTCTGACCCCAATAAACGCTCATCACTGTGAGCTTTACACTCTGACCCCAATAAACGCTCATCACTGTGAGCTTTACACTCTGACCCCGATAAACGCTCATCACTGTGAGCTTTACACTCTGACCCCGATAAACGCTCATCACTGTGAGCTTTACACTCTGACCCCGATAAACGCTCATCACTGTGAGCTTTACACTTTGACCCGATAAACGCTCATCACTGTGAGCTTTACACTCTGACCCCAATAAACGCTCATCACTGTGAGCTTTACACTCTGACCCCGATAAACGCTCATCTATCTGTGACATTTACACTCTGACCCCAATAAACGCTCATCACTGTGAGCTTTACACTCTGGAGTGTAGATGTCTCACATGATCCCTCCAAAAGCTCACACCTCTTTTGGCTGTTATTTATTTTAGTTCTCCACCACTAATGACTGGAATTTAACGCAAACACTGTCTTTGTATCGTGCATTAATTTGACGCTTTTGTTTCATTATCTCTGTATAGTATATATTCAATTGTATATAATTACATTATTTAAGCAGTTGTGCATGTTCTTAGTAGTCTTGTTTGGCAATTGTACGACTTTCCGGAAATAGTCATAGAAAATAAGAACAGGTTCTCAAATGACTTGCCTAGTTCAATAATGGTGAAATCCTTGGTACACCCTCCCCATGTCAACATAACAGGGTTTTCTCTTAATAATGTTTGATGAAGTGGGAGAACACATAGCAAAGGCTCTGAGCTTATCCAGCCATGCAAAACTGCATTGTTCATGGTCCTCGCTTATCAACTCTTCCTCACCTCACCTGACAGGTTTTCACCTGGGTTTATATCAGGGGGTAAGGATAACCATTGCAAAAGTTAAATACTGGGCATTGAGCCCCTTTCTGTCGATCTGGAGGAATGCTTTGTACTCGTGTCCTGCAAGAAGTTCTAACTACTCAGTTTGAGCATGCTGGCAGATTTTTATTTGAAACTTCCTGTTGTGTGGCAGAGTCCTAAATGCCCTGCACCATGGTCCCAAGGCAATCAGGAAGCAAAACAGCCTGGCAACATGACACATCGACTACCATACATCACAATGAGAATTTCTCCATTTTAACAACACAACGTGCAATAATAGTCATGTGATCAAATCCCAAGCATTTGGCAGGTGTCACACTCTCCCGTAGGCTGGCTATTGATATGCACTGACGTTCAGCCCAACGTCCAGACTGCTGCTGACAGAAGTATGTATCTGCACACGTCTATTAAAAATGCCAGTTTGGTCGATTTAAAGGTCAAAATCAAGAGAAACTTTCTCTTTATTCTACATAACAAGAACCAAAGTAAAAAACAACAATAATTTCGTGGATTATAACAGTACATCTGTTTGGACAGTTCACAAACTCAAGGGGATCTCCTGTGCACAAGCTTTTTTAAGTTAATCCTAGAGGATCGACTATTGGGCTCTGACTGGGCCATTTCAGGACATTGACAGTCATCCACTGTTTTTTTTGCTGTGTGTATACTATGTGTAGCCCCATACCATGATCCTGGTGCCACCACGCTAACCAGAGAACCTGAAGGTACAGCCCCATACCATGATCCTGGTGCCACCACACTAACCAGATAACCTGAAGATACAGCCCCATACCATGATCCTGGTGCCACCACGCTAACCAGAGAACCTGAAGGTACAGCCCCATACCATGATCCTGGTGCCACCACGCTAACCAGAGAACCTGAAGGTACAGCCCCATACCATGATCCTGGTGCCACCACGCTAACCAGAGAACCTGAAGGTACAGCCCCATACCATGATCCTGGTGCCACCACGCTAACCAGAGAACCTGAAGGTACAGCCCCATACCATGATCCTGGTCCCACCACGCTAACCAGAGAACCTGAAGGTACAGCCCCATACCATGATCCTGGTCCCACCACGCTAACCAGAGAACCTGAAGGTACAGCCCCATACCATGATCCTGGTGCCACCACGCTAACCAGAGAACCTGAAGGTACAGCCCCATACCATGATCCTGGTGCCACCACGCAGCCCCATACCATGATCCTGGTGCCACCACGAGAAACCTGAAGGTACAGCCCCATACCATGATCCTGGTGCCACCACGCTAACCAGAGAACCTGAAGGTACAGCCCCATACCATGATCCTGGTCCCACCACGCTAACCAGAGAACCTGAAGGTACAGCCCCATACCATGATCCTGGTGCCACCACGCTAACCAGAGAACCTGAAGGTACAGCCCCATACCATGATCCTGGTCCCACCATGCTAACCAGAGAACCTGAAGGTACAGCCCCATACATGATCCTGGTGCCACTACGCTAACCAGAGAACCTGAAGGTACAGCCCCATACCATGATCCTGGTGCCACCACACTAACCAGAGAACCTGAAGGTACAGCCCCATACCATGATCCTGGTGCCACCACGCTAACCAGAGAACCTGAAGGTACAGCCCCATACCATGATCCTGGTGCCACCACGCTAACCAGAGAACCTGAAGGTACAGCCCCATACCATGATCCTGGTGCCACCATGCTAACCAGAGAACCTGAAGGTACAGCCCCATACCATGATCCTGGTGCCACCACACTAACCAGAGAACCTGAAGGTACAGTCCCATACCATGATCCTGGTGCCACCACGCTAACCAGAGAACCTGAAGGTACAGTCCCATACCATGATCCTGGTGCCACCACGCTAACCAGAGAACCTGAAGGTACAGCCCCATACCATGATCCTGGTCCCACCATGCTATCCAGAGAACCTGAAGGTACAGCCCCATACCATGATCCTGGTGCCACCACGCTAACCAGAGAACCTGAAGGTACAGTCCCATACCATGATCCTGGTGCCACCACGCTAACCAGAGAACCTGAAGGTACAGCCCCATACCATGATCCTGGTGCCACCACACTAACCAGAGAACCTGAAGGTACAGCCCCATACCATGATCCTGGTCCCACCATGCTTGCTAGTTGGTAATGTACTTGAAACGTACAGCTTGTTGAATGTTTCGAACCGATCATTTGGAACGAAGAAAAAAAAAAGAGTGCCATTCTCAGACCATAACAGATTCTCCCACATGGTTTTCTGAAGTAGTTTATTTTTAATTGCGTTTGTCTTGTAACCCGATCTTACAGCTCAGACTTGTGGAGAACCCTTGCAATGATTATACTTCATGACGATGTAAATTCCTGCAGCTCCTTCTAGGTTGGCAGCCTCCCTGAATATCTTAACGTCTCATTCATTTTGAGGGGGCTTCATAATTGTTGCAATGTCCTGGAGATGACATATTGCCTCTGCGTCTTAATGTTGGCCTTTTTACAGAGTTCAATTATTTAAGTGATGCCTTCAAAATTAATTGTATCATTTACCTGAATCTGGACCTCTCTATATGAACATCTCCTAGATGTTTTGTCTTCACTGAGCAACTATTCTTGTGCAGCATACTATTTATTAGAGAAATTATCCATTTGTTTCTCCCTTTAACATTATTGGTCTTGTTTTAGCCATTGCATCAAAAAGGCGGCATTTTAAATAAAGGCATGTGGACTTTTAATATCACCTGTGTAGTAAAACACACACAGTATATTATTATTAATTAAACAAGTCGATTTTGTACCTTCTCTCCTTCAGAGGGCAAATTGCAGTCCACTGCCCGGTCTTTGTATCAAAGCATTCTACGGAGTCATACAGCTTTCCATAGGAGCCACCACCCATGGCATAGATCTTCTTTTTCATGGTGGCATAGCAGCCAATCTAAGGAGAGGCTGGCATTACAAACTGCGAGGCTGGTATTTGTCGGGGTTATTTATCGATTGCAAGCTGGAAGTGTTCACGTTCGAGTCTTACCTTGCGGACCATAGTCATGCTGGTTTGGGCGGTCCAGCAGTGCAAGTGAGGGTCAAACACCTCCACGGTCAGGAGCTCCGTCTCCTCGTTCTCCCCTCCCAGGACATAGATCATCCCATCCAGCTCTGCAACACCAAAGTTCTGCCTCGCCTGACCATACGAACAGCAGACGCCTCAATAATACTGGGCAACACTGACTACTGGTGACAGAATTCAGAACTGCAATACACTTTATCAGAGGGCCCATATATGAAACATGGCTACAAGTGAGCCTTCATAAGAATACCTGGATTATTTTGTTACTAAAAAGCAGCATGCGCTGTACGAACTAGTACATACCATAATAATCCTGCACTTGATTTAGTGGAACATTTTCTTTAATCAGAGGTTGTCCAACCCATTAATGTGTCGAATACCGTTTGTCTATAAAACTAGTGGGTTGAATGCTGCTCCGGAGGTTCAAAAGTTTGCATGGAAAAAAACGTCGGCGTTTCCATCTTGTGTGGATCAGTGTACCTGTTTCATTGGAGGAATGGGGCTCCAGCTGTTGGTTTCTGGGTCATATTTCTCCCCGCTGCTTAAAACAGTCTTGTTTTCATCCATGCCACCCATCACAAAGAGGTAGCCCTCTGGGAGGAGGAAAAGGAATAGTGTTAGTCCATAGATGACCACCGTGACTGGGTTGGGTTTGATTTACCGCTACATGACATACAGCTGGAGCTATCAACTAATCACTAACTGCCACTGAGACAGTTTATATTAGCTACGGGGGATAACACTGATACAGTAGCATTCAGTCATACTGTGTAAACAATAAATTGTGCAATATCGTTCTGACAACACCACAACACTATATTTGCTGTACCTGCACTGACGTGTGTTTTCCAATCACTCTCGACCTCCTGTGCTGCAGATGTACGGTGTACGCAATACATTTGGAACACAGTAAGTATGAATGTTCCATGGTCCCTGGCAGACCAGGTTGTGCACGTGTGTGAATTAAAACTGGGTCTGGATTCAATACAAACCTGCAGCAAGCACTCCGTGCCCTATTCGCCCGATGCTCATTGGTTCCAGCTCGATCCACAGCTGGCGGTTTGGGTCATATAGCGGACACATACAGCGCGCCACAGCTGACAGCTTCCGTGTTCTGAACAGGAACCAGAGAACAGGAAGTCAGTTGTGGTCAGTCCTGTTGGTTTTATCTCTGACACTAGAGCTCCGTCTGTAACAGCAATCGCTCTGTGTGTTACCAATACAGTCCTTCAACTTGACTCAAGTCTCCTCTGTGTTCACTTTAAACCAACCGCACACTATTTTCAGTTGGAACCTTCCCTGTCCTTCAAGCGTTCTCATCTTGCTTGTAATAACCAACTGAATGTTTTGCATCAATTTCCATTCCAATTGTTTGTCCATAAATCACACACACGCAGAAATACCACAGCATTCTGTGGAATGAGACATTTTATGGCGACTCATAAATCAACTTCACGTGACATCTGGACATTGTCCCAGCACCTGACACTCACCCCCTCTCCTCCCCTCCCACGGTAACGATGCACTCCGAGTAACCACGAGGTTTGAAGGCAGCGAGGAGAGCTTCGCCCTGCATTGGTGCGCCCCCTAGTGGACTGTTGCAGTACTCCCTGACCACCTCCCTCATCAGAGGCTCCGCCAACATCTGCTCTCTCAGGTAGGACTGGTCCAGCCCCTGGATCCACACAGATGACATCACCTCCTTCGTGTGCACCTGCCAGTGATCACAGAGAGGTGTATCTGAGCATAAGCTAAAAGACTCATTGTAATTGGTAGGGAAAATAACATGTCCCCCAAACTGATGTGTGCATCTTTAAAACAAACATACTCTTCACACTCGCTAGGTTTTCCCTATGACGCATTGCATGGTTGCCTGTTACTGTGATTATCATTCTGTCAGAACTAGCAACTGTACGCACAACGCTAATTTGAGCTCCACAACTGCTGCGCGTCGAGGAAAAGTTCAAATCAAGTCGCAGAACTCTGTGGCAAGCGCTGAAACGATGATTGGCAATATTCAACATCCTCCACCTGCCTCCGCTGCTTTATGTTCTACTTCTGTTGCTGTTCTTTAGGCGGACATCAAATACAACGTGTTGTTTCTTGACAGTCAGAAGAGAAACGCGCAGCAGCAGCATCATTTTAGTATAATAACAGGGCCTCACCCGTCGTGCTTCTAGGTCATGGCTGAGCCAGCGCACCACAGCCTCCAGAACATGCTTCTCATTCCCCACGTTGAGCTTCTCCATGGACAGGATCCCACAGAGCCGGTCAACGGGTAACTCGCAAAACTCCTCCGTTCCAGCCACGTCACGGAAATGCGTCTGGAGGAATTCCGTGGCAACGTGGTGAACATGGTGGAGGCAGTAATGCAGAGAGAAAAGGCGGATTCCGATGCAGTTCTCTGCGGCAATGCAGCTTTCCAGAAACTGGCAACAGAGGGACTTGAGATCTGTCAGGAGCAGCAGGTCAGCAGCCTGGACCATGTCCTGGATGGTATCCTCACTCAGACTGATCTACAAACAGATTACAAGGAGCCGGAGTGTACGTGACAACATATAACATGACAGAAAATGGTGGCTTTGAATAAACCTTTTGGATAAACTAGTAAAATCAACATTCTTAGCTTCTATAATGGTTTTCATTTGTGAGCATGCTTGGTATGTTCTTGTGACCCCAATTAGTGGTCATCCTGAATATGGATTGTTTCACAACATTTTGGAAACAAAAATGTATGCAAGGGACCCAGTGGTAAGTTTCTAGGAATCTACTGTACCCCACTGGTGATGTATTAATTTTAGTTCCATTTAAACATTGTATACTACTCACCTCCCCACAATAAATGTACCCCAATATTTTCTTCATGATAGTAGCAGAGATTCCCTCCAGCACAATAGTGTACATGGAGCCATCTTCCTTTGGAGGATTGTAATTCAGCTTTGTCCTGAAAGATGCCAAAATAGACCTTTCAGAATAATTGGAAAAAGCACCCAGTCTGCCAGTTTTGAGTACGTGCACCCACCGCTGAAACAGCCCCTTAGGGACATTGCATTACAAGCCCTATCGACATCGTAACATAATTAAATACCTGATGTATGGACTAGCGGCTGCCAAGATGTTTTTCTGGACTGGAATCTGTTCTCCATCCAGTACTAATACTGCATCTTGGAAGGATTGTTCTTGACATAAAGAGCGAAGAGCCTTGAGAAGTTTCTGCGAGTGTTGAGGGTCAGACACAACCGACCCTGATGGGCTAACCAATGAGTTAGTGCTAGACATTGTTCACCTAAGTCATAAAGAGACAAAAACATGTCATAAAGAGACAAAAACAAGTCGTCAATGGCACACAGAAAGAAGACATGCCACACCGGATGTGGTCTGGCGGACATACGTCATCAGTGTAGCCTACAGGTTTGTGTAGCTTCATGTCGGATTAGCCTACCTAAGCTAGGCTAACCAGAGCAATCTGAACCAGCCAGCTTTCTATTAATTATTAATGACTTAAGATGCTTATTAGATTAACAGCAAAAAAGACCTCGTTACACCTAACATTGTTATAATTAGCATAATGACGCAATTATAAAAGCAAACACATGCACGTGATATCAATAAGCTAATATACATAGCTAACAGTAGCTAAAGGTAAAGAACAGGGTGCGTCCCAATTAAGTGTAACACCTACTATCTACCTGGCGTAGGCTACAATACCACACGAGTCATAGATAAAGAGATGATTACGTATAATGTAAAGAAATCACGCCCCGTCCAAATACGTCTACAGTACAGTCCCTTCATAAAGCCAGGCTGTTTTTTACTTTTGTATGCAACACGTAGACATGAATACATATTTGATGCCCTCTCTGTACCGAGTTGTGGAAGACGCCCATTGCACGGCCTCAATCCAAACGCGAATCAACGCTCAGAAATATGCAATGTAAACAACATGTCAATTCGAGGTGGAAATACGGGAAACCATGCACCAACCCGGTTCACGTGGAGCTACCTTTCTAGGGATGAATCGATCGGCTCGGCTCTCTTATCTCGTGAACTAGAGACACAGTAGGAACCGAAATCTGCTTCACTGTGGAGAGTTAAACTTTAACTCTCATGGCAGTCCTGACACCCTAACGCGAAAACTTTGTTGACAATGAACACGGCCGGTCTTGCTGTGTCTGGAGGAAGCCTAGGAACATACATTTCCCCAGATTTTAAGTTCCTAGTAGGATGACATAATAAACGACGCCTGCCTTCCGTTCTGGAAACACGCTTGTACATGTGTGGGAAAATAGAATAATCATCGCTGCATTAATGTGTCATGTTATAATCATCTATAATTATCTGTAATTATTTATGCATTAATGTGTCATATATGTTATAATCATCTATAATTATTTATGCATTAATGTGTCATATGTTATCTATATTCATCTATAATAATCTGTAATCATCTCTTTATTAATGTTTCATATGTTATAATCATCTATAATAATCTCTTTATTAATGTGTCATATGTTATAATCATCTAGAATAATCTCTGTATTAATGTGTCATATGTTATAATCATCTATAATTTCTATAATTATTTATGCATTAATGTGCATATGTTATCTATATTCGTCTATAATAATCTCTCTGCAATTAATATGCGTTCTGTTGCAAACATTACAGTTTTAATAATGGGTTTTCCGCCACAGACACTCCAGTTTTGAAAATACACTAGTGGCACAGGCCAAACTATCCTTAAAAAATGTGGAATAATTAATAAATTAGTATAAACAGGGCTTATGCACTGACATGTACTGTTCTACAACACACACACACACAGTCACACACACACACACACACACAGTCACACACTCACATGCTTGAAACTGCTGAAGCCACATTATGCCATCAAGGTCAGTATGAAAGAGACGTTTTTTATGGCTAAACTCTTCAAAGGGGCCCAATAGATAACAGACCATGTGCAGGAGAAACTGTTATGGCTAAACTCCTCACAAGGGGGCTCAATAGATAACTGGCCATCATGCTCCTAGATGATTTATAAGAACTGCTAAAACCGACAATAAGACGTTGTTGGTTGCCCACAATGACCATGAACTCACTAACAGTGAGACGAACAACCCAGATCTGATCTGTGCATGACTAAAAGTCCCCTGGGAGCGTCATATAAACTATGATGTAAAACTATGACCCATGTAAAACTATGTACAAACCTGAGTTCGGGGCTCACAAGGTGAAAATACTAGACAGCTAACTGGGTCACAGTCTGTGGACGTATTGACATTTGTGGAGCCGTTTGGAAGAAGCGTGCAACATGTTGTATTTGTGGATGTATGATCAAAACCTTATGAACTTGCTTGAATTATATTAAACACAATTGTTAAATCTTATTCTCCATTTTGGCATTTGTGATGGACATGGGAATTAATCATGTCAGATGAATTTACGAGTATCCTAACAGTATTCAAAACGTTTATCAAGCAAGCCACCATTAATTTGCATACTTAATCATGGGAATTAATAAATGTCAAACTGGGTGATGTCAAAATTTACTATCCTAACAGTATTCAAAACGTTTATCAAGCAAGCCACCATTAATTTGCATACTTAACATAAATTATCTTATGATCTGTAAATGTCAAACTGGATGCCAACTTAAAAATCATAAATGTTATCTCAGCTACAACAAACTAGCAAACACATCACAGGTACTTCTGTAAATGTTTTGTAGGTTTTTGCATATAATTTGGGAATGCAAAAATGGATAAATCCATATAAAAATCTTGAAATATTCATGCTATATCATTCTTAATACACATTGCATATATCAAGAAGAAATCCCAACTCATGACAACTTTATCAGCTCACTACAGTGCCTTCAGAATGTATACAGACCCCTCACTTTCCCCACCTTTTGTTGGGTTATAGTCACACTTCTTTTCAGAATAGATTACATTACATCGACGCATAAAATATATTGTTTTTTCGCCATCAACCTGCATGTCCCCATTATGACAAAGCATAAACATGTCTTCATATATTAGTGCCGATGTATAGACATTAAATCTGAAGTATTGTACACAATTACACAAAACGTTCCAGAACATGACCCTCCACATTTTTATCAGATGCACCCCGTGTCAGTTGATCATCCTCGAGATGAATTTCTCCCGAATGTTATTGAAGTCCACCTGTGAAAAAAACTATTCGGTTGGACTTGATTCAGTAAAGCTCTGTTGGATCTGTCCCTCAAATCACTGTACAAGTCAGTGCAAAACAAGTCCTCTGAACAATTTCTAGACCTCAGAGTAAGAAAAGGTTGGACAAAAATTAATAAGTAAGGAAAGTTCCCTGAAAAACCGTGACATCTTGGTCATTCCCACAGAGCTTCAGAGTTTCTCTGTAGAGATGGAGGAACCTGCCTGAAGGACCATCATCTCTGTTGTACTCCATTAATCAGGCCTTTATGGTGAGATGCTAGACAGAAACCACTCCTGAGTAAAAGGCCAATGACGCCACGTGTTGATACTCCAACACTAATATGACTGAATAACATAACTGATGATGTCGTCTGATGAGACCAAAATCAAACTATGATGCATGAATGCAAGACCAAAAAATAAACTAGACAGCATCAACTGGCTAATGCCATTCATATGGCAAAGAAAGATGGTGGGAGAATAGGGGGGAAATATTACATTACATACAATACATTGTTTTTGCCATCAACCTGTTAGACCTTAATACATCCTGAAAGACCTTAATATCAAGTAGGCACGTTGGGTTTGAAATTCCTCTTTTTACAGCCTATCATGTTGTGTAACTACAATATCAACTGAATAAAGCGTACTTATTTTTGGGTAGCTTTCTAAATACATGGGGGATTTACCAGCAGACAAATGGCCAAAATATCGCTTTTCAAGTTGCCCCATATCGCTTAAAAATTATGTCTATATTTATTTTTATTTGTCACAATATTTTATATCAGTTTCATCACAACTGTCAAAGCACAATGAGCAAAAAAAAACGAGATAGCACAGACACGACCAAGTTTATTATAATAATATAATAATAAATGTTTCTACCTTTTTTATGCGATCTTAAAAACGGCTCCTCAAATACCCAAGTCAAAGCATTCAGTTTGCATTTAGTTCATAGCGTAAAGCCTATCTATTAATAAAAAAAATGAGGTTGTGCAATATTTGCATGCACACCTACGATATACAAAACAACCTACATTAAAATAGACTAATTGACTAAATGATTCAGCTTATCTGTACAGAGATATCACCGCGAAATGCAACATGTATGTGTCAGTCTTATTGCACTTTATTTTTCTAAATATTGTTCAATAAATATAATACATTATCAGCTGTCAGTGTTTGGACCAAATCATCTAGAGATACTGTAGGCCCTATAGGCTACTGTAGCCTGCGTTTGAGCATGCTGCCTTATTTCTTAATGAACCAGTCTTTGGAAGAAGAAAAAAGCCCTGTAGTTTATGTGCTGAAACCCCAAAACGTGTAATGTAAGCACCCGCCAGCTGTGTGCACTTGTAAAGTTGTTATAATCCTCCCCCATCTTGTAAACAGGAAAATACATAACATAAAGCATCATGCACGCATCCACAAATAATACAGTTTATACCGGCACATGCTGCCAAGTGCTCCTTTTATGGCAGTGGGCGACTGCTCTCTCACTTGTCTGTTAATAACAGTTAAAATGCTGTATTTAACATGTTCTGACGTTTCATAGAAGAATTATATGTTCCTGTGTGAAACAATATTTGTTCAATAAATTAATGAGTTGCAACTATATAGAAAATAAAGCGGTGAATATTGAGGGAACGCATGCGTGGTCTGGGATTATAGGCAATCAGTCTATTTATAAAGTCTTAATTTATGCTGCAATTGGGGGTCTGACACAACATCAGTTCGAAGAAAATCGATTGAGTTATTTTTCTTTTATCCACTTTGTGTTCATTTCAAGTAACCCTGCACAGCAACTCTCAGGGGGAACTCGGTCATGTTTGCTTGTTCTCTCTGTGTGAGCAACTTTCAGCGTCAAGGGTGGACGTGATGTTTCAAACATCAGATCACTGCGTTTATGTATTGGGTGCCCGGAAATTTTTCCAAATAAACACAGCTTGATTCAACTTGGGTGGGCAGACTTATCAACAGACTAATTCTATAAACAAATGAGGGAATAACCAAGCACACCATTGGACCGCGGTAAAGAGAGTTTTATATTCCCACATTCACCAGCTCCGGGGATACCGCACAGCGGTCTCTCTCCGGGCTGACTACCGAGTCAGAAAAACGGATAGAAAATACTGCAGCGCTCGGTAAACAGAGAAGTTAGGGCACAACGTAAAAGTGCAACACTCAGAGCTGCACTAACTATAACATAGATTACAGATAGTTTTTATATAGCTTTTTCAAATGCTTAAATACTTATCCCAAAATGCATCAAACACTCTCCATAGTCCCATATAATAGCCACAAGAAATAACTTTCATCAAAAACTAGCCGTTGATTTATTGGGAAAAAATAAAGCTAAAAATATTCTCTTTTTGAAATAGTTTTTTTCAAATTTTGCGACATATCCCCCAAAATACATCAGTACACTCATCAAAGTATTTTCTAAGAACCGCAAGGAAGTAATTTCATAAAATATCAAACGTTGATTTATTGGGAATAAATTAAAGCTGAAAATGCTCTTTTTGAAATAGCTTATTCAAATTGAGATATGTTTCCCAAAATGCATCAGCACACTCATCAAAGTATATTCTAAGAGCCGCAAGAAATATTTTTCATCAAATATAAATAATGGATTTATTGGGAATAAAGTAAATTTGAAAATGCTCTCTTTTTTAAATCGCTTTTTCAATGTTTGAGATTTATTCACCATCATGCGTAAAACTAATAACAAATAATAATAAAAGATAGGATATAGTAATGAAAAGAAGATAAGATAAAGTAAAAACATAGGGAGGGGGGTGAGTATGAGTAAGTACAGTGTAACTGTATTGCTGAACAATTTTGTTAGGAAGAACAAGATCAATATATCTTTCATAGTATGTGGAAGTAGTTACTAGAATTTGTTTTGTGTTGTCAACAGAAAGTGTTTTTTTTACTAAGAATTGGCAAGATTGATTGAAAGGTTATTTGGATTGAAACAAAACTATGAAAGACAACAAATTTCAGAAGATGCATAAATCATATCAATAAATGTGACATTCATCAATGAGGTACTTACTCTTATTAAGAATTGTACTTAATGAACATTTGACATGCAAAATAGAATTCAAAATATGAATCAACAATTTATATCTGATGATAATAATTTCTTGCAGCTCTTAGAATATACTTTGACGAGTGTACTGATGCATTTTGGGAATCATATCTCAAAATGAGATAATTGAAAAAGCTATTTCAGAAAGAGAGCATTTTCAGCTTTAATTTATGCCAAATAAATCGACGTTTGATATTTGAAGAAAATCATTTCTTGCGGCTCTTAGAATATACTTTGACGAGTGTACTGATGCATTTTGGGGAATATATCTCAACAATTGAAAAAGCTATTTCAAAAAGAGAGCATTTTCGGCTTTACTTTATTCCCAATAAATCAATTATTTATATTTGATGAAAATCATTTGTTGCGGCTCTTAGAATATACTTTGACGAGTGTACTGATGCATTATGGTGAATATATGTCAACATTTGAAAAAGCTATTTAAAAAAATGAGCATTTTAGCTTTACCTAATTTCAAATAAATCAACAATTGAATTTTTAAGAATATAATTTCTTGCGACTCTTAGAATATACTTTGACGAGTGTACTGGTGCATTATGGTGAATATATGTCAACATTTGAAAAAGCTTTCTCAAAGAGAAATATGTGATCAATGTTTTATAAACCGAAGGTTATGCACTTTCACCTTGGTCCCTAACTACTTAGTTCACCGTTACCTACAGTATTCCTTGTCCGCTTTTCGGGACTCGGCAGTCCGCACGGCCGAAGACGTTGTGTCGTATCTTTAGATCATGCG
Organism: Dallia pectoralis; assembly: GCA_029465975.1. Classification (NCBI taxonomy): domain Eukaryota; kingdom Metazoa; phylum Chordata; class Actinopteri; order Esociformes; family Umbridae; genus Dallia; species Dallia pectoralis. The sequence continues at coordinate 3,953,605 of CM055745.1, read as the reverse complement.
AATGTGTGAATGTGGGAATATGAAACTATCTTGACCGCGGTCACCATTGGCTGGTTGGGACCACGCAGGGGAGACGGGCGGAGTGCTCCGGCTTTCAGCTATAAAATTGTAATTTATGTGGGTGGGCTGAGAACACAACGAGTGCTTATGATAGACACTTTTTTCCATTGCAAAGGCAACATAAAACAGCAGACGTACAACAATTATTCAACATTTTCAGACTCGTGAGGTCGGGACACAGTGGGAGCCCGTCATTCCAGGAGCAACTCACGGTTCGGGCTGAAGTTCATTAGAAAAGCAAATAACACTCTGGTATTATGAATCTGTACCACAGACGAGTTGCGCACCTTGGAGTGCCATCCACCTCGCACCTTGGAGTGCCATCCACCTCGCACCTTGGAGTGCCATCCACCTCGCACCTTGGAGTGCCATCCTCCGCGCACCTTGGAGTGCCATCCACCGCGCACCTTGGAGTGCCATCCTCCGCGCTTAATTTCTCAAATGCTCCACTGATTTACCTATATGGAGGCGACGGCGGTGCCATTCTTCCAGCGTTGGGTTTCGTTCCGACTCGACAGGAACCTCCACAAAAACCCCCGTACAGCTACATTGCACTCATCGCCATGGCCATCAAGAGTGCGCAGGACCAGCACGCCACGCTGAGCGGCATATACCAGTTCATAATGGACCGCTTCCCCTTTTACCATGACAACAAGCAGGGCTGGCAGAACTCAATCCGCCACAACCTCTCTTTAAACGACTGTTTCATCAAGGTACGGAGGGATAAGGGTCGACCAGGCAAAGGCAGCTTCTGGACCTTGGACACCAAGTGCCTGGACATGTTTGAGAACGGGAACTATAGACGGAGAAAGAGAAAAGTGAAGAGCCAAGAGACAGCGGGGTCAAAAAGTAATCTCAAGAGGAGCAGGGGTCTAGTTACCTCTTACCCGTCAGCGTCTAACCACCCGGAGGATGCTGGCTTGAGCAGGATGTCCGCAGGAGAGATGGCGGTGGAGCGCACCAATATGGACCAACAGCGCAGACATTATGAGCAACGTGGTCCGCATTTTAAGCAATTTATGGGTGAATTCAACACGGTTTCAAGCAGGGCAATCAACAAATCGACATGTTTTAGCATAGATAGTATCTTAGCAAAAAAGGGAAATGAAATTGACAGAAACAGCGTGACAGACACAGGTTTAGACCAATTCAATTCATCTGTGCTGTTGGGTGCGCGCACGCAACAGGTTTACCAGATGGGGTTCCCCATATGCTCGTACTTATCGCTTATGTGCCCTGAGACAGTTCTGCATTTAAATTAGCCAGAGGTATGTTGGTTAAAAACACACACAAGCAGATAGGGTGTCCTGTGAGACATCGGAAAAACTAAAGAATAACATTGAAAAATAATACGGATGTAGTGTGTGGGAAGTTAGACCATGAGAATAATACTGGAGTTCAACGACCATTTGAGGAGTTTATTGTAAGTGGTTTATGCACCACTATAGGATTTGTCTGGGCTTTGTACAGCATCTGTGGCACCTGTCCGGTTGGTGCGTGGGTTAGGTGTTTAGTGACGTCAGCGCCGCAGGAAAAAATCAAACCCCCAAAAAAGAGCCTAATCTGGATAGACACAGGTATTGATAAGAGCGTGAATTCAAGGGATAAATAAAGTTAATGTGTTAAATTGTTAAGATAATATGATTGATATAAATAGTTGGAAATAAGTTTGCAGTGGATTTTGTAATATTTAAAAAAGAAAAACCGGAGGGTTGTTTCCACATGTTAGGAGTTGTGCAGGTGCGAAAGCAACGTGGGTAAGAGAAATGATAATTTGTTGTTTATTGTCCATGTGATTTTACAAAAAAGAATAAAAAATTGGGATGATTCTTTCAAGTGCCACTAACGTTTTTCTTTGTACTTATTGGTTTTATTAGTAAATTTGACATTTGATCTTGTATTTTACTTTCTGTAGCTCTGTGACTGCTTAATTATACAGCGTTTCATGTTGGGGTTTGATGTGTGATTATACCCTGGCAGTTTTCATTTGAATATTGTTTTGAACTAACTTCACCTGCAAAGAATAAATAAATCGAAGAACCCCAAATAGTAAAAAGATATTGCCCGGGTGACACTAAGAACATGTAGGCCTAATGACACGCAAATGTGATAACCGTTAGGTGTATTCTAAAAGCAGCTGCACGTAAAAGGCACTTGAAAGTGTCTTTCTGTTGATTTATCATCCAGAGAAAACAACTACAACACTCTAGAGAATACGGATGTTTTCTTTAGGAAATGTAAATGTTTATGACGACTATGTTTTTTTATATTGAAGCCTTCTGGATCTCACCTGGGTGACTTCTATTATTCTGGTAGTTAAAAACGGTTTTGTAAACTAACATTTTTTCTGATTCTGAATAGTAAATAAAAACACAATGAATGAAAACAAAATATTGCATATCAGCTTGATTCAATTGTGTAAACAAACTGGGCACCAGTAAACAAACATCTGTTTATAAATCCAACTAATTCCCCGTTGCAAAATTTACAGTTAACACAAACACCACATGAATCCGAGCAGTGCCATCTGTTTCCTCTGTTTCTACTTATATAAAGTTGTTATGGTATTAAACTGCAAAGTTTAATAGGTTTCTTCAGGGTGTGCTGTGACACCTGCATGGAATCTGAGCATTAATTTCTGAGGTATTATCATGAAACGTTGAATAAAACAACGTCCACATCTAAATATAGAATGATATGTGTACACTCCTCTAAACCCCCCATGTGGACTTTGACAGTATACATCCGGGTTGTCTGTGGAAATAAATAAACTTCCCCACATTTGAGGAGAGGAACAAGCATTTCCTGTGTATACGCTTCTTTTGGTCAGATCGTGTAAATAAAACATCATGCTGAATACTATACCGAGGAGAAAATATGTTGTCATTACTCAGATCAAACAGTGATCTGCACATTCAGTCATAAAATGAGGACGAGGTCAAGAGAATAAATAATTAATGAATAAAAGTAGTATTTTCTATTGGGTCAGACGCCTCTGGTTGGCGGCTGCATTTAAAAACCCTGGACATATGTAGGTTTCTGTGTCCCAATCCCCCATTCGGCTTAAAGCATCTGTTACACATGCATTAATCGGGCTCTGTAAAGAGTGTGATTATCTACACACACTTATACATGTACGTTCTTGTGCCGGGGTTCACAGTTGTGGGATCTGTTTTACAGACGTTTTTAAAAATACGTCATTTTCTTTCTTCTCCAAAATGATAGTTGGCATCATTCATTAGTATAATAAGAAATTTCAAGCGCATTTTTAACAACCTACTTTGTTTACAGTATTTCACAGATCTTTATCTGTCACCTTAATCGACAGCATGTGGACTTGTTTCAGCTGCAGCATATTTAATGTAAAAGCAGTCTGCTACTCAGAAGAACTTTTCCCAGTGGAGAGGTGTCAGGAATTAAAAGGTTGTGCTCTACTGTTCTACTGCCACCTAGTGGCTCAAATGTTCTGCACCAACACAGTTCACAATAAATAACAATCAATTATTCCGAATTAGCATTGCTTTGTAATCTCCATATATGTGCCTTTGACACAGATCTACTCTTCCCACTCTAAACCACCCTGGACTAGCTAGTACTATACGGGTCAGTACTATCCTTCTCACAGTAACCCTGGACTAGCTAGTACTATACGGGTCAGTACTATCCTTCTCACCCTAACCCTGGACTAGCTAGTACTATACCAGTCAGTACTATCCTTCTCACCCTAACCCTGGACTAGCTAGTACTATACCAGTCAGTACTATCCTTCTCACCCTAACCCTGGACTAGCTAGTACTATACCAGTCAGTACTATCCTTCTCACCCTAACCCTGGACTAGCTAGTCCTATACCAGTCAGTACTATCCTTCTCACCCTAACCCTGGACTAGCTAGTACTATACCAGTCAGTACTATCCTTCCCACCCTAACCCTGGACTAGCTAGTACTATACCAGTCAGTACTATCCTTCTCATCCTAACCCTGGACTAGCTAGCACTATACCAGTCAGTACTATCCTTCTCATCCTAACCCTGGACTAGCTAGTACTATACCGGTCAGTACTATCCTTCTCATCCTAACCCTGGACTAGCTAGTACTATACCAGTCAGTACTATCCTTCTCATCCTAACCCTGGACTAGCTAGTACTATACCGGTCAGTACTATCCATCTCACCATAACCCTGGACTAGCTAGTACTATACCAGTCAGTACTATCCTTCTCATCCTAACCCTGGACTAGCTAGTACTATACCAGTCAGTACTATCCTTCTCATCCTAACCCTGGACTAGCTAGTACTATACCAGTCAGTACTATCATTCTCACCCTAACCCTGGACTAGCTAGTACTATACCAGTCAGTACTATCCTTCTCACCCTAACCCTGGACTAGCTAGTACTATACCGGTCAGTACAATTACTTTAAATGATTATAGATGTGGGTGTGGTTTAACAAGTTGTATGTACTCACCCTAATGAATTGACATTGAGTTGACAAAGCCGGATTAATCAGCGAGAGGCCAAATAAAGACTGAGAAAAATAGAAGCAGTCTTGAAACTGGTCGTTGTTTCCATGTGCAATCAGCTCTCCATTCTGCACAAAACCATGCCAGTTAAGTCTGCTGGGTTCAAGGAGGTTTAATCTACATGTTTATTATATGTTTTCACTCTCTACATAAACCAACTACACTTGTCCAAATACACACTCAGCACAAGGCAATGGTGGAACTGGGATGAAGATTGATGTGCCCTGCTGCATGAAACATTAGCTGCTAATCAAGTTATGTTTTCTGGCTGAAAACCTTCTAGAGATATCCAGCAGGCCAATGAAGTCTGCTAACTATGTTTACGATATATGCAAACGCACGCACGCACGCGCGCACAGACACACAGACACAGACACACACACACACACACAAACACACACACACACACGTTAATGGCATGCACAAATAAAAAGCATGAATTGGAGATATCACATAATCAAACCACAATGTTCTGCATCAGATAATAACTTTTCTTCCATGAAAACACACAGAATGTTATATATGCCGCTATTCTGCTTAGTCCATTGACTGGAATAAAGAAACTAAGGAATCACTACAATTAGGTTGACACCGCGGGTCTTACATGTAACCTACATGTTCAGTCACCATGGGCACCATCCAAATATCCACAGATTACTAAGAGAACGACAAAACACTTTAAAAAATATGTCAGTATTTTTTTCCCCCAATTGCATGACCCAGCTGGCTTTGATATGCCTCTTTCTGTCAGTATGTAAGGGGAAACCCACTGCTGTGGGTGAAGCACTTACATGTGTAAAGTGTGTTGATTTAAAAATCGGTGAACCCCATACGTAAAAATTGGGTACCGACATGTAGAAATCTGCTTCAGGTACAAAACTAATATGGAATTTTCTACGTCACTCAGCTCATCATGTGTGTATGGTTAAATACTCTGGTTAAATACTCTGGTTAAATACTCAGGTTTAATTCTCTGGTTAAATACTCAGGTTTAATACTCAGGTTTAATACTCAGGTTTAATACTCTGGTTAAATACTCTGGTTAAATACTCTGGTTAAATACTCTGGTTTAATACTCTGGTTAAGTACTCTGGTTTAATACTCTGGTTAAGTACCCTGGTTAAATACTCTGGTTTAATACTCTGGTTAAATACTCTGGTTAAATACTCTGGTTAAATACTCTGGTTTAATACTCTGGTTAAGTACTCTGGTTTAATACTCTGGTTAAGTACTCTGGTTTAATACTCTGGTTAAGTACTCTGGTTAAATACTCTGGTTAAATACTCTGGTTAAATCCTCTGATTAAATACTCTGGCTTAATAGACCTACTCTGGTTAAATACTCTGGTTTAATAGGCCTACTCTGGTTAAATAGGCCTACTCTGGTTAAATACTCTGGTTTAATAGACCTACTCTGGTTAAATACTCTGGTTTAATAGGCCTACTCTGGTTAAATAGGCCTACTCTGGTTAAATACTCTGGTTTAATAGACCTACTCTGGTTAAATACTCTGGTTAAATACTCTGGTTAAATACTCTGATTAAATACTCTGGCTTAATAGACCTACTCTGGTTAAATACTCTGGTTTAATAGGCCTACTCTGGTTAAATAGGCCTACTCTGGTTAAATACCTACTCTGGTTAAAGACCTACTCTGGTTAAATACTCTGGTTTAATAGGCCTAATAGGCCTCTGGTTAAATAGGCCTACTCTGGTTAAATACTCTGGTTTAATAGACCTACTCTGGTTAAATACTCTGGTTAAATACTCTGATTAAATACTCTGGCTTAATAGACCTACTCTGGTTAAATACTCTGGTTTAATAGGCCTACTCTGGTTAAATAGGCCTACTCTGGTTAAATACTCTGGTTTAATAGACCTACTCTGGTTAAATACTCTGGTTTAATAGGCCTACTCTGGTTAAATAGGCCTACTCTGGTTAAATACTCTGGTTTAATAGACCTACTCTGGTTAAATACTCTGGTTAAATACTCTGATTAAATACTCTGGCTTAATAGACCTACTCTGGTTAAATACTCTGGTTTAATAGGCCTACTCTGGTTAAATAGGCCTACTCTGGTTAAATACTCTGGTTTAATAGACCTACTCTGGTTAAATACTCTGGTTTAATAGGCCTACTCTGGTTAAATAGGCCTACTCTGGTTAAATACTCTGGTTTAATAGACCTACTCTGGTTAAATACTCTGGTTTAATAGGCCTACTCTGGTTAAATAGGCCTACTCTGGTTAAATACTCTGGTTTAATAGACCTACTCTGGTTAAATACTCTTGTTAAGTACTCTGGTTAAATACTCTGGTTAAGTACTCTGGTTAAATACTCTGGTTAAGTACTCTGGTTAAATACTCTGGTTAAGTACTCTGGTTAAATACTCTGGTTTAATAAACCTACTCTGGTTAATACTCTGGTTAAATACTCAGATATATATACTGAGGTATTTAACCGGTCAAACATACTTGTGTATCCAACTGGTCAAGCATTTTGCTGACTTAACAGATTCATGTGTTGATCCGGTTTTACTCAGATATTTCAAAACTCTCACTCTCAGAGTGTTATTGATCAGCGAAGCACACTAAAACCAACACCCCTGTCACCCGACGCTGGAGTTAAATACAATGTGTTTGGTCAGTAGCTTCCAATAGACAACACATTGAAGTGCCGTGTGGGATTAGAAAGGATTTGGGCAATGTGCAGAGTGTGCCGACTGAGATTGGGTTGAATACACAGCAAGTCTGGGACTGATTAAAGACACAGAACCGAGTCCTCTTGTGTGACACCGTTGACTGGGCTTTCACAGGTCATTACATCGTGTCCAATCAGTGAACAGCCAGCGTGACCGCTGTTTATTTACACGAATGGAATGGCAGGTCGTTTGGCTCTGAACACTCCCATATTGTGCTACTATGTGGTTCCACTCTGCTCATGTGAACTCAGTTTCGCACACACACAGACGCGCACACACCTTTCTGATCTACACATTCACAGTGAGCTCTCCTTCCCTAACCACGGTTTCTATTATAAAAGTCCTGTCTCATTCAGCATATCGCCCCTCTCCTTTACTTCGTACCAACACTCACACCCTTTCTGACACAGGTGCACATCAAAGACGACGAACGCGTTCACATTAAAAATATATTTATTATTTTATACAGCAATGTTCTCTAACATATTTACATATCCATGCTAACTCAACCATTGATGGACTACACAAAGTGGGAGGACCATGTGAAAATCTGCCAGTAAGACACATCATATACACATTTAATGGCAAACCTCACTTCAAACACACACACACGCACGCAGACACACACACACACACGCACGCACGCACACAGGTTTGTTCATGACTAGGTATCAGACATTGGTAACAACTAATCAACCAATCAATGAACTGCCCCATCCAGACAAAAGACAAAAGCTACTGTATGAAACGTGTTTAGGACCAGCTATTGACCATCCATGCATTTGCCATGCAACATGAAAAGCGGGCAGAGTTCCCAGGTCCAGTATTGGAGAATTGAGGGCTGGTCAGCGTGTCAATATGAATTAACTGGAGAGTTCACAGTCCACACAGCAAAGTAAACACAGAAGGGCCTGGTGTTAAATCACACCTCAACGCAACGACCGAACCCTGGAGACACCGGACACGGAAACAAGGACACCACAGAGACAGAAGCACAACAGAGACAGGGGCACAACGGACGGAGACAGGGGCACAACAGAGACAGGGGCACAACAGAGACAGGGGCACAACAGAGACAGGGGCACAACAGAAACAGGGGCACAACAGAGACAGGGGCAGAACAGAGACAGGGGCACAACAGAAACAGGGGCACAACGGAGACAGGAGCACAACAGAGACAGGGGCACAACGGACGGAGACTGGGGCACAACAGAGACAGGGGCACAACAGAGACAGGGGCACAACAGAGACAGGGGCACAACAGAGACAGGGGCACAACAGACGGAGACAGGGGCACAACAGACGGAGACAGGGGCACAACAGAGAGACAGGGGCACAACAGAGACAGGGGCACAACAGAGACAGGGGCACAACAGAGACAGGGGCACAACAGAGACAGGGGCACAACAGAGACAGGGGCACAACAGACGGAGACAGGGGCACAACAGACGGAGACAGGGGCACAACAGAGACAGGGGCACAACAGAGACAGGGGCACATATTCAGTGTGTTTCTAACACACTGGAGACTAGATACCATACAACAGATGACACATAGCCCAAGGTTGGTCTCACATTTGGACTCAGGACCACATCAGTGTCCATAACACATAGAGAGACTGCTACTTGAACTTTACAACACAGTCAACTTAATCATAGGACACAACAGAATTACACAGTTGTTAACCAGCAGATCACACAAAACACATAAAAACAATAAGTTTGAACATAATGTGTGTAGAACTCAATACAAAAACGAAATCACCTAAAACAAACAACAGACTATAAAAAAATGCCCGTGCTTCAATTACGCAATTAGAGATGAACAAGTCATACATTGTCTACAAAACTATATTCACAAATATATAAGTCAATACCCCAACATGTTAACAATAAGAATATATATATATATATTACTTCAGTCAAGCCCAAATACCAGTTCCACACATTTTAAACCAGTGGTTCTTAAACCTCTCAAAAGGGACCTGGAGTCTTTACACCTGATTAACCTAAAAGGTTAAAAACAACCTCAAACAAAGTCACCATGCTGCCCTCTAGTGGCGGTAAGTAATTACAACTAGATGTTGAGGCCATTGCTTCACGATGGGCCGCGTTCGCATGGAGGACCAATAACACCCGTAAGTACAGGGCTAGTCTGGGAATGAACCAAAACCATGGAGCTGCTGCAGGAAAACACAGTTTAGCCCCTAGCTACCACACGCTACCACACGCTACCACACGCTAATCCTGATCTAAAAACACAGACACCAATGGAGGTCATGATGACAATCACTACACAGAATCACTACACAGAATCACTACACAGAATCACTACACAGAATCACTTTACAATAGGGACTTGTACTAATTGCTTTTGATAGAGACAGGCAAATATCCACAAATACATTACAAGGCACATTGGACAAAGGTGTATTAATCAGGGACAGAGGACTAGAGCAGGTTACACTGTCAGGTATGTGTACTGTATTAAACAGGGACAGAGGACTAGAGCAGGTTACACTGTCCGGTATGTGTACTGTATTAAACAGGGACAGATGACTAGAGCAGGTTACACTGTCAGGTATGTGTACTGTATTAAACAGAGACAGATAATAAGAGCAGGTTACACTGTCAGGTATGTGTACTGTATTAAACAGGGACAGATGACTAGAGCAGGTTACACTGTCAGGTATGTGTACTGTATTAAACAGGGACAGATGACTAGAGCAGGTTACACTGTCAGGTATGTGTACTGTATTAAACAGGGACAGAGGACTAGAGCAGGTTACACTGTCAGGTATGTGTACTGTATTAAACAGGGACAGAGGACTAGAGCAGGTTACACTGTCAGGTATGTGTACTGTATTAAACAGGAACAGAGGACAAGAGCAGGTTACACTGTCAGGTATGTGTACTGTATTAAACAGAGACAGAGGTCAGAGCAGGTTACACTGTCAGGTATGTGTACTGTATTAAACAGGAACAGATAATAAGAGCAGGTTACACTGTCAGGTATGTGTACTGTATTAAACAGGGACAGATAATAAGAGCAGGTTACACTGTCAGGTATGTGTACTGTATTAAACAGGGACAGATAATAAGAGCAGGTTACACTGTCAGGTATGTGTACTGTATTAAACAGGGACAGATGACTAGAGCAGGTAACACTGAGGTATGTGTACTGGTTACACTGTCAGGTATGTGTACTGTATTAAACAGGAACAGATGACTAGAGCAGGTTACACTGTCAGGTATGTGTACTGTATTAAACAGAGACAGAGGACTAGAGCAGGTTACACTGTCAGGTATGTGTACTGTATTAAACAGGAACAGATAATAAGAGCAGGTTACACTGTCAGGTATGTGTACTGTATTAAACAGGGACAGATAATAAGAGCAGGTTACACTGTCAGGTATGTGTACTGTATTAAACAGGGACAGATGACTAGAGCAGGTTACACTGTCAGGTATGTGTACTGTATTAAACAGGGACAGAGGTCTATAGCAGGTTACACTGTCAGGTATGTGTACTGTATTAAACAGGGACAGAGGACTAGAGCAGGTTACACTGTCAGGTATGTGTACTGTGTTAAACAGGGACAGAGGTCTATAGCAGGTTACACTGTCAGGTATGTGTACTGTATTAAACAGGGACAGAGGACTAGAGCAGGTTACACTGTCAGGTATGTGTACTGTATTAAACAGGGACAGATAATAAGAGCAGGTTACACTGTCAGGTATGTGTACTGTATTAAACAGAGACAGAGGACAAGAGCAGGTTACACTGTCAGGTATGTGTACTGTATTAAACAGGGACAGAGGACTAGAGCAGGTTACACTGTCAGGTATGTGTACTGTATTAAACAGAGACAGAGGACTAGAGCAGGTTACACTGTCAGGTATGTGTACTGTATTAAACAGGGACAGATGACTAGAGCAGGTTACACTGTCAGGTATGTGTACTGTATTAAACAGAGACAGAGGACTAGAGCAGGTTACACTGTCAGGTATGTGTACTGTATTAAACAGAGACAGAGGACTAGAGCAGGTAACACTGTCAGGTATGTGTACTGTATTGATCAAAGCAAACCCACTGGAAAATACTGATCAGCAGTTAAGGAGACTTTGTATAATGACAGAGCATCACTGTACTGGATTTTGATGGTTTTCTGTACAAGGTTATTGCTGAGCCTCCAGCACACTAGACAGTGAAGAAGAGAAAGGCTTCTTTGAGAACAGACTGATTGGTAACCACAGCTAATTACTGAGTGCACAGGTATCACTGAAGGGGTTAATTCACTCCGAAGCCATCCGGTCATTGTGTTCACTTAACAGCTTGTACTGCTCTGTAGGACAGACAAAAAGAGTTTAGTCTTTCAATCAAGGCTGGATGTTCTGACAGAATCAGTGGGCTCGGGATTTGAACCCATGCTGCAGTGGAGGTATGTGGACCAGAGCTGGCGTACTTGACTGCTAGACCACAATAGACCACAGATGGACCAGAGATAGACCACAATATGATGCCATTCTAACAGTGTACCAGTCTACACCTCACATGGTGACACATAGTCTTACTTCAATGAAGCATTGTGTTGAATCACGAAAAAAAAACTTATTTTTTAATAAAACAGAAACAGTGTAATTGGTTTTAATCGACGCATTTTAGCATCAAATAGTTACGTTGGATGTCATCGACGTGAGCATGGTCGGCATGGTTACCTTCGTTTAGATTTCCAATGATTGCCTGTTTCTTCAGGAAGTCGTTGCAGAGTTTCTTACTGAGCCCAAAAGCCAGCATGTTATGAGTGAATGTACTGAAAGCAGAGTTCATTTGCCATGAAACAAGGACACACAGAACATGCAGGTAAGAATTCGCTTCAGATTGAATACAGGAATTACATTGCATAGGTCTTTTCCCGCACATAGAACGTATCCTCACTCACCCTAATTGGCCGAAGGCAATATTTTCATCGACCTTTGAACTGTCATCTTTCTCCTCCTGTGTCATGTGACACCACTTCTCCCTACAGGTAGAAGAAAAGCAGAGGGTCTGGAGGTCGTTGGTCATCAGGATAAATCTGACCTCTTAACCACAAAAAATAAACGGTGATAGCTGCAATCAATAAATAAAAATAATAATGATCAAGTCAATCCAAAGCGACGGCCAGTTGGATATAGTCAGATTGTTCAACAAACATACACACAACACACACACACACACACACACACACACACACACACACACACACACACACACACACACACACACACACACACACACATCCAGATAAAAGGTGGAGAAATACTTCTAAACAATAGGAAAGTAGACCAATAAAAATATATAAATAAGAAAAGTGAAACAGTTGAGAATTTATTTGTAGATTACGTACGTAGGTTATGATATAACATGCTACAACATACACACCCTGTTCTATTTTAATATGTTTTTCCATAACAGTTGTTATGCTTTTTCTTGGATTACTATTTGACTTGACAAGCAATGGTCATGTGTCGAGAAAACATGCAACACACTGTACTGAAGAGAAACCATCTGATGCTATGAATGAGAGTAAACATGTTAGCATGCTGTTGTCTGTGAAGACAGAACACGTAGAGACTGAGTAAACATGTTAGCATGCTGTTGGCTGTGAAGACAGAACACGTGAGACTGAGGGAACATGTTAGCATGCTGTTGTCTGTGAAGACAGAAAACATAGACTGAATGAACATGTTAGCATGATGTTGTCTGTGAAGACAGAATACATAGAGACTGAGTAAACATGTTAGCATGCTGTTGTCTGTGAAGACAGAATACATAGAGACTGAGTAAACATGTTAGCATGCTGTTGTCTGTGAAGACAGAATACATAGAGACTGAGTAAACATGTTAGCATGATGTTGTCTGTGAAGACAGAATACATAGAGACTGAGTAAACATGTTAGCATGATGTTGTCTGTGAAGACAGAACACGTAGAGACTGCTGGGAGTTCTGTAAACCTTTTCACATCATACAATGCCATGGGGGTTTGGAAAGAGACCTACAAGGTAATTTTGAAACCCTGCTTCATGTTAACTTAAAATATATTCATGCAAAAAATTGTATTTAACTCAAAAAAATAAAAAGAAACATTATATAGCCATTTTCATATGTAGTCTAAAAGATTCGGCTATGAATGAGAGACTCAGTGGACACAGTGACTGACAGGATATGACGGTTCCACTGCTGCCGCCCACAGCAGAAGGATCCACATGTGTCCTGTTTGTGCTCAGTGAAGCACATCCCTGAACAACACAAACGAAGCCTACGGCACCTGTAGTCACATCTCTGAGTATCCATCTGTTATTTTCCATGTTCCAGCCTCCCATGTATCTATCTACCCTCTGTCCCACATTCCCCCCCCCCCCCTCTGATTCTCCATCTACCCTTTGTCCCACATTCACCCCCCTCTGATACTCCATCTACCCTCTGTCCCACATTCACCCCCCTCTGATACTCCATCTACACTCTATCCCACATTCACCCCCCTCTGATACTCCATCTACACTCTATCCCACATTCACCCCCCTCTGATACTCCATCTACCCTCTGTCCCACATTCACCCCCTCTGATACTCCATCTACCCTGTGTCCCACATTCACCCCCTCTGATACTCCATCTACCCTGTGTCCCACACCCCCTCTGATACTCCATCTACACTCTATCCCACATTCATCCCCTCTGATACTCCATCTACCCTCTATCCCACATTCACCCCCCTCTGATACTCCATCTACCCTGTGTCCCACATTCATCCCCCTCTGATACTCCATCTACCCTCTATCCCACATTCACCCCCCTCTGATACTCCATCTACCCTGTGTCCCACATTCACCCCCCTCTGATACTCCATCTACACTCTATCCCACATTCATCCCCCTCTGATACTCCATCTACCCTCTATCCCACATTCATCCCCCTCTGATACTCAATCTACCAGTGTAAAGGGCAGCAGACAGTTAGAAGGACAGACCTCTCGTCTTCCTTTTCGTCCTCCGTCCCCCTGCCCGGCAGCAAGGCAAGAGGAGACAAAAGGTTAAAGACAGAGGTTGCCAACAAGAGCTTGGAGAAGAAGAAGTTGGTGGCAACAGTGAGAAGATCAACAGCAGTGAGAAGATCAACAGCAGTGAACAGATCATCAGGTGTGAACTACAGACAGGTATGCACTGAACTACAGACAGGTATGCACTGAGGATTCCCTGAATACGTCAAACCCACACCATTTTCCCTTCATTTGTACATGCCCACATAGACAAGACAGGCGCTCGCATACAAAAAGACCACCATCACACCGTTTGAAAAACACACGTCACATTCACACAGTTTTTCACTCCACAGGCGGTCAAAAGGAGCTTTAATTAATTTCCCCTGGAGATTCGCCGATCTCTGACCTGGTTGTAGGTGACCTCTTCTTCCTCTCACAGTGGACCGCATCAAAGAAGGCTGCGTTCCAAAACCTCAACGTATGCCTGCCAGGTGAGAGACACGTTGATATAAAAAACAGATGATGTTGAATTTACCACTAAATTCTGACTGACACACATCATATGACAAGATCTGTACAACAACAGTAAACATATCATTCCTCATGAACGATGCACACTGGGTCAATCAGTTTACTTAAGTGCAAATCCTAGCTCTCTTCCCTGAGCTTGTGTGTGTGTGTGTGTGTGTGTGTGTGTGTGTGTGTGTGTGCTAAATGTAATAACTTTTTGGCAAAACAGATCAAGTGTGATAATAACCATATGAACACCCATCACTGATTGATCTCTATTCATATGCCAGACCAAGGCCATGTTAACGATTGTAGTTCAGAAGCCTCCATTTTGTTTTAGGTACTATAGACAACAATATTGCGTTCACTGAACGTTGGCCGCAGACACTGCCCGGGTCAGAACACTAAGGCCTCATATGCCGTTGGTCCTCCACGTGCCGTCAAAAAAGCCCTGGCCGGCTTCACCGCCTCGTCGTCTTCCCACGGTGCACCCTGGCGCCAGCACTTCGCCAGGTAAATGGCACATGCGTACACGGACCAAGCGACCTCCTCCACTGCTCAGTTGAGGCCCAGTTCTGGTGCTGGCGTGTCCATTGTGGGAGCTTCTGCCGGTGGTCTGGGTCCATCATGGGCACTCTGACCGGCCTGCGGCGATACAGTCCCAAACACAGCAGGGTGCCATGCACTGTGTGGCCTGACACACATGTTCTCGTTGTGTGGGGAATTTCATGACTGCAGTTTTCACGACCGAGGCAAGGGGTATGGCCTGGCATTCAAAAGCTTGTTGCAGCGCCACCAACCAATCACCTATGTTTTGTCAAAATTGGATATATTGCGTGTGACCTTAAGTGTTAGTCAAAAGTTTCTGACAGACAACCATCGCCGGTTTCATTGTGGGAGACGATGAACAAATCTCCTACCAGATGGGTTGTTGCTTCAGGTGTGTGTAGAGATACACCTTCTCATTTTCTACTTTTTTCTCCACTGGAGGTTCTGAGGACAAAGTAGAAAACAGATAACAGCTGAAACGCAACCAATAATTCATGAAGAAACATATAAACTAGACTCTGAGTTGGTGGTAGGTTGGTTATGACAACAGATTAGTTATAAACTAGACTCTGAGTTGGTGGTAGGTTGGTTATGACAACATATTAGTTATAAACTAGACTCTGAGCTGGTGGTAGGTTGGTTATGACAACAGATTAGTTATAAACTAGACTCTGAGTTGGTGGTAGGTTGGTTATGACAACATATTAGTTATAAACTAGACTCTGAGCTGGTGGTAGGTTGGTTATGACAACAGATTAGTTATAAACTAGACTCTGAGTTGGTGGTAGGTTGGTTATGACAACATATTAGTTATAAACTAGACTCTGAGTTGGTGGTAGGTTGGTTATGACAACAAATCAGTTATAAACTAGACTCTGAGCTGGTGGTAGGTTGGTTATGACAACAGATTAGTTATAAACTAGACTCTGAGTTGGTGGTAGGTTGGTTATGACAACATATTAGTTATAAACTAGACTCTGAGTTGGTGGTAGGTTGGTTATGACAACAAATTAGTTATAAACTAGACTCTGAGTTGGTGGTAGGTTGGTTATGACAACAAATCAGTTATAAACTAGACTCTGAGCTGGTGGTAGGTTGGTTATGACAACAGATTAGTTATAAACTAGACTCTGAGTTGGTGGTAGGTTGGTTATGACAACATATTAGTTATAAACTAGACTCTGAGTTGGTGGTAGGTTGGTTATGACAACAAATCAGTTATAAACTAGACTCTGAGCTGGTGGTAGGTTGGTTATGACAACAGATTAGTTATAAACTAGACTCTGAGTTGGTGGTAGGTTGGTTATGACAACATATTAGTTATAAACTAGACTCTGAGTTGGTGGTAGGTTGGTTATGACAACAAATTAGTTATAAACTAGACTCTGAGTTGGTGGTAGGTTGACAACAAATTAGTTATGACAACAGATTAGTTATAAAACTAGACTCTGAGTTGGTGGTAGGTTGGTTATGACAACAGATTAGTTATAAACTAGACTCTGAGCTGGTGGTAGGTTGGTTATGACAACAAATTAGTTATAAACTAGACTCTGAGTTGGTTATGACAACAAATTAAACTAGGTTGGTTATGACAACAAATTAGTTATAAACTAGACTCTGAGCTGGTGGTAGGTTGGTTATGACAACAAATTAGTTATAAACTAGACTCTGAGTTGGTGGTAGGTTGGTTATGACAACAGATTAGTTATAAACTAGACTCTGAGTTGGTGGTAGGTTGGTTATGACAACAGATTAGTTATAAACTAGACTCTGAGTTGGTGGTAGGTTGGTTATGACAACAAATTAGTTATAAACTAGACTCTGAGTTGGTGGTAGGTTGGTTATGACAACAGATTAGTTATAAACTAGACTCTGAGCTGGTGGTAGGTTGGTTATGACAACAAATTAGTTATAAACTAGACTCTGAGTTGGTGGTAGGTTGGTTATGACAACAAATTAGTTATAAACTAGACTCTGAGTTGGTGGTAGGTTGGTTATGACAACAAATTAGTTATAAACTAGACTCTGAGTTGGTGGTAGGTTGGTTATGACAACAAATTAGTTATAAACTAGACTCTGAGTTGGTGGTAGGTTGGTTATGACAACAAATTAGTTATAAACTAGACTCTGAGTTGGTGGTAGGTTGGTTATGACAACAAATTAGTTATAAACTAGACTCTGAGTTGGTGGTAGGTTGGTTATGACAACAAATTAGTTATAAACTAGACTCTGAGTTGGTGGTAGGTTGGTTATGACAACAAATTAGTTATAAACTAGACTCTGAGTTGGTGGTAGGTTGGTTATGACAACAAATTAGTTATAAACTAGACTCTGAGTTGGTGGTAGGTTGGTTATGACAACAAATTAGTTATAAACTAGACTCTGAGTTGGTGGTAGGTTGGTTATGACAACAAATCAGTTATAAACTAGACTCTGAGTTGGTGGTAGGTTGGTTATGACAACAAATCAGTTATAAACTAGACTCTGAGTTGGTGGTAGGTTGGTTATGACAACAAATTAGTTATAAACTAGACTCTGAGTTGGTGGTAGGTTGGTTATGACAACAAATTAGTTATAAACTAGACTCTGAGCTGGTGGTAGGTTGGTTATGACAACAAATTAGTTATAAACTAGACTCTGAGTTGGTGGTAGGTTGGTTATGACAACAAATTAGTTATAAACTAGACTCTGAGTTGGTGGTAGGTTGGTTATGACAACAGATTAGTTATAAACTAGACTCTGAGTTGGTGGTAGGTTGGTTATGACAACAAATTAGTTATAAACTAGACTCTGAGTTGGTGGTAGGTTGGTTATGACAACAGATTAGTTATAAACTAGACTCTGAGCTGGTGGTAGGTTGGTTACAGACAGGTGGGACTCAGCATCAGAACAGACAGCATCAGAACAGACAGATGGGACTCAGCATCAGAACAGACAGGTGGGACTCAGCATCAGAACAGACAGGTGGGACTCAGCATCAGAACAGACAGGTGGGACTCAGCATCAGAACAGACAGGTGGGACTCAGCATCAGAACAGACAGGTGGGACTCAGCATCAGAACAGACAGGTGGGACTCAGCATCAGAACAGACACGTGGGACTCAGCGTCAGAACAGACACGTGGGACTCAGCGTCAGAACAGACAGGTGGGACTCAGCGTCAGAACAGACAGGTGGGACTCAGCGTCAGAACAGACAGGTGGGACTCAGCATCAGAACAGACAGGTGGGACTCAGCATCAGAACAGACAGGTGGGACTCAGCATCAGAACAGACAGGTGGGACTCAGCATCAGAACAGACACGTGGGACTCAGCATCAGAACAGACACGTGGGACTCAGCATCAGAACAGACACGTGGGACTCAGCATCAGAACAGACACGTGGGACTCAGCATCAGAACAGACAGGTGGGACTCAGCATCAGAACAGACACGTGGGACTCAGCATCAGAACAGACAGGTGGGACTCAGCATCAGAACAGACAGGTGGGACTCAGCATCAGAACAGACACGTGGGACTCAGCATCAGAACAGACACGTGGGACTCAGCATCAGAACAGACACGTGGGACTCAGCATCAGAACAGACACGTGGGACTCAGCATCAGAACAGACACGTGGGACTCAGCATCAGAACAGACAGCATCAGAACAGACAGGTGGGACTCAGCATCAGAACAGACACGTGGGACTCAGCATCAGAACAGACAGGTGGGACTCAGCATCAGAACAGACAGGTGGGACTCAGCATCAGAACAGACACGTGGGACTCAGCATCAGAACAGACAGGTGGGACTCAGCATCAGAACAGACACGTGGGACTCAGCATCAGAACAGACACGTGGGACTCAGCATCAGAACAGACACGTGGGACTCAGCATCAGAACAGACACGTGGGACTCAGCATCAGAACAGACACGTGGGACTCAGCATCAGAACAGACAGGTGGGACTCAGCATCAGAACAGACAGGTGGGACTCAGCATCAGAACAGACAGGTGGGACTCAGCATCAGAACAGACAGGTGGGACTCAGCATCAGAACAGACAGGTGGGACTCAGCATCAGAACAGACAGACTCAGCATCAGAACAGACAGGTGGGACTCAGCATCAGAACAGACAGGTGGGACTCAGCATCAGAACAGACACGTGGGACTCAGCATCAGAACAGACACGTGGGACTCAGCATCAGAACAGACAGAACAGACAGGGACTCAGCATCAGAACAGACAGCATCAGAACAGACACGTGGGACTCAGCATCAGAACAGACACGTGGGACTCAGCATCAGAACAGACACGTGGGACTCAGCATCAGAACAGACACGTGGGACTCAGCATCAGAACAGACAGGTGGGACTCAGCATCAGAACAGACAGGTGGGACTCAGCATCAGAACAGACAGGTGGGACTCAGCATCAGAACAGACAGGTGGGACTCAGCATCAGAACAGACACTCAGGACTCAGCATCAGAACAGACAGGTGGGACTCAGCATCAGAACAGACACGTGGGACTCAGCATCAGAACAGACAGGTGGGACTCAGCATCAGAACAGACAGGTGGGACTCAGCATCAGAACAGACAGGTGGGACTCAGCATCAGAACAGACAGGTGGGACTCAGCATCAGAACAGACAGGTGGGACTCAGCATCAGAACAGACAGGTGGGACTCAGCATCAGAACAGACACGTGGGACTCAGCATCAGAACAGACACGTGGGACTCAGCATCAGAACAGACACGTGGGACTCAGCATCAGAACAGACACGTGGGACTCAGGTACCTGGTGATTTGGACTTGGTCTCCACTGGGGTTTCAGCCCCCCTGGGTAGAAAAGGGTTGGGGAAATAGTGAATATTTACACTCGTCCGAAACCAAGCATAAAGTATGACTTGTTTCTTAACAGGAATACATCTCACTCGTTCTTGCGAGCAGACGACCTCAGCTTGCTCTCCAGGCCTTCGAAGAAGCCCCTGACATCTGTCGTGGCAGCTGAGGAGTTCTTCAGGAGTCGCTCAGCCGCATCCTTCCTGCCGGACAGCCAGGAGTTGGCCTTGTCCAGGTAGGAGTCCATGGCAACAGGCGGCCTCTCCAGGAGCTCAGTAGGGGACAACTGGGTCTTACCTGAGGATGAGCCAACCACAACCTCACGTTAGCACGCTAATGACGCTGCATAGTGATGGTCAACTGGTGCTGCATAGAGCCTTATGGGACAGTAATGACACGTTAGCACGCTAATGATGCTGCATAGAGCCTTATGGGACAGTAATGACACGTTAGCACGCTAATGATGCTGCATAGAGCCTTATGGGACAGTAATGACACGTTGGCATGCTAATGATGCTGCATAGAGCCTTATGGGACAGTAATGACACGTTGGCATGCTAATGATGCTGCATAGAGCCTTATGGGACAGTAATGACACGTTAGCACACTAATGATGCTGCATAGAGCCTTATGGGACAGTAATGACACGTTAGCACGCTAATGATGCTGCATAGAGCCTTATGGGACAGTAATGACACGTTAGCACGCTAATGATGCTGCATAGAGCCTTATGGGACAGTAATGACACGTTAGCACGCTAATGATGCTGCATAGAGCCTTATGGGACAGTAATGACACGTTAGCACGCTAATGATGCTGCATAGAGCCTTATGGGACAGTAATGACACGTTGGCACGCTAATGATGCTGCATAGAGCCTTATGGGACAGTAATGACACGTTGGCATGCTAATGATGCTGCATAGAGCCTTATGGGACAGTAATGACACGTTAGCACGCTAATGATGCTGCATAGAGCCTTATGGGACAGTAATGACACGTTAGCACGCTAATGATGCTGCATAGAGCCTTATGGGACAGTAATGACACGTTAGCACGCTAATGATGCTGCATAGAGCCTTATGGGACAGTAATGACACGTTAGCACGCTAATGATGCTGCATAGAGCCTTATGGGACAGTAATGACACGTTAGCACGCTAATGATGCTGCATAGAGCCTTATGGGACAGTAATGACATGTTAGCACGCTAATGATGCTGCATAGAGCCTTATGGGACAGTAATGACACGTTAGCACGCTAATGATGCTGCATAGAGCCTTATGGGACAGTAATGACACGTTAGCACGCTAATGATGCTGCATAGAGCCTTATGGGACAGTAATGACACGTTAGCACGCTAATGATGCTGCATAGAGCCTTATGGGACAGTAATGACACGTTAGCACGCTAATGATGCTGCATAGAGCCTTATGGGACAGTAATGACACGTTAGCACGCTAATGATGCTGCATAGAGCCTTATGGGACAGTAATGACACGTTAGCACGCTAATGATGCTGCATAGAGCCTTATGGGACAGTAATGACACGTTAGCACGCTAATGATGCTGCATAGAGCCTTATGGGACAGTAATGACACGTTAGCACGCTAATGATGCTGCATAGAGCCTTATGGGACAGTTAGCACGCTAATGATGCTGCATAGAGCCTTATGGGACAGTAATGACACGTTAGCACGCTAATGATGCTGCATAGAGCCTTATAGGACAGTAATGACACGTTAGCACGCTAATGATGCTGCATAGAGCCTTATGGGACAGTAATGACACGTTAGAACGCTAATGATGCTGCATAGAGCCTTATGGGACAGTAATGACACATTAGCATGCTAATGATGCTGCATAGAGCCTTATGGGACAGTAATGACACGTTAGCACGCTAATGATGCTGCATAGAGCCTTATGGGACAGTAATGACACGTTAGCCGGCTAACGATGCTGCATAGAGCCTTATGGGACAGTAATGACATAGTTATAACCGTGTAATAGCACCGTGTGACTTTATATAAAGGGGTGTGTCAGCAGGTGCACCTCTCACCTGTGTGGTAGTAAGTAAAGCACATGGTCATGAGGTGTTTGGCTGGACTGTAGTCATCCATTTGGTAGCACCTGCAACACGCACGCACACACACACACAGGCACACACGCAGATTTGTTAAATTCTGTCCCTTTATCTGTTAATATTGTGGAAGTGAATATTACATATCTATATGTTCATTATTTAACAACAGCTATAGAGGGTTTGTGTACAAAACATACTTTTTTACATGACTGGAGAGCACTTTGCTATAAAAACATCAGGCCCAAAATAGGCATTTAGCTGGAGAGAGAGTGAGCTTGACTTACTCGAAAAGAACCACGGCAAATGACTGCACCAGCCTGTAAAAGGTGGCTTCACTCACACATTTGGAGTTGCAGCGCTGCAAAAGAAAAACTGCTCAGTTACCACAAAAGTGAAATATGTAGGGCACATGACTGTGTTACAGTGAGTCAAATAGAATATGTAGGGCACATGACTGTGTTACAGTGAGTCATATAGAATATGTAGGGCACATGACTGTGTTACAGTGAGTCATAATAGAATATGTAGGGCACATGACTGTGTTACAGTGAGTCAAATAGAATATGAGTGTGTTACAGTGAGTCATATAGAATATGTAGGGCACATGACTGTGTTACAGTGAGTCATATAGAATATGTAGGGCACATGACTGTGTTACAGTGAGTCATATAGAATATGTAGGGCACATGACTGTGTTACAGTGAGTCAGTCAAATAGAATATGTAGGGCACATGACTGTGTTACAGTGAGTCATATAGAATATGTAGGGCACATGACTGTGTTACAGTGAGTCAAATAGAATATGTAGGGCACATGACTGTGTTACAGTGAGTCAAATAGAATATGTAGGGCACATGACTGTGTTACAGTGAGTCAAATAGAATATGTAGGGCACATGACTGTGTTACAGTGAGTCAAATAGAATATGTAGGGCACATGACTGTGTTACAGTGAGTCATATAGAATATGTAGGGCACATGACTGTGTTACAGTGAGTCATATAGAATATGTAGGGCACATGACTGTGTTTACAGTGAGTCATAATAGAATATGTAGGGCACATGACTGTGTTACAGTGAGTCAAATAGAATATGTAGGGCACATGACTGTGTTACAGTGAGTCAAATAGAATATGGGGCACATGACTGTGTTACAGTGAGTCATATAGAATATGTAGTAGGGCACATGACTGTGTTACAGTGAGTCAAATAGAATATGTAGGGCACATGACTGTGTTACAGTGAGTCAAATAGAATATGAATATGGGCACATGACTGTGTTACAGTTACAGTGAGTAGAATATGTAGGGCACAGTGAGTCAATAGAATATGTAGGGCACATGACTGTGTTACAGTGAGTCAAATAGAATAGAATATGTAGGGCACATGACTGTGTTACAGTGAGTCAAATAGAATATGTAGGGCACATGACTGTGTTACAGTGAGTCAAATAGAATATGTAGGGCACATGACTGTGTTACAGTGAGTCAAATAGAATATGTAGGGCACATGACTGTGTTACAGTGAGTCAAATAGAATATGTAGGGCACATGACTGTGTTACAGTGAGTCAAATAGAATATGTAGGGCACATGACTGTGTTACAGTGAGTCATATAGAATATGTAGGGCACATGACTGTGTTACAGTGAGTCATATAGAATATGTAGGGCACATGACTGTGTTACAGTGAGTCAAATAGAATATGTAGGGCACATGACTGTGTTACAGTGAGTCAAATAGAATATGTAGGGCACATGACTGTGTTAATATGTAGGGCACATGACTGTGTTAGGAGTCAAATAGAATATGTAGGGCACATGACTGTGTTACAGTGAGTCATATAGAATATGTAGGGCACATGACTGTGTTACAGTGAGTCATATAGAATATGTAGGGCACATGACTGTGTTACAGTGAGTCAAATAGAATATGTAGGGCACATGACTGTGTTACAGTGAGTCATATAGAATATGTAGGGCACATGACTGTGTTACAGTGAGTCATATAGAATATGTAGGGCACATGACTGTGTTACAGTGAGTCATATAGAATATGTAGGGCACATGACTGTGTTACAGTGAGTCATATAGAATATGTAGGGCACATGACTGTGTTACAGTGAGTCAAATAGAATATGTAGGGCACATGACTGTGTTACAGTGAGTCATATAGAATATGTAGGGCACATGACTGTGTTACAGTGAGTCATATAGAATATGTAGGGCACATGACTGTGTTACAGTGAGTCAAATAGAATATGTAGGGCACATGACTGTGTTACAGTGAGTCAAATAGAATATGTAGGGCACATGACTGTGTTACAGTGAGTCATATAGAATATGTAGGGCACATGACTGTGTTACAGTGAGTCAAATAGAATATGTAGGGCACATGACTGTGTTACAGTGAGTCATATAGAATATGTAGGGCACATGACTGTGTTACAGTGAGTCAAATAGAATATGTAGGGCACATGACTGTGTTACAGTGAGTCATATAGAATATGTAGGGCACATGACTGTGTTACAGTGAGTCAAATAGAATATGTAGGGCACATGACTGTGTTACAGTGAGTCAAATAGAATATGTAGGGCACATGACTGTGTTACAGTGAGTCATATAGAATATGTAGGGCACATGACTGTGTTACAGTGAGTCATATAGAATATGTAGGGCACATGACTGTGTTACAGTGAGTCAAATAGAATATGTAGGGCACATGACTGTGTTACAGTGAGTCATATAGAATATGTAGGGCACATGACTGTGTTACAGTGAGTCAAATAGAATATGTATGGGCACATGGCTGTGTTACAGTGAGTCATGAATATGTAAGGCACATGACTGTGTTACAGTGAGTCATATAGAATATGTAGGGCACATGACTGTGTTACAGTGAGTCAAATAGAATATGTAGGGCACATGACTGTGTTACAGTGAGTCAAATAGAATATGTAGGGCACATGACTGTGTTACAGTGAGTCAAATAGAATATGTAGGGCACATGACTGTGTTACAGTGAGTCATATAGAATATGTAGGGCACATGACTGTGTTACAGTGAGTCATATAGAATATGTAGGGCACATGACTGTGTTACAGTGAGTCAAATAGAATATGTAGGGCACATGACTGTGTTACAGTGAGTCAAATAGAATATGTAGGGCACATGACTGTGTTACAGTGAGTCATATAGAATATGTAGGGCACATGACTGTGTTACAGTGAGTCAAATAGAATATGTAGGGCACATGACTGTGTTACAGTGAGTCATATAGAATATGTAGGGCACATGACTGTGTTACAGTGAGTCATATAGAATATGTAGGGCACATGACTGTGTTACAGTGAGTCAAATAGAATATGTAGGGCACATGACTGTGTTACAGTGAGTCAAATAGAATATGTAGGGCACATGACTGTGTTACAGTGAGTCAAATAGAATATGTAGGGCACATGACTGTGTTACAGTGAGTCAAATAGAATATGTAGGGCACATGACTGTGTTACAGTGAGTCATATAGAATATGTAGGGCACATGACTGTGTTACAGTGAGTCATATAGAATATGTAGGGCACATGACTGTGTTACAGTGAGTTACAGAATATGTAGGGCACATGAGTCATATAGAATATGTAGGGCACATGACTGTGTTACAGTGAGTCAAATAGAATATGTAGGGCACATGACTGTGTTACAGTGAGTCATATAGAATATGTAGGGCACATGACTGTGTTACAGTGAGTCAAATAGAATATGTAGGGCACATGACTGTGTTACAGTGAGTCATATAGAATATGTAGGGCACATGACTGTGTTACAGTGAGTCATATAGAATATGTAGGGCACATGACTGTGTTACAGTGAGTCATATAGAATATGTAGGGCACATGACTGTGTTACAGTGAGTCATATAGAATATGTAGGGCACATGACTGTGTTACAGTGAGTCATATAGAATATGTAGGGCACATGATGATGACGACTGTGTGACTCTGTGTTGAGACAGATCCCTGTGATTATCAACTGGAACTGACCTGTGCACTGACGTATCTGGCAAACCACTCCCTTCCACTGCCGTTCTCTCCACTGCACAGCTGCCCAAACCGAGCCTTCTCCTCCGGGTCAAAGTCCTCCCTGACAAAGAACTGAGGTTTATATAGACCAATACTGTACAGACCTACCAGATACACACATACCAACACTGTACACTGATACACACAGACCAATACTGTACAGACCTACCAGATACACACAGACCAATACTATACAGACCTACCAGATACACACAGACCAATACTGTACAGACCTACCAGATACACACAGACCAATACTATACAGACCTACCAGATACACACAGACCAATACTGTACAGACCTACCAGATACACACAGACCAATACTGTACAGACCTACCAGATACACACAGACCAACACTGTACAGACCTACCAGATACACACAGACCAACACTGTACAGACCTACCAGATACACACAGACCAATACTGTACAGACCTACCAGATACACACAGACCAATACTGTACAGACCTACCAGATACACACAGACCAATACTGTACAGACCTACCAGATACACACAGACCAATACTGTACAGACCTACCAGATACACACAGACCAATACTGTACAGACCTACAGATTCCTACCTCTGATCAACTTATTGATGTTCTCAGCTTGTATTGCCCTCTGCACATTTACAATTTGCTACATCGCAGAACTAAATACCTGCACATTGACTTATCCATGTCTATTACACATCCTCACACTGTACTGAATACCTGCACATTTACTTATCCATGTCTATTGCACATCCTCACACTGTACTGAATACCTGCACATTTACTTATCCATGTCTATTACACATCCTTACTCACACTGTACTCCGTATCTTTTGCACTGGTCGGATGCAAACTGCATTTCATTGTCCTGTACTTGTACTGTCCAATGACAATAAAGTTTAATCTAAATCTAATCTAATATGACAGTGTTGTCCTTAAAGTCACGGAGCTCTCTCCAGAACAACCCATTTTACGGTTTGGATTAAATGTTTGGAGATGTAATGGCTAATTGGCTATGTTTTTGGGGACCCGTTTTTGTTGGGTTAACATTTGAGATTAATTAGCTATTTTCTTTTCACAAATGTTAAATGAAACACTTCGATGAATATCCTGAACAAAAATCGGAAAGACAACACTGGTGCCCTGCAGACTAGACAGATGAAGGCTTTTCTGAGGGAACTGTACTTGAAGGAGTAAATCTAGGCCTGAGGACGGCCAATCACATTATCCGGAAACTGCGGATTCTCTAATGTAACAGCTATCTGCTCCTCTCTGTCATGTCAAAATGGCTGCATGGTGCATCGGCAAAAAGTGCAGTCAGCTATTAAATGATTGGCACCTGCGATAAAAATGTGAAAAATGGAACAAAATGAACACAGGCAATATATTATTTCATTAAAGATACAAAGTTGCTCAACCACAATGACAAAAAAATTATAAATCTGATTTGTTTACTGTCCTCCAACCGAGGCCAAGTTACCGCCTCCCTCTAAATTGCAGCCCCTGCTGGGAGACCCGTGAGCAGATCCACAGGGCAGATTCAGAGGGGTTGCATTGACTGGTGTCCCTTGGTTGATGCTTGGTAAAGTGGGTGTATTGTTTTCTGGCTTGAAGGGCTCTGTTCGAGTTCACTTCGTTCAGGGCCACGGTATCACTGGACCCCCGCTGTATCAGTTTCAGGATTTACGCTGCTATGCAGTTGTGCGGGGGCGTAGGGAAAGAGGGTGTCAAACCTTTCCCTGTGACACACTTTGGCACCGACCGGCCCTAAGGACGGTTGTCCCTTTCACCCTCACAGTTGTCCCTTTCACCCTCACAGTTGTCCCTTTCACCCTCACAGTGGTCCCTTTCACCATCACAGTGGTCCCTTTCACCCTCACAGTGGTCCCTTTCACCCTCACGGTGGTCCCTTTCACCCACGGTTGTCCCTTTCACCCTCACGGTTGTCCCTTTCACCCTCACGGTTGTCCCTTTCACCCTCACGGTTGTCCCTTTCACCCTCACCCTCACAGTTGTCCCTTTCACCCTCACGGTTGTCCCTTTCACCCTCACGGTTGTCCCTTTCACCCTCACGGTTCACCCTCACGGTTGTCCCTTTCACCCTCACGGTTGTCCCTTTCACCCTCACGGTTGTCCCTTTCACCCTCACGGTTGTCCCTTTCACCCTCACGGTTGTCCCTTTCACCCTCACGGTTGTCCCTTTCACCCTCACGGTTGTCCCTTTCACCCTCACGGTTGTCCCTTTCACCCTCACAGTTGTCCATTTCAGACTGGTCATGTACTTGACCTGGACTATTTTATAAGACTCTCTGCATTAAAAAATGCATTAAATAAGTATTAAACTAATATAATTTCACTCAGCACAGCTTGAAGAGGACTGGCCACCCCTCAGAGCCTGGTTCTTCTCTAGGTTTCTTCCTAAATTCGACCCAACAAGGAGTTTTCCGTAGCCGCTGTGTATCAACTTGTTGATGTGTGCTCTGTCAGGTTTTAGGCTGGGTGTTTGTAAAAGCAGAAAAATTGTATTCAACCTTTATTGAACCAGGTCGGCCGATTGAGAACAAATTCTCCTTTGCAACAGCGACCTGGGGAGAAGCTAGGGATTGAACCCAGGACGTCATACACACAAAGCATGCACACTACCACTGAGCCACCCACTTCTCCAACTTTGTTACAACTACATGGTGAAAAAGGCAGTAAAAAATAAATGTCATTGGTTGATTTATTCAAAATCAAGTCTGGCATTGACACAGCAAACTCTGAGGCAGTGACTTTACCGCTACTTCATTTCAAAGATCCCCAAAAAAGAATTTTAAGAATCACGTAAAAATGTCAAAAACACTAAATCCTACTTATTACTGCCGTCTACGGGACTTTCTTATACGAGCCAACCTTAAACTTCGGCTTCAGTCCCCTACATGAATGCACTAAACACAGGACCTCACCTCCCGTTAAACACCTTCTCCACATAGGCCTTCATAAACGCCCGGTTCTCAGCTGCCTCTGCCCCGCCCTCCGCGCTGTGATTGGACGAGGAAGATGACCGTCTGAATTTCCACTGCTGGGAGTGTGGGTCCATGTCATTGTCACTGTCTGCCGACTCGGTGGCATCGCTGTCTCTGTCTTCTCCCCGTGGGTGGTGGTAGGGGCTGGGCATGGGGGCCAGGGGCTCCGGCAGCATGGGCTCTAGGGGGCCCGTGGAGGTAGGGCCTGGCCCCCGTGGCTCAACAGAGAAAATGTCTGTGTGGACCAACATCCCACTGGGAGCCTCTGCAGATGAACATGAGGGGATGTCAAAGTCAATGAGATTGTCCACACCTCCCCCCTCCATTGTAGTTTAGCACAGAGATGTCAGAGTAGACAGGAGGCACTTCTGACTTTCACCCACTAGGGGCACTGTGGCAGAAAGGACCCAATACCCACACACCCAGTGCACCTGTGAAGAGAGAGGGAAGAGCATTGTTACTCATATAGACCTACTTTGACCACATAGAAAGCTATAATTACGTACAGTTCAATTGACGAGGTTACATTTTTACCACTTGATGGTTCCTCACTCTGTAAGTTGTCCGTAAACCGGGACAAGCAGTAACCTGTGGTTTAGTTATATTTAAACAGCCAATGGCGAACGTCAGCTGATTTTTGCCAACACTAACAAAAAATCTGATGTTTGCAATGACTGTTCAAAGGCAAACAAACAATCAATCACATTTTTTCTTGGCCCATTTCCAGAGTTAGCGACCAATTAAGTTGTAAAAAAGGGAAATTGCCCTTTAAGTTGAAAATATCCTGGATATTGTTGCTGGATGTTGTGTTTTTCTGTAGCGCTGAAGCTTTCCCTACTACACATATCTGCCATTTCCTGTTAGAACTGACATTTTGCTTATCTTCAAATGGAACAATTTTCCCCTATTGGATCTGGCAGCAGTTCAGCCCGTCAAACCCCACAGGCTGAGGTCTGGTCTGACTGTGAACCACTAGAGAACCGCACGATGACAAGTAGACTTATATAACAGAGGATTAGGACAGAGGGAACCAGCATAAGTGAAACACACATGAAACACACACACACACAGCTTTTCTAAATATACATGAATATGTACACAATAAAGGCCCATTTGGACAATAAACACAACAAAGCCCATTTAGCTACTCCATGTGATATCAATCAACTACAGCTCACTCGGTTGACACCTCAACACTTTGAAGGTTATATTGAGCAGTCCTTATCGCAGTTGTTCCCAGAATGAAATCGCACCACTTATATTTTTTGCCCCGACAGCTTTACCATGAGACACGTGTCAACCGAGTGAAAGCAGGTTGCCCTGTCATTTCGGTTCCCACTGCAGTAGTGAGGTGCTCCAAACCGCCACGCCGATTCTCTAATGGCCTTGGCATTAACCGAGTCGCCCCACCACACAGTGAGGTAGGGGGGAGACGTTGGGCTCAGTCAGTGTCAGGGATAATTTGACAGGCTGCAGTATTTCTGCTTCCCTGAGCCGAACACAACCCCCGCCGCTCGCACTCCCTCCAGGGAACTAACACAGAGGATAGGTAGCTTATTCACGATCTTAGGAAATTAAGTAGGTCTGCTGGATTTCTGAATTGAGAGGCAGAACAGAGGACGTGCATCCCACTGATCACTGCCAGGGCCGGGCGAGCGAGCCAGAATAAACTGAAATAAATAAATAACAATAAGATCGTAAAATGTCATGGAAATACAGTTAAGACACTCTTCCCTGCGTTATTAAATGTTAAATCCTAGTAAGCAGGCCAGGAACTGAATTTGTTAGCTGTCTGAATGTCCCTGACCCGAGTGTAGGAGGGCTGTGGTCAAGACCAGACGCCTGGCTGTCCTCATTCACACCAGACATGGAAGGGGTGTGGACTAGTTCAATCCTATCTGATCACAGGCATTTAGACACTTGAATGCCCATGTGGGTGGCACTCCCTTCACTGGAGTGGACTAGTAGCATGGCCATGCTGAATCATAACCAACCACTACATACTGAACCATAGATGGCCATACTGAATCATAACCAACCACTACATACTGAACCATAGATGGCCATACTGAATCATAGATGGCCATACTGAATCATAGATGGCCATACTGAGTCATAAGTAACCAACCACTACATACTGAACCATAGATGGCCATACTGAATCATAACCAACCACAACATTCTGAATCATAGATGGCCATACTGAATCATAGATGGACATACTGAATCATAACCAACCACTACATTCTGAATCATAGATGGCCATACTGAGTCATAACCAACCACTACATACTGAACCATAGATGGCCATACTGAGTCATAACCAACCACTACATACTGAACCATAGATGGCCATACTGAGTCATAACCAACCACTACATACTGAACCATAGATGGCCATACCGAGTCATAACCAACCACTACATACTGAACCATAGATGGCCATACCGAGTCATAACCGACCACTACATACTGAACCATAGATGGCCATACCGAGTCATAACCAACCACTACATACTGAACCATAGATGGCCATACTGAGTCATAACCAACCACTACATACTGAACCATAGATGGCCATACTGAGTCATAACCAACCACTACATACTGAACCATAGATGGCCATACTGAATCATAGATGGCCATACTGAATCATAGATGGCCATACTGAATCATAGATGGCCATACTGAATCATAGATGGCCATACTGAGTCATAACCAACTACTACAAACTGAAGGAAAGGTGTGACAGGGGAGAGTGCTGACAAATAAGGTTGATGTTGAAATATTGATTCATTATGAAATGGAGTGTGAGGCCCAGGTGCACAACTGAGTAAGAGGACAAATACATTAGTGTTTAATTAGTGAATCAGACTCCTCACAGGTCCATCATTTAATAGTATTATTCACCAAACACCAGTCTCAACATCAACAGTGACGAGGTGACTCCAGGATGCCGGCGTTCTAGGCAAAGTTCTTCCTCTGTCCGGTGTGTGTAAATATCTTTTTTATTGGCCAGTCTAACACTGGCTAGAAGAGTGCCTGATGTACGGCTTCTGTACAGTAGCATACATAACTGGAGGAAGTTCACTTCAGTGTGCAGCTTCAGATAAAATCAAAAGACAGACCTAATGTCAAACATGACAGTGAGCAACCGAAAATAACATAACTAACAAAAGCCAGCTTCAGCTGGTGCTTTTAACTAATGCATGAAAAGTGATCTGAAATAAAAACACAACTCACTGCCAACCTGATATGCCAATGGTTCCTTTAAATGTAATGAAAACACTCTCCAATCTCTCTTGTAGCTAGAAAATATAATATAACATGGACTAAGAGTGATGATAGAACGGGACTAAGAGTGATGATAGAACGGGACTAAGAGTGATGATAGAACTGGCCTGAGAGTGATGATAGAACGGGACTAAGAGTGATGATAGAACGGGACTAAGAGTGATGAAAGAACGGGACTAAGAGTAATGATAGAACATGCCTGAGAGTGATGATGATAGAACGGGCCTGATGCTGTCACCTCTAACCCCATGTGATGATGTCACCCCTAACCCCCTGTGATACTGTCACCCCTAACCCCATGTGATGATGTCACCCCTAACCCCCTGTGATGATGTCACCCCTAACCCCCTGTGATGATGTCACCCCTAACCCCCTATGATGATGTCAGCCCTAACCCCCTGTTATGATGTCACCCCTAACCCCCTGTGATGCTGTCACCCCTAACCCCCTGTGATGCTGTCACCCCTAACCCCCTGTGATGCTGTCACCTCTAACCCCCTGTGATGCTGTCACCCCTAACCCCCTGTGATGCTGTCACCCCTAACCCCCTGTGATGCTGTCACCCCTAACCCCCTGTGATGCTGTCACCCCTAACCCCCTGTGATGCTGTCACCTCTAACCCCCTGTGATGCTGTCACCCCTAACCCCCTGTGATGCTGTCACCTCTAACCCCCTGTGATGCTGTCACCCGTAACCCCCATGTGATGCTGTCACCTCTAACCCCCTGTGATGCTGTCACCCGTAACCCCCATGTGATGCTGTCACCCCACAAAAATGTGGACCATGACAGAAGCCAATGGGACATTAATGTCTACAAGCATACTTCCATTAGAATAGCTCGCTCTAAAAACATCAGAGCAATGGCTACTGAAACACCATTACCTTTAGAAACAGCATTACCTTTATTTAACTTTCTGGAAAAAAGAACTAGGTCCATAATTCCCATGAGGTAGGTGATATCATCATACAATGTCTGTATTTGTGGTGTGCACATAATATGCATTTTGGATCAATTACTGTCCATATATCAGACATAAGCTCATATGTAATCATCCTCAAACCTTCTTAAAAAATATTTTGGCATGTATAAAATATACGTTACGTCAACACAAGTGCCAATACGACCACATTTAGTATGAAATGTGACTGTCAAGTAGCAGGACATAACATGAGCGAGTAAAACAAGTTTTAATGTCATTCTAAGCTCAACCCTTACAAACTACACAGCAGCGTTTCTCTTTTCAGGAAATAGATCATCACAATATTCGCATTAGACCGCGGTGCACGTTGGTTTACTACTCGTATTTGTGTGTACAGATTCCTGAAAACATGCCCTTCAAAATGTTATGATGTACGGTAATGCTGTTAACCCCTAACCCAATACACATTGGGTTCATCGGATGATGACTGACAGTACACGGATCAAAATAACACTGCTGCTTAGTTGCAACTGTGACTAAAACTCGCCGTATTATGGGCATAAGACATTAAACGTATGACTAAACAAATGCACACGGTATAATATCAGGAGGAACATTTCTAAATAAAATGACAACAGTACCTACATGAAATGCGGGCAGATGCGAGGTGAACACAACCGAGCTCTGCTCTCCGTTCCGTGGAGTCATAACACGCATGCGCAACCGAGCTCTGCTCTCCGTTCGGTAGACTCGTAATACGCATGCGCAACCGAACAACACTCTAATGTGGAGGGGAACCCAGTGACGTCACCTAGTAGCGCTAGAAAATGTACACGTACTAGGCGGACAACCCGGAGAACAACCAGGAGAACATGTAGTGTGCCAGTTTAGATTTAGACATCTCACGAAACTGAAAAACAGTCGACATCTCTTAAGGTTGTAGATCAAGTGCATGTATCCAAGGAGGGGGATTTGATTGATTTGATTTGGCCTAATAACTGTAAATCAACACACATTTCACATTTCACAATGTTACTAAATAAGACTGTATTGACAGCCCACGCATAACATAGATGATTATTTTGGACCTCCTTTAAATTAAGAGAAGCTTGTCACAGAGTATGTGGATTCCCAGTTTCTTTTCGTTTCAGTTTATTTCAAAATATAAGTAACCCAATTGTATTAGTATGCTGTTGCTGTCAATGTCATGCTGTCCAATACATGCTGTCTAATACTTACATATCTGTAGTAAAATGTCTTCTATTTCTATATAATAATGCAAATTATTTTACAACATTTAAAACATTGCTTAGCTAATACCCACAATAGTGTGGATGTAAATGATAAAGAAATGTATGATAAAGAAAGTCAGAGACAAAGAGGACAAGCACACGGTTGCAAACGATGGCTATTATTTATTTAAGATTATTTGAGACTAGACCTATACCTATAAATAATGGTCAACAAATCTGAACAAATCTGAACAAGGCTTATATACTTGTTTACACAATATATTTTAATTAATTAATTTTATTACTTTTTGTTCTCTCAAATGCCTGATGAAGCATGGTCGTTTGTAGTGTAGGAATTACGTAAATGGAGTCAGCTATCTCTGACTGGCTGCAGCTGCCAGGCTCTGGAGCTTTTCAGGGAGGATGACATCCACGAAGTGCACCTTGTCTTTCTTCAGGCCCTGAGAAGCCACCTGCTTCAAACCCAACTCCATGTACTCCTCCTTCTGGTCATACTGCGGCCACTGTACCAGCCCGTCCCCGTTAGGTGAGCTAGAGGACACAGTAGGTCACGGTTAATAGAAGCCCAGTGATCATAATGTATCTAAACCTATGGCACATGAAATCTTATTTAAAAACAAAATGATGTACATCATCATTCATTTGCCTTATTCATGTGTGTATGGCCTCATCTGTTGTATAAACACGTTTAAAAACATACACAACATACCAAATGATCAGCTGTCACCGGTGTTATTTATCAAATGTAACTGATTTGGTGAATGTAATGTCATCAACATTAACACAATATAATAACCACGCCCACATTTTAACGACCACGCCCATCGGAGCAGCCCCGCCCCCATTGTAAAAACCCCGCCCCCTGAACACTGGACAGCTGTGGGAAAACTATGCAGCTGAAACCAAAATAACCATATTGTTGGGAGTTAACAGTGAACTGCATGCTCACCCAGTGCGAGCAAAATTAGCCCAATATGCCATCATCGTTTTGCACAGCGTCTTCTCCTCTTCAGTTACTGCTCCTGTAAGGGATTTTTTAAAGTAATGAGGGAGGAATGTGTGTGGTATATGAGAAATATGTGTGGTATATGGGTAATATCTGTGGTATATGGCCAATATGTGTGGTATATGGGAAATGTGTGTGGTATATGGCCAATGTGTGTGGTATATGGCCGATGTGTGTGGTATATAGCCAATGTGTGTGGTATATGGCCAATATGTGTGGTATATAGCCAATATGTGTGGTATATAGCCAATGTGTGTGGTATATGGCCAATGTGTGTGGTATATGGCCAATGTGTGTGGTATATGGCCAATTTGTGTGGTATATGGGAAATGTGTGTGGTATATGGCCAATGTGTGTGGTATATGGCCAATATGTGTGGTATATAGCCAATATGTGTGGTATATAGCCAATGTGTGTGGTATATAGCCAATGTGTGTGGTATATAGCCAATATGTGTGGTATATAGCCAATATGTGTGGTATATAGCCAATGTGTGTGGTATATGGCCAATGTGTGTGGTATATGGCCAATGTGTGTGGTATATGGCCAATTTGTGTGGTATATAGCCAATGTGTGTGGTTTATGGCCAATGTGTGTGGTATTTGGCCATTACATTAACCGTAACAGTACAACAGTATAACACATTATTTTATTATATAAAGTTATAACATATATAGGAGTATCAGTCATGTCCTTGTTGTAAAATGAACATGATAACTATAATTAATTGTCTATCCATTGTGACACACTAGTGACCTTGTGATAAAAATAGGGACACAATTAAGTCTAAATAACAGTGACAAACTGGATCTCTTGACCTTCGGATATCACCACTTAATTACCCATTTGTCTTCCGTTCACTCATATCTTGTGGAAAAATCGTGTTCATGTTCCGAGAATCATATTCTGAGCAGATGTTATCTCGACTTCCTTATAACAGTTTTGATTGACTTGCATATTTCATATTGTGGTGATCACAAAGCTCATATCCAGAGCGAATCAGAGAAGCAGTTTGGGTAAACTAGCAACTAGCAGACCTATAGCAACCCTTTTGTTTATTGGTCACTTTATCTAACTGCACAGTGATCTACTTGCCCATTGGCCGACGTAAAAGGTAATGACGCGCTCGATGTTTCCTGTAGACCTACCTGTTATCTTAATATGTCCATTCCAGAAGCATATTCCCAACATGAAGCCAATATCATCAGCGTGGTCAGCTTTCACAAAGCTGGGTCTGGTGTGTTTATGCATCTCTGCTGAATGTTGAAACTCATAGAAATATACCGGTACGCCTGCATCTGAACACACACATGAGCGACACGGGGAATAAGTACTCATTATGATACATTATGATAACATTGTGATGTTAGCCTACCCAGAATAATTGACCCCAACCAGGACTAACCTCTGTGGTAACCAGCGACTTTCATTACAGGCACAACCAACAACATGTCTCCCAGCATTTCAGTGAATCCATCGCGGATATCCTGAGGGTTTTTTGCATCCTTAAGGTATTCGTCAGCAACGATATTGTTCACTCCAGATGCCTGAAATACACCAGTGGTGTTAAATATGGAGTAGGGTTGTGCAGGTCTACTGGTTCAACAGACTGTGGTGGATGTGCAGGTGTGCTGGTTTAACAGGATGTGGAGTAGTGATGTGCAGGTCTACTGGTTCAACAGACTGTGGAGTAGTGATGTGCAGGTGTGCTGGTTCAACAGACTGTGGAGTAGTGATGTGCAGGTGTGCTGGTTCAACAGGCTGTGGAGTAGGGATGTGCAGGTGTGCTGGTTCAACAGACTGTGGAGTAGTGATGTGCAGGTGTGCTGGTTCAACAGACTGTGGAGTAGTGATGTGCAGGTGTGCTGGTTCAACAGACTGTGGAGTAGTGATGTGCAGGTGTGCTGGTTCAGCAGACTGTGGAGTAGTGATGTGCAGGTGTGCTGGTTCAACAGACTGTGGAGTAGTGATGTGCAGGTGTGCTGGTTCAGCAGACTGTGGAGTAGTGATGTGCAGGTGTGCTGGTTCAGCAGACTGTGGAGTAGTGATGTGCAGGTGTGCTGGTTCAACAGACTGTGGAGTAGTGATGTGCAGGTGTGCTGGTTCAACAGACTGTGGAGTAGTGATGTGCAGGTGTGCTGGTTCAACAGACTGTGGAGTAGTGATGTGCAGGTGTGCTGGTTCAACAGACTGTGGAGTAGTGATGTGCAGGTGTGCTGGTTCAGCAGACTGTGGAGTAGTGATGTGCAGGTGTGCTGGTTCAGCAGGATGTGGAGTAGTGATGTGCAGGTGTGCTGGTTCAACAGACTGTGGAGTAGTGATGTGCAGGTGTGCTGGTTCAACAGACTGTGGAGTAGTGATGTGCAGGTGTGCTGGTTCAACAGACTGTGGAGTAGTGATGTGCAGGTGTGCTGGTTCAGCAGACTGTGGAGTAGTGATGTGCAGGTGTGCTGGTTCATGTGGAGTAGTGATGTGCAGGTGTGCTGGTTCAACAGGATGTGGAGTAGTGATGTGCAGGTGTGCTGGTTCAGCAGACTGTGGAGTAGTGATGTGCAGGTGTGCTGGTTCAACAGGCTGTGGAGTAGTGATGTGCAGGTGTGCTGGTTCAGCAGGATGTGGAGTAGTGATGTGCAGGTGTGCTGGTTCAGCAGACTGTGGAGTAGTGATGTGCAGGTGTGCTGGTTCAACAGGATGTGGAGTAGTGATGTGCAGGTGTGCTGGTTCAGCAGACTGTGGAGTAGTGATGTGCAGGTGTGCTGGTTCAGCAGGATGTGGAGTAGTGATGTGCAGGTGTGCTGGTTCAACAGGATGTGGAGTAGTGATGTGCAGGTGTGCTGGTTCAGCAGACTGTGGAGTAGTGATGTGCAGGTGTGCTGGTTCAACAGGATGTGGAGTAGGGATGTGCAGGTGTGCTGGTTCAACAGGATGTGGAGTAGTGATGTGCAGGTGTGCTGGTTCAACAGACTGTGGGGTAGTGATGTGCAGGTGTGCTGGTTCAACAGGATGTGGAGTAGTGATGTGCAGGTGTGCTGGTTCAACAGGATGTGGAGTAGTGATGTGCAGGTGTGCTGGTTCAGCAGACTGTGGAGTAGTGATGTGCAGGTGTGCTGGTTCAACAGGATGTGTGTTCAGGACCATAGCTCACCATCCATCTGGTTTGATATTTCTGTATAATCACACTGAGACCCGCAGTAGTTTCAGGTCTTATACATTTCTGGGACAACAAGGAATACTCAGTAATTTCTATCATGAACACACAATGTCATTGATGGGCTAAAACAACCCTGTGTCATATTGATACTTCTATAGTAACAGTTATTTGAACAGAAGGACCAGGGGGAATATCAATGAAGATGACTCACCCCAGCAGGATAAAACGTGTTCATCATTGCCATGATAGTCTGCCTGTCCAGACCCTCTGACCATCCCGGAGGAGCGAAGGACTGTTACAAAACATCACAAAACATTACAGAACGTAACACGACTAGCCACGAACTGTGGTTTTATGTTTACTCTTCACCTGTTCCTCTGTGGTTACCATTTTTACACTTGTATTGTTTGTGAGAAAAAGAGTGACTAAGCTGGATGATGCTGTACAGTATCTCATAAAAATAAGTGCACCCCAGAACTTAGTACACCCCAGAAGTGAATACACCCCTCACATACTGGACATCGGAGTGTTTTGATCAACAAAAGCAGAACTTGCCGAAGGGATGAGCCATCCGAACTCATGGTTTGTCACTCCAAGGAGCACGGGGACATTTGCGACCTCCTTGCGCTTTAAAAGTTCCTCTGCCCCGTGTTTCAGTAACACTCCATCAACGTTTGCCCCAAACAGTATTTTCATCTAAAACGCACCAAGTTTGAGTGTCAAAAATTGGCCTAGCCTGACACCTAGTGGCCATCTCAGGGAAAAGCAACTCAGTTTGCAATTTTTTTGTCAGTGTGAAGTCAAACCGTTTTTAAATGTATAATTAGAAACAAACCAGAGGAGATACACATGCGCAATATCAACCAGATGTACCTTTCTTGTAGTGTTCACCAATTCCTCTTTAGTCATCCCCATTATACATTTGACAATCTTCTCAGTGGTGCTGTTGTCGCACTCAGCAAGATGAGCCACCACCTGGCCACATAAAGTATTTCAAACAAATAATATGGTCGTTTGACAAATCAGTAAAAAGATATTCTCTGTTGCATCAATGTGAGATATGTACAATACCATAGCTTGAGCCAGAGGCGACTTTGTGATGGCCATTGTTGCAACTCCACTTTGAAGAACAGCTCGATGAAATAATCCCTTTGCTAACGGGGAGATAGTCTGTCAGGTCGGAAACAGAGGGAAATCAGATAATGTTACATGTTATTCCCTGACATTCTGAGATATGCGGTTTTTGTTTTACCAGTATGGAGGCACTGATGCCCCCTGCAGATTCCCCTGCGATGGTGACAGATTTGGGGTCCCCTCCGAAGCTTTCAATGTTCTCCTGAACCCATTTTAGAGCTGCAATCTGGTCCAGAATACCCCAGTTTCCAGTTGCATGCTCATCCCCAGTGCTGTCAATGCATATGCGGAGAAATCCATCAGAAACATGGAAAAGCATCACGCCCGTTTCAATTAGACAATGTTTGTCTTACAGCCTGAAGTCAAAACCGGATAAACTATATTTTTTGGTTCCAGCTTTATTTCTACATGTTGCCTTACAACATTCAAGTAACGTAGAAAGGCAGCAGTTCTTAAAGGTGAAAATAAATGAAAACTAGAATAACCGAGTTGGAACAGTGATCAGTCCTATGATTTAATACTTTGTAGAGCTACCTGTTGCATTAATTACAGCCATCAGTCTGTTAGGTTATGTTCCCATTACTTTACATTACTTTAATCCATCCACAGATTTTCAATTGGATTTAGGTCAGGGCTCTGACTTGGCCACTCAAGAACCTTCACCTTTTATCCTCGATCCACCTTGTAGAAACACCTGCCCATCTTCATGCTCACAGGTTTTTCCTCAAGAATTTGGGTGTACTTGGCCGCATCCATTTTCCTTTCAATTCTGACCAATTGCCCAGTACCCACTGAAGAGAAACACCCCCACAACATAATGTTGCCACCACCATGCTTCACACACTAGGTATGGTGTGTTTTGGGTGATGTGAGATTTGAAATCTTTGTGTTTCCTTCTCCCAACATGTGACTTTCTACAACTTTGTAGTTTCTCTTTGAGTCCTTTTAAAGGCCCCTTTCCAGCCATGGTGTATTCGTTGTGTTGCCACGCACTACTAGTAATGGAATCATCATGGGACAGACAGTTTTCTTATGAAGTAATCAAACCCACTACAATTGATGTAAGGTAGTGGGCAATTAGCATGGTGTGTGATCAGGGAAGTGGCTGGTTGTACCTGAGCAAGTTTATAATGGTTACTCTAAAGTGCTGATCACTTATCCAAACCAGGTGTGTCACTAAATACATTTTAATAATTGTTTAGAATTCAATTTTTTTTGTCATTTTCACTTTGATGTTGAGGGTTATAATGTGGTAAGACAGGCAGAGAAAAGTTATATTACATACATTTAAATGTCCAGAGTGTAATGAGACAAACAGATTTTGACAGGACATAATACTATATTATCAATAGGCACTGTACATTCCACTTCCACAATGCCAAACACAACACGCTATTTATCAGATGTACATACCTCAGGAATCCCAAAATTCCCAGACGATATTGAATGACAACTACGACCATGTTCTGATAGGCTGCTAGTGGTGATGCGTCATACTGAGCTGCCCCGCCCATTGTAAACCCCCCTCCGTGGATCCAAAAGAAAACCTGGGAAAACAATGAATGATTCCCCTGAGTTATATATATGTATATGTCGTATATACTGAGTGAGAAGGCCAATTTCTGAATGCTACCTCAATGCTACTTTAATGCAATTGGAACACATTATACTTGTTTATTTATGTCAACGCAGAAATTATTGAAGTTAGCAACTCTCTGTGCAAAATCCCTCTAAACACCGGACCGAACGAGAGTATTTAATTGCCCTAGAACCCCCCTAAATACTGATTCAACTTCCCAAGCTCAGTGATCCGTTGGACTGCGCGCCGCCTGACGCAGTTTGATAGGACTACTATTAGCAGGCTGTCAGTTTTTAGGGAAATGGCCTCGAAAAGACAGCAGGAGTCAGGATCAGAGAAAAGAATGAAGAAAAAACTCGTCATAAAGGAATCATGCTTAGGGCACCAAAATGGCTCGCAGCGCTAAACTTACAGGTAGTTTTTCGCCCGTCGCTGCCTCTGCCTGGGGCGTGTACACGTTAAGATAAAGACAGTCTTCGGACACGTCCGGCAGGGTGCTTTCAATTGCCATTGCTTTTACAAAGTTTTGAGTGATAACTGGATCCTGAATGCACCTGTATAGAGAGACAGGGACCGAGTGATAGAGAGAGAGAGTGGGTATTGAGAGTTGTTAGGTTAAATGCCATGCCCATTGTGTTAGCACTCCGTGTCCAGTGACAGCATACTGGTTAAGTCCGCTCACATGTGAGGCTGGCGAGTACCGTCCCACTCCCCCTCCCATGGCTCCACGACAGGCTGCGGGGCAGTGAGACGCAGCGGACCCAGGGGTGGACGGGCGAAGGGTATCCCCAAATACTGCTGCACCCTCTGCTCGGTGCCCTTCACATGTATGTATTCGCCCCGGACTTTGCCATTCTTCAGAGTGACCACCGGACCGCTCTCAGCTGGAGGCACAGTAAACACAAAGAAGGCTTTATCATGTAACCTGCTCAAAGTCTAGGCATACCAGTTGTTTCCCGTCACAGATCCTGTATTTAACGGGGCCAAATAACTGTGGAAATGAAACATTAGCAGGGAATTGTTGAAAACAGGAAACATTAAAGAAACTGTTTTGGATTTTTCCAGTGCTACTTTTCCCATAATCACGATAGCTATAGTGGCTTATTAGAATACACTGGTTACGTAACAGTTTTATTTGGCTGGTGGTCTTTATTTTGTATGGAATAATAAAATTAATATGTCTTACCGGTTGTTCCCAGAGAAGGACCTAAAATCACTATAGTCAGGTACACGTAAAGAAGCATTGTTCTCATCTCGGCTGTGTCTTGTGGTAAGGTAGAGAGGCACTCAAATACACAATAAATACCCTGTACACCAAGCACCTTCCCTCAGGGGCGAGTACAAACACACACACACACACACACACACACACACACACACACACACACACACACCATATTCATTGATTTAACCTCTGTTGCACTCAATAATGTATATATTAACCTGAGGTTGCAGCCAGAATGTATTACACAATAAGAGGTTTTGAAACCATAGGTCGACCATAGGTGCCCAAGATACAAACTTCTATAAAAATAAATGTTTTAGGTGATGAACACAGTTTATAGACGGCAGCAGTATAGTAAAAACAGTTCTAGAAAAATCAAGCTCAACTTGAGAAGAAAATTCTTTATTTCAGGGTTTAGGTCAAAACGTGACAAACAAAGTCAATAACAGAACCTAGGGTTAAACGGAGCAGGCACGATCAATATCACAGAGTCACTGTCAAAACATTACAAGCACGCAAGCATGTTTATTTATGTAGCACAATTCATACATAGAAGCATTTCAATGTGCTTTACAGAGGAAAATGATAATAAAATACATGCATTTTATATTCTATGGATCAGAACAAAAACAAGTAAAAACATCCAATGGGCAAATCAATGAGGAAAAGAAAATTAAAATTGAAAATACATGCATTTTATATTCATAACAACCTGTAATGCTGAAGTGACGGCATTTGCAACCTAGGGCTCCCCTGTGGGAGAACGCTGGGCAGAGACATCTACAATAAAACCTGTTAAACCGTTCCAGGTCTCTCATCAGTGGGTCTCTAGAACCTTTTCAGGTCTCTAGAACCTGGCCAGGAAGTTCTCAACACCCTCCGGGCTTACCCTCAGTAGGTCTCTAGAACCTTTTCAGGTCTCTAGAACTTGGCCAGGATGTTCTCAACACCTCCCGGGCTTACCCTCAGTAGGTCTCTGGAACCTTTTCAGGTCTCTAGAACCTGGCCAGGATGTACTCAACACCTCCCAGGCTTACCC
Source organism: Dallia pectoralis (assembly GCA_029465975.1). Taxonomy (NCBI): domain Eukaryota; kingdom Metazoa; phylum Chordata; class Actinopteri; order Esociformes; family Umbridae; genus Dallia; species Dallia pectoralis. Next base: position 3,909,659 of record CM055745.1, on the reverse strand, counting down.
TCAGTAGGTCTCTGGAATCTTTTCAGGTCTCTAGAACCTGGCCAGGATGTACTCAACACCTCCTGGGCTTACCCTCAGTAGGTCTCTAGAACCTTTTCAGGTCTCTAGAACCTGGCCAGGATGTACTCAACACCTCCCAGGCTTACCCTCAGTAGGTCTCTGGAACCTTTTCAGGTCTCTAGAACCTGGCCAGGATGTACTCAACACCTCCCGGGCTTACCCTCAGTAGGTCTCTGGAACCTTTTCAGGTCTCTAGAACCTGGCCAGGATGTACTCAACACCTCCCAGGCTTACCCTCAGTAGGTCTCTGGAACCTTTTCAGGTCTCTAGAACCTGGCCAGGATGTACTCAACACCTCCCGGGCTTACCCTCAGTAGGTCTCTGGAACCTTTTCAGGTCTCTAGAACCTGGCCAGGATGTTCTCAACACCTCCCAGGCTTACCCTCAGTAGGTCTCTGGAACCTTTTCAGGTCTCTAGAACCTGGCCAGGATGTACTCAACACCTCCCGGGCTTACCCTCAGTAGGTCTCTGGAACCTTTTCAGGTCTCTAGAACCTGGCCAGGATGTTCTCAACACCTCCCGGGCTTACAGAGCTCTCAGGTCTCCCAGGACCTGGGCCTGGAAGTTTTCCAAACTTTGAGATTTTTTTCCCAGGTCTCTAGAACTTGTGCCAAAATTCCCCGGTCAGTAGGTCTCTTTTCAGGTCTCTAGAACCTGGCCAGGAAGTTCTCAACACCTCCCGGACTTGATTTCAATTGAAACGGGTGAAACATAGGTAAGGCCGCGTCTGTGTAGCCTACATAAGTTTCACTTGTGGAGGAGCCATTGTGCAGGGTCACGGTTTTGCGGTCTTGTGTTGCTGCTGATTTTGCGTCTTAAGTGTCTTAATAAAGTATTATATTTGAATAAAGCTCAACATTTGCTTCCTCCTGCTACCAGCATTGTGACGCTACCCAAAACAATAACAATAAAATACTAGTAACAACGATAACAGTATGGTTCCTGCTTCCTGCCTTGGTGGTGGAGCCTTAATCTGCTCCGGCTTTTCTCGCGGCTTCGGAGTGGAGCCTCCCTCGGCTCTGGCGCCATGTCCTGTGCTAGGCGCTCAAGGCTCATCGATGCGTGTGGGCAAAGATGGCTAAACCGTCTGATCTGACCGGACAGAAGATCTAATAATCTTTAATAATTTAAATTACAGCTACGGTTGGAATGTGTCCCAACGGAATGCACTGCAGCCTAATGCGTGTGAGGCTGCAAAACCGGAGAGCAGTCAATGCCCTCGAAAGCACCTACACCGTGCACACAAACGTCAGAACTGAACCCTGATCAGTGGAAGGAGGTCGTCTGGTCCGACGAGTACAAATGTTTTTGACATCACGTGGATGGACATGGATGTTTGTGTGTGTGTGTGTGCGCACCGTTCACCCGTGGTAGTGAGGGCACCAGGATGCACTATGGGAAGTGATGGCACCAGGATGCATTATGGGTAGTGAGGGCACCAGGATGCATTATGGGTAGTGATGGCACCAGGATGCACTGTGGGTAGTGATGGCACCAGGATGCACTGTGGGTAGTGAGGGCACCAGGATGCATTATGGGTAGTGAGGGCACCAGGATGCACTGTGGGTAGTGAGGGCACCAGGATGCACTGTGGGTAGTGATGGTACCAGGATGCATTATGGGTAGTGATGGCACCAGGATGCACTGTGGGTAGTGATGGCACCAGGATGCACTGTGGGTAGTGAGGGCACCAGGATGCATTATGGGTAGTGAGGGCACCAGGATGCACTGTGGGTAGTGAGTGCACCAGGATGCACTGTGGGTAGTGATGGTACCAGGATGCACTGTGGGTAGTGAAGGCACCAGGATGCACTGTGGGTAGTGATGGCACCAGGATGCACTGTGGGAAGTGATGGTACCAGGATGCACTGTGGGTAGTGATGGCACCAGGATGCACTGAGGGAAGTGATGGCACCAGGATGCACTGTGGGAAGTGATGGCACCAGGATGCACTGTGGGTAGTGATGGTACCAGGATGCATTATGGGTAGTGATGGCACCAGGATGCAATGTGGGTAGTGAGGGCACCAGGATGCACTGTGGGAAGTGATGGTACCAGGATGTACTGTGGGCAGTGATGGTACCAGGATGCACTGTGGGTAGTGATGGAACCAGGATGCACTGTGGGAAGTGATGGTACCAGGATGCACTGTGGGTAGTGATGGCACCAGGATGCACTGAGGGAAGTGATGGCACCAGGATGCACTGTGGGAAGTGATGGCACCAGGATGCACTGTGGGTAGTGATGGTACCAGGATGCATTATGGGTAGTGATGGCACCAGGATGCAATGTGGGTAGTGAGGGCACCAGGATGCACTGTGGGAAGTGATGGTACCAGGATGCACTGTGGGAAGTGATGGCACCAGGATGCACTATGGGAAGGGATGGCACAGGATGCATTATGGGTAGTGATGGCACCAGGATGCACTGTGGGAAGTGATGGTACCAGGATGCACTGTGGGAAGTGATGGTACCAGGATGCATTATGGGTAGTGATGGCACCAGGATGCAATGTGGGTAGTGATGGTACCAGGATGTACTGAGGGAAGTGATGGTACCAGGATGTACTGTGGGCAGTGATGGTACCACGATGCACTGTGGGAAGTGATGGTACCAGGATGCACTGTGGGAAGTGATGGCACCAGGATGCACTATGGGAAGGGATGGCACAGGATGCATTATGGGTAGTGATGGCACCAGGATGCACTGTGGGAAGTGATGGTACCAGGATGCACTGTGGGAAGTGATGGTACCAGGATGCATTATGGGTAGTGATGGCACCAGGATGCACTGTGGGAAGTGATGGTACCAGGATGCATTGTGGGAAGTGATGGTACCAGGATGCACTGTGGGAAGTGATGGTACCAGGATGCACTGTGGGAAGTGAAGGTACCATGATGCATTGTGGGAAGACAGAAAGGCGGAGTGTGGAAGTGTGACGCTAAGGGGACTTATTTGGGTCCAAGCTTTCATGTGGATGTCAAATGGACACGTGCCAACAACCAAAACAGTTGCAGACCTGGTACACCCTTTAATGGCACTGGTATACCGGCGAGTCGGCGCTGTTTTGGCGGCACGCCGAGAACCAACAGCTTATTAGGCAGGTTGGTCATAATGTTTTGTGTATAATTTCATAGAGTTACAGTTTGATTAAAGAAACTAGTTACACATAACTGAGAAAACAAATGTTCATAATTTATATGATATATATATTATAAAATTTGATTTTTTTGCTCAGTGCCTTTAGCAACTGTGCATACTTCAGATAGCAACCTCCCTTCTACCTGTCAAAACTATTTATAATAATCCTGTTAAATATGTTTTAACTTGGGCAGTGAATTGTTAGTACTTTCCAGAAAGTTCAACCTTCAAGCCAATCAATCATAAAACATCCAGACATGGTGACCTTGCAGTGGTTCTGGACCGGATCTGACCATCACCATGTGCACGTCTAAAATCCACTTGGTATATTTATTATGCACAAATGGGAACGTCAGTTTAGCTGGCATATCGTGAAAAACAATGTTTGTTTCTAGGTCAGAGCGAATCAGCCCAGCTTGGGTAACTACCCCAGAACTATGGTGTTATTTGTGTTTGCACCACAACACCCAGTGTGAGTAACTACCCCAGAACTATGGTGTTATTTGTGTTTGCACCACAACACCCAGTGTGAGTAACTACCCCAGAACTATGGTGTTATTTGTGTTTGCACCACAACACCCAATGTGAGTAACTACCCCAGCACTATGGTTTTATTATAGTTTTCACATGTTCCTCGTCGTAGTTAATTAGTCTGTGAATTTGAGTGTCTCTCAGTTTCTGGGTTTTGTGGACCATTGTTTTATAATTCCTGTTGCTGACATTTAGTTTGTCTGTGTCGTTATTTAGTTCTTCAAGTGTGACTTAAATAAATATGAGCTGAAGCTCGGCATCTGTGTCTGCTGCTAGCCAGCACCGTGACACAGACCGTATTTGAAGCTATTGTAAAATAATTCCACATAAATGAATGATGAAATGCAAACAGTACCATATAGGGGTCAGAGAGGGGTCAGGGAGGGGTCAAAGAGGTTGCAGGAAGAGAGCCATGAGCAACTTGACGTAATTCAGAGTGACTTCCTGGACAGCTATTTTACCCCATGAAGGCCACGCTAATGCTAGTCTCTCTGGCCTCTGGCTGCTCACATACTTCCTTCAAACGATGATCTCTGACATGTTTCCCACAAGTCCGAGCTGGTCGGCATGTTGACAGATCTGATCACACGACAGCACCACTTCTTCACTTGGACATTTAGCCTAAACCGTCTAGCGGCGTGGAGATCTCACTTCAACGACGTACATTCCCGCAAATGTTTACCCCAAGAACAAAAAAATGTATATTATAAAAATGTTAAAGGGTATGTGTCTAAACTATGTAGGGATTGTTGCTAGAAACCAGGCTAGCTCAGTTCTACTTAAGCTTTCCATACCTAACAATAAAAAAAAAATAAGGTCTGCGGAGAACTGAGTAAATATAATAGATGAAAAAAACGACATAGTTTATGGAAAAAAACGTGTTTGATATGTTACTGATGATGCACCATGCGGCCTGACAAGATGACATAGTGATAAATATTTCTCCATCATTTCCGAAGGACACACTTTCAGACCGGGCTGGTTCAACCAGCTAGCCTGACACAACTTTAAAAGGCAGCAGGTAGCCTAGCAATTAGAGCTTTGAACCATTAACTAAAGTATTTCTGGTTCTACATCCTGTGCCCAGGCGGCGACCGGGGGTTAATCTGTTCTCGAGCAAAGCAATGAACTGTAATTACTCCGGGTTTCTGTCAGTAACGGCTGTTCTCTGTCAGTGACCCGACTCTCTAGAGAACAGGAATATTTAAAACACAGACATTTCATTTCACATGAATAAATGTGTACCCTTCCATGTGTGTGTGTGTGTGTGTGAAACACCACAAATTTGACCTGATATATTTCACATTAAATAAAAAGACTTAATTATCTAGTTACGGTGCTGAGAAACTGTATTGTTTGCCGTATTGAAAACTAAAGACAAACAGATTACATCTATTAAAAGTACAAACAGTGCTGGTACTATAGAAGCACACTGGTCTGTGCCCCAGCAACATATGAGCACGGGGTCCGTGTACTCTTATTATGAAACATCACATCAACAGTCACTTCTAGGGTTAAATTCACTAACTTCAGGACATTTCTGTAAGCTCTCTGGCTTCACAGGAATCCGGGTGAGAGCAACCTATATTTCTGAACATTTCTAGACATAGAAATATAGATTCTAGACATCTGTAAAAAAAGTTATTTCGGTATAATTTCTCGAATGTTAAAATCATTTTGTAGTTTGTAAGCGTTGATGTTCCTATGAGGGTTATCTATAATACCTAGCATTTATCAGGCTCAGTGGTTGTAGATATGACTAATATGATATTTCGATGCACTTACAAGTATGACTTACGGTAATACTAGAGGAGAAATTTCCACGTGGAATGTGAGTATTACCTAAATATAGCAAATAAATTACCATTAGTACACGAAGACAAAGTACATAATTATGCAATACAAAGGCTACCCTTTAGTTGTCCTTTCACATAGGTACAGGATGTTTCACAAGTCCTGTATGCTGCGATACGCACGTCTTCCTGCAATACTATGCGCCTTATTGACCTATCTCAGGTCATCAAAATATGTAGGCTTATCATAGGTCATGCACACGCTACTCTCTTTTTTTCGACCATTTACTAGAAATCATGAGAGTTGCGTTAATCATCTCCCAACACGGGCAAATGTCAAGGTCTGTGTAGATGAAATGGTAGGCGGCAAATCAGCTATCAAAAACGACGTTGGATGAAGGAGAAATGGGCATGGTCGTATGTGTTCATAATGTTTTGGCTCATCAGTGTATATGCACACATTGATTTAACCCCTTTGTTGCACAAGAGACCTGACCTCCCTCAGACCAATTTACAACACACCAGTCGCTGAGCAAGCCACCCAGGGACGTCCAGGTGGACAAAGAAATTGGGTAACTTTATCACATTTTCAACAGGTGACATATGATGGGACATTCACTAACTAACTAACTTTTGACAAAAATGAACCATTTTTCTTGGGTCTCATATTGAATGCTATATCGTGTAGCTTTTCAGTACCAACTACCTCAGCTCAAAAATATCCCAAAAGTATCAACATAATGCCAACTCAATGATTTGTCAATTTTCAGATAGCGATTTAGTTCGTATTACGTCATGCATGTATCACTCACACACAACCCAAACGATCTCTGAAACATTCCTCCATGAAACCATTGTTTTCATTAAATATCCGGTATTTATGTGTGCATAGCATTTTAGGAATAAATTATATTTCTACTAATAATTCTTTGATTCTACATATTCTGACGTTATACAGTATTTGTGTGGACTGAGATCAACAGGCTAATGCTCTTTGTATGGTTGTATATTTATCTGGGCCTGGCCATCGTTCTTTATACTGCACCCTCTAGATTTCCTATACGTTCACTAGATGGCAGCAGTGAATCTGGGTTAAATGTCTTGTGAACAATTAGTTTTCATATAAACAGACCATGATCCAAATACATAGACACCATTGATATATTAATGCAAAATATACTGTACAATGTACATAATAGAAAAACTCGGCTGTAATGTATGCTCAGTAAATCAGTAAATTATATTATTTATAATATAATTCAGAGATTGAGGTATTATACAAGAAGTAATCACTTATTTTCTCCAATCGGGTCCAAATTATTGGCATAACTTTTTTTCAGTTATCAGACACCCTCCCTGTACTTAAGACTCTCTAAAAATGTTTTATGAGATTTAATAATACATTCAGAAAATCTTCGACTATTCCTCCAACATCATCCCAGTTTCTTCAAATCCTTCGTCTGTTCTAATGGACTTCTGGATATTTTGTTGTCAATTAATGATGGGACAATTCACCATTTAGTGATTTTCCATAATGTCCCACTAAACAAAAGTCCCATTATCCTCTAAATGCCTCTAGAGGCCAATTGAAGCTAGAATATGGTGCGAATATCTGGTAAGTATTTGATTGACTCCAGCGTCTCGAAGGCATAATCTTTCTCACAACCCTAAACACGGATGGCTGGTTTATTTAATAAACTCACAGAGAATTCAACAGCCATCCGATTGAGCATCTGTGGGATCCACGGCGGCTCCACCTCGCAAATAAACAGGACGGATCTACTGCTAATGTTTTAATCCCAGATACCATATAAGGGGCACCTTCTGGGGTAAAGTTTCGTCCATGCCTCTGCAGGTCGCCGGTACTGTTTTGCCTCATCCATGCGTTTATGTATATATATATATATATAATATTAAGCATATTATTGGTCATACAGTTTTGACTCATCCATGCGTATTTATTTATATATATATATGTATATTATATGTTATATTAGATATATTATTGTTTTTATCTCCACTAAGTGGTTAACATGTTGCATGTTAGTATTAGAATTAGGGTTGAAATCACAAATGAATACGGATATTACATTAAAACAATAGGGTGGTTGGCTGTGATTACATACCAGTGTTGACTATAGCCTATAGCCTACTACCCAATTGATAGTAAATAATAATAATAAGAACACGCCCATCAGGTGCACGTTCCCTCCATACGTCAGACGCACAGTGCGCGTTAAAGGCGTGCCAGAGCGCGTTAGGGGCGTGCCAGCTGTGCGTATCAGCTGTGCGCTCCACAGTAATATAGATAGAGAGTAATATACTGGCGCTCCATTGAAAACCTCCTGCCAGTTCAACGGCGTGGGACGGAGCAAGGAAAAACACACACACAGCTTAAAAGAATACAAGAATAGACCGCATCAACGTCGACAAGAGGAGACAGGAGCCACACCGGCATCCCGTAGAGGTGTTTGGACATCACAAAGGAGTGGTTAGGAGTGTCCAAAGGAGACACCGGGAGAAGCGCGCACATCTGGGAAGACGTCGAGAAGTAACCAAAGCTTCCTTGCGGCCACACAGGTCGCCCAAATCATAAGGCCATATTAGTGCGGGTCATGCGGATTTGTCCGTCTGGAGACCGTGCTGTGTTCCGGTGCTAGTTGTCCTGCGTGGGAAGTTCACTTCTCCTTCTAGTGGACCAGGAGCAGCGGGGAGCCATGTCCCGAAGGAAGCAGAGCACCCCGCGGCAGATAAAACGTAAGGAGAAACAAGTTCACATGCATTTACAAATGTGGGTTATTGGGCACTTGTTACTTATATACAGTAACAGGTATTATTATTGAGCATTGACCAAACATGATAAGTATATATAGGTAATAGGCTGACGAAACCATATGTATTTATTTATTAGGTTAATGTTCGTTTGTAATGATTATTTATGACATATAAACATATTATAGCGGTCTCAAAGCATTTAAAATGGTAGCTATTCTAATTTTGAACACATACATATAGATTAAACACATTATTCAGCGTTTTCACATGCATTTCACTATAATTGTATCATTATACATGTCTTGTGAAGCGTCTTAGCGTTCACCTGCTCCACTCCTAATAATGTTTTAATTCATTTGTTTTGAAGGATCATTGTGAAATATAAAATGTATTAGTGTTGTACATGTCATAGCCAACATTTGGAAACATGGTTGATGCGCTAATTTGTTTTTCTCAATTGGAGACAAGCTACATTGGAGTCTGCAACTTTATTTCGAGTTGCAAAATAGGCCCTAATAATAAGTTGCATTTGCTTGATCTTTTGAAAACATCTCTTGTCCATTGGCAACTGAACTATAACAGTGGTTTCCTGTTTAATTCTGTTGTGGAAACGTCACTGTTCTCTGAAAAGGCGATGTGAACGCAGATAAACAGCGATCTGATCGCAGCACAGATATGGATTAAAATGGGATCTTTTTTATTTGTTTTCTGTCTGGTGAGGCTGCATGGCGGTGCATTTCCCCAGGCCTTTCAGTTCTCTTTCCAGAGATCGGGCGTCTGATTGGGCGCATGGCTGATTTCTCCCGCTGATAGTGGTTTACAATTGGATCTTTTTCATCATCTGGCCTTTTAACTTTATAAAGCATTGGCGACCATTTAAAAGGCGTATAGTTTGTTCTGATGCTTGGTCTCAGTGCTTGACAAGTTCTTCCTGTTTACAACATGTGTGAAGGTTTCTGTGATCGCGCAGTTGATAAAGATATTAATAATATGTTAACACACACACTGTTGCTCTGGTGCCAGGCGCTGTTTCAGTTCTTCATCCAGTAGAGATGCCACGGTCAGATAACCATAGTAGCAATATCTTGGAGGCTGAGTTTGAAAGGACTGCTGAAAAATAAAGCAGAAAGCTTCTTTTGAAAAGGAAGAAATTACATGGTGTTGTAACACCAGCGTGCATTACTGCACTGTGCGTTAAGTGTGTAAAAATGTTTCTAGTAAAATAATTGCCAAATGGACTGTCCAATTAAGACCAGCGCCATTCCATCGCTAAAGTCCGTTGAAAAGCCACATGGATGTGAGTGATATCGACAACCGTGTGCCTCTTACGCAGAGTTACAAACGTCTCACATATTATGTTGCTAATGCGGAGATGATAGTTCTGTGGGCTAGCTGCAATAATAAGTGAGGAAAAATAGGTTATTTCCGTGTCTACATATTTTCCCATAGCGGTCTATCAATGGAGCACCTATCAACGTTTGGTGGACTGTGGGTAGAGTCCAGCCACTGGACCGGATAAGCCCGGTGGCCTTGTCTTTATCACTGTTTCACACCATCATGCTTTCCCCGGCCTCGTGACGTGGAACGCCGAGAAACATTGAAGACGACTTTTGTGCGCCTCGGGCGGACATTTGAATCAAGGAATGGCTGTCGAGACTTTGGGTCTGATTACGACGTCCACCTTCTTACTTCTCTGCGTTCTCCCCCATTCTAGACCTGGTTCTAACGATGGTTACACGTGCCGGGCGGCGGTTGTGTTTAACCGGCTGGGGCACAAAAACAGACGAGACCGGCGTTCTGGAGGTCTCAATTGAGAGTAGATATTTGTCTGCGGCTGTTGTGCGTCATTCTCCGCAACGGCAAAGATCTGTCGAACTGATTACCCGTTTGCTCCTCGATGGAAAGATAAGCAAGCGGGGCCTTTGGCTCCGGATCCCAGGGCTTCTATTTTGGCGGTTGAGATGGCAGACCGGATTAGCGGCGCGGCGATCCAACGTCCGATAGCGTGAATGTGAGACAGATGGAGGCGATTGGGGATGGAGCTCGCATTCTAATTACATCTGGCTGTCGTATTCTCGTCTTTGTCGTGTTCGCGTTGTTGTTGTTTGGCTCGGTCGGGCGAGATGGCTCGGCCTGTATCTCCACATTGTTTCTTTTTAAAAAAAAAGAGAGAGGGAGAAGCAGATAAGAACCGAAATGGGGATGGCGGCTCCGATACGGTACGGTGGGGAAAAGCCAGGAATACAGAAACGGTAGATGGATGTATTGTGGGTTTTAAAAGCCGGCATCTCCCCCCTCGCTGAGATGTGCGCTCCTGATATGGCCGTCTGCTGATCGCCGATAGATAAGCACAGGCAGATCCCGCAGATACCGAAGCTCTCTGCAGATCTGCCCTCGTGACGTCACAGATGAAGCCGGGAGGTTACGATGAATAATTCATGGCCTCCTATAGATGTCACGACGTCACGTCTGTGTGTGTTCAGCTGCCTCTGAATTACCGCTGACCTCATCGTTTCAAACAATGGCAGTTGTGCTGGAAGTTTTATTTTGTCGTGAGCGGGATCTAGTTTGGCGACCCTGTTGAGTTTAAGCACGGTTGCCTTCAAAACAGACGTCTTTGAAACTATTGGTCTAATGGCTGGTCAACATTTGCATGATTTATCCAGCCTTCCCAGGCAAATATATAATGTTTTTTACATTGGTCATGTCCTTTATCCACACACGCACACGCACGCAGCACGCACGCACACCCACACACCCACACACACACACACACACACACACACACACACACAGAGAAAACCCAATTGCCCGTCCATTCGCACACACCACACAGCGTCTTGGTGGCTTTCTCTCGTGTGTTTTCCCTTCTTTGTTCTGCCTTTAGCTCGATGTGAACTTTTGATAAGCCCTGGGGCCCGATCTCCGGTGCAGATAGAGATCGCCAAGTGCGATTGTAGTTGTTATCAGCACAGAGCAGACGGGAGCTGAGACTCCACTGCAATAACAAAGCGACACGACAGGAGCAGCAAGGACCCTGGCAACCAGTTCCACCGTTAATGTGATTAATGTTGTTGTATAATTAGATGATAGGTGTGAAAGCATTTCTCTCCCTCGCCTCCCCCCTGTGTTCTCGCCCTAACAAGCGTCGTAGTTGATTAATTTAATTAAAACTAATACCACATATTACTCAGTGCAGATCCCATGCAAGATAGCATTGAGATGCGGGGGAATTTTTCTGCTCGTCGATGGATATCTCGCGAGTGCTTTTTTGGCGAAAAATAAAGAGCTTATGCAGCTGAAAGAAAAAAAAAATGTGCAAAAAGTTCAGCATCAGCGTTTAACTCTTAAAGCAGTCGATGGTGCGATGAGATATTAGATGATGACGATTGTTTCAGAATTAAGGTGCTTTTAAAGTTCTCAGGTCGAGAACGGAAAACTGTCTCGTGCATCAGCTGACGTTCGGGCGAAGATGCACCTTTCTTGGTGGATCTCTGTGCGTTCGGGGGTTCGTTGAGCGGCTGTTGTGCCGTTAAATCTGACGGCCGTGAACAATGTGGGTGGGAACGTAGAGGGTCTGCAGGGGAAGTTGGTTACATAGGAAACGCTGCTGGTTTGGTGTGTGTGAGTGAGTTATTACACCTTCCTGGTCCTATTTGCTCTGGGGACCGACGTTGCGTGAATTATGATACTCTGCTGTTTGGCCCATCTTGAGCCTGTGTAAACACTTTGACCCATGACCCCTGACACTCTAACACTGCCGGTTTACAGTAGCCTAATCCCCGTCAGACTGTTTGCTTATTGCAGTCGTTGTAGCCGTGTTGTGCACAAATTGTTCTAGAGTGAAAGTGGACATTTGCTGTGAAAACAAAGTAAAGAGCCCTTTCCTTGAGTGCATTCTGTGCATACTGTGCATACTGTGCATACTGTCTATACTGTGCATACTGTCTATACTGTGCATACTGTCTATACTGTGCATACTGTGCATACTGTGCATACTGTGCATACTGTCCATATTGTGCATACTGTGCATGATGTGCATAATGTGCATAATGTGAATACTGTACATACTGTGCATACTGTCCATGATGTGCATAATGTGAATACTGTGCATAATGTGCATACTGTACATACTGTGCATACTGTGCATACTGTCTATAGTGTGCATACTGTGCATACTGTGATGTGTTGTACCTCCCACTCTAATCACTGCTGTGGGATTTAAATGGACCGGCGATAGAGTAGAGTATCACAGATATATTTGTGAATCAATTTTATCGGTTAGTAGAGGTCAAAACATTTATTGTAGTTATCGTCATATTCGTACCTACGTTTCGACATTTTACCTGACATTAATGCGGAGTGACTACAAAATCACCTGTTCTCCTACCGGTTTAGGTTGGAAAAGGCGCGCGCAAATGTTTTCTGCAGTGTTTTTTGTCTCTCTTTAGTTCCCCTCAAATCTCCGTATGGTGACTGTCATGCGGGGTAAGTGTGAACACAACAAAATGACCGTATTCACTTGATTGTGACAGGCAGAAAAGCTGTCGATATCGACGCCACTGAATCACAATAATATTGAATTCCCACACCTCGTTGTAATGACTGTGTGACAGCGGGTGCCGACGATGTAACGTTTAGAATAAAGTCATCGATGTCCTACGGCCCCTTGGACACAGTCCAATCGGTATTGACTTGGGCACGTGGCCCTGTTTCAGAGTGATATTAACGGACGTAATGGCCGTTAAATACTCACACCGGTGGTTTATTAGTGCTTAACGCAGAGATTTGGATGAATGTGTTGTATCCCCGTATCCTGAATGTCAACAGGCCACATTGCCAAGTCCAGGCTGTGGGGACAGGGCCTGCCACATGCTGTGGGGACAGGGGCTGCCACAGGCTGTGGGGACAGGGCCTGCCACAAGCTGGAGGGACAGGGCCTGCCACAGGCTGTGGGGACAGGGGCTGCCACAGGCTGTGGGGACAGGGCCTGCCACAAGCTGGGGGGACAGGGCCTGCCACAGGCTGTGGGGACAGGGGCTGCCACAGGCTGGGGGGACAGGGCCTGCCACAGGCTGTGGGGACAGGGGCTGCCACAGGCTGTGGGGACAGGGCCTGCCACAAGCTGGGGGGACAGGGCCTGCCACAGGCTGTGGGGACAGGGGCTGCCACAGGCTGTGGGGACAGGGCCTGCCACAAGCTGGGGGGACAGGGCCTGCCACAGGCTGTGGGGACAGGGGCTGCCACAGGCTGGGGGGACAGGGCCTGCCACAGGCTGTGGGGACAGGGGCTGCCACAGGCTGTGGGGACAGGGCCTGCCACAAGCTGGGGGGACAGGGCCTGCCACAGGCTGTGGGGACAGGGGCTGCCACAGGCTGGGGGGACAGGGCCTGCCACAGGCTGGGGGACAGGGCCTGCCACATTCTGGGGGGACAGGGCCTGCCACATTCTTGGGGGACAGGGCCTGCCACCGGCTGTGGGGACAGGGGCTGCCACAGGCTGGGGGGACAGGGCCTGCCACAGGCTGGGGGACAGGGCCTGCCACATTCTGGGGGGACAGGGCCTGCCACATTCTTGGGGGACAGGGCCTGCCACATGCTGGGGGGACAGGGCCTGCCACATGCTGGGGGGACAGGGCCTGCCACATGCTGGGGGGACAGGGCCTGCCACATGCTGGGGGGGACAGGGCCTGCCACAGGCTGGGGGGACAGGGCCTGCCACAGGCTGTGGGGACAGGGGCTGCCACAGGCTGGGGGACAGGGCCTGCCACAGGCTGGGGGGACAGGGCCTGGGGGGGACAGGGCCTGCCACATTCTGGGGGACAGGGCCTGCCACATTCTGGGGGACAGGGCCTGCCACATGCTGGGGGACAGGGCCTGCCACATGCTGGGGGGACAGGGCCTGCCACATGCTGGGGGGACAGGGCCTGCCACATGCTGGGGGGACAGGGCCTGCCACATGCTGGGGGACAGGGCCTGCCACAGCTGGGGGACTGTGGGGACAGGGGCTGCCACAGGCTGTGGGGACAGGGCCTGCCACAGGCTGTGGGGACAGGGCTGCCACAGGCTGTGGGGACAGGGCCTGCTGCCACAGGCTGGCTGGGGGACAGGGCCTGCCACATGGCTGGGGGGGACAGGGCCTGCCACATGCTGGGGGGGACAGGGCCTGCCACATGCTGGGGGACAGGGCCTGCCACAGGCTGCTGGGGGACAGGGCCCTGCCACATGCTGGGGGGACAGGGCCTGCCACATGCTGGGGGACAGGGCCTGGGCTGGGGGGACAGGGCCTGCCACAGGCTGGGGGACAGGGCCTGCCACAGGCTGGGGGGACAGGGCCTGCCACAGGCTGGGGGACAGGGCCTGCCACATGCTGGGGGACAGGGCCTGCCACAGGCTGGGGGGACAGGGCCTGCCACAGGCTGTGGGGACAGGGGCTGCCACAGGCTGGGGGGACAGGGCCTGCCACAGGCTGGGGGACAGGGCCTGCCACATTGTGGGGGGACAGGGCCTGCCACATTCTTGGGGGACAGGGCCTGCCACATGCTGGGGGGACAGGGCCTGCCACATGCTGGGGGGACAGGGGCTGCCACAGGCTGGGGGACAGGGGCTGCCACAGGCTGGGGGGACAGGACCTGCCACAGGCTGGGTGAGTGGTGTCTAATGCGGTTTTGACAAGCCCCCCCCAGCGCCGGCGATAAGAGAGGCCATTTGCTCCGACTGTGTTCAGCACTCTTCTGATCCGGGGTGTAAAAAGTACTGGGCAAACAACCAAGGTGACCTGGTTTTACAGCTGTCAGGCTGAGTGGGCGGAGCAGAGCGGCACAGGAGTAAGACTCCGCCCCCAACTGTTCTGACATACAGGATGTACACGGAATGTTGTGTGTGTGTGTGTGTGTGGCTGCACTGTTTATATACTGTATTTATGGCACTAAGGAGCGCCACTCTCTCAGCTTCTGTGCGGGTGTGTATGACAAGTATGTAACTTTATTACGCTCATATTTCTTCCGCAAATGTAGTTTTTATTATTCTGCCGTTCTGTCAGTGGCCCACGGTGTGTTTATTGGGCTACATTAGAGACCGTGCGTGAAATCTCTTTGAGTAATGGACAGGGCGTATGTGGAGGGAACCGTCAGGCACAAAGGCACAGAAACAGGAGATGCTAGACTGGTCCCCAGGGGGGGCCACCTTGACGGAGGTGGTCTAGACCCGCGGCTCCTCGCCCTGTCCGCTCTCACGCATTACACCGGCCGAGTCCCAAGCGGCTCCATGATCAGCGTGTAGTGCCCTGCATTTGCGCAGGGTCTCGGTCAACCCGCAGTGCACTTCACCAGGAATACCGGGTCTTTTGGGACGGGGCACCTCCACAACTCTCTACCTGGCCAGTTGTACTAAATCAGGAACCAGGGCTCAGCGGGTTCTCTCGCTGTAGACATTATGGTTCATCCTGGCCGGCCCGTGTTACCTGTGTGTGAGTCTGTCTCGATTCGTGTTTGCATTAACCATGTGTGTTCTTGCTCTGCGGCTGATAAGAGACCTGCCAGTCAACAGATCTGTAAGCCGAGGGGAGGGATTTAGACAGTTTGGAGGCGGTGCCACGGGTGGGGTATGGTGGGGTACCGTGTTTAGGTTTCAAGTACAGTAATAAATGGTTGACTGGGAACTAATGTGCCAGTTTCAAGATGCAGATGATTAGGTGGCCGTGATAAGGAGGTCAGCTTGTTCATTTAGCCAGATCACAAAGGTTAACACCCCTCCAATCATTGCTGTGGGATCTTAGGGACCATAGAGAGTCAGGGGGCAATGTCCCCTTTGTTGCCACGGGGCATTGGGATTTTTTCCTTCATTCCAGATGAGTGCTCCCTACTGGCCTTTCCGCAACCCATCTAATGACCACGTTCCAGGCTAATGCCCACTATGTAAATACGCCTGGAACAGTAACCTTTACAAGCTGGCAGTTAGAAAGAGACAAACTCTTTGTGTGGGTGTGACCCAACTGACTCAACTATTAGTCACATTTTTATGCACGCGAATCAATCGAATGCAACGCGTGTGGCATTACTGCACAGGTATTTCTGACATTTGATCATGTGAATGTTAACCGTGTAACCGTGAGACCCTGTCTAGCCTGACACAGCCAATTGAGCATACGAAGTAGAAGCTAACAAGGTCGAAAATGATACACTTTTTTATTACCGGGAACAAGTCGTAATGAAGCAACATCAGTTATTACTAGAGTCACTGCAGGTGCACAGCTGAGGTTCCCTGTAGACTTCTACATCAGTATCAGTGTTACAACCCAGAGACGGGAGCTTGGTTTCATTCGACATGTGGAATATGACAGCTCTGAACAGGATGTGCTTAAGAGGCAAGCCAGCAATGGGATGCTGGGCGGTACGCGGCTGGCCATTTGAATGCCGTTCTCCACCTCACTCCCTGTATTTTCATCCAATAGAAAGTAATGTTCCACCTTACTCCTTTTTTCTTCTTCAAACAAAAAGTCATGTTCCAACTCACTCCCTGTTTCAGTCGATAACCATATTCCACTTCACATCCTGGTTTATCTTCCAATAGAAAGCCATGTTCCACTTCACTTCCTGTTTTGTCATTCAATAGAAAGCCATGTTCCATTTCACTCTGCGTTTTCTCATCCAATAGAAAGCCATGTTCCACTTCACTTCCTGTTTTGTCATTCAATAGAAAGCCATGTTCCATTTCACTCTGCGTTTTCTCATCCAATAGAAAGCCATGTTCCACTTCACTTCCTGTTTTGTCATCCAATAGAAAGCCATGTTCCATTTCACTCCGCGTTTTCTCATCCAATAGAAAGCCATGTTCCATTTCACTCCGCGTTTTCTCATCCAATAGAAAGCCATGTTCCACTCCACTTCCTGTTTTGTCATCCAATAGAAAGCCATGTTCCACCTCACTCCGCGTTTTCTCATCAAATAGAAAGCCTTGCTCCACTTCACTTCCTGGTTTATCTTCCAATTGAAAGTCGTGCCGGACTATCTTAGATCTTTCTTCGTCTAGTTTCTTATTGATACATTCACTTATTTTATTACAGATCTGTATATTATTTTGAACATATCATAATAATTAAATACTTCAAAGGTCTTGAAATTTTTAAAAGTAAAAAATTAAAATGTATCAATTCGTACAGCAAATGTTCATCAAATATAATCCACATTACAATTCCCATTTCATGTTGCTGTTGAATTATTTTCCTGCGGTGATGAACTGGTTTAAATTAAGATGCTAAGATTAACATACTGCTAAAATCAGATGAGGGATTATCATGGCAGATTGAGTTAGATGGCTATAATGTCCCTATAAACGAAGACGGTGCTTCCTTGACAACCAGGAAACATAAAAGTAAAGTAAGGAAGCGGACGAGAGGGAAGAGCAATCGAATGGTTTGATGACGTGATCTGTCTGCAATCAGAAGTCTAACATCATGTTTTTTTCTTGGTTTCAGCAGCTGGATCTACAAATAGAGTCAGTTTGCGGCAAAGTGCAGGAGACTATTGATTCACATTGATTGATTCACATTGATTCACTCATTGACTATTTACTTTGTGCGGTGTCAGTAGATTCTATAGGTCGCTTTATAACCATTGGTTGCTATCTGGTATGATGTTTGTTTTTTGTCAAAATGAAACCCAAATGAACATGTCATTGTTCCTCCTACTTGTGTGTATTTACCATGTAAGATGCTGAGTAAATAACTGTCTACTACTGTGAGTGAGTTATTACAGACGGTGTTCAGGTTTTATGTTGTTGCCATAACCTTTCACCACTGTTCCTGCTCTCTGTTTGCTCACACTGTATCCTAGCCTGTATTATCCTCATACTACCGTCTCTTCCCTTTCTACCGGTCGGTCTGTTTTATTCACATCTTCATCCCTCCTCCACAAGCGGCTGCCCCCAACCCCCCGCCCCCGCCCTCCCCCGTTCTATCAACCCCTCTCCCGTTCTCGCTCCCTCCTTCCGTATCTCACCCCCTCTGTCTCTGTCTCTCTGTCTCCAGTCAGACCTCTAGCCCCACTGAACCAGGTCTTGGCGCTATGATAATGTGGAAAGTTGAACTGGCCCCATTACAGCTCGGCTGATGGCAGTGGAGATATGGCTGTTGATAATGGGTACAGATAGCGCTGACACAGCGGTCCAATAGCCAGGCCTCTCTCTCTCTCTCCCCCATTATCATTCCTGCCCACCGATGGGGCTCCCAGAACGCTATCTGCTCTCCATTTCCACTCCTGCCACAGATAAGAATGGAAATACTGACTTCATAGCTGACTGATTAAAGTGTCTGCCTTTCTTGATAATACACAGATAAATTATGTTTTTTTTCCTCTCCTCCCTTTCTCTCTATCTATCTCTCTCTCTCCCCCCGCTCTCTCTCTTTCACCCTCTATCTTAGAAAGGGTAGGGTGCGTCAGGGCGAAAAACCTCTCCCCTTTAATTTCTCTCTCTTTGTGGGCCTTTTTGAGAGGGTTGGAGGCAGAGGGACACAGACCGGGCTGGAGAGTTGGCCGCTGGTAATTGGCTCTGTTTAAGGGTTGTGTCTGAGGGTGGAGTCAGAGGGTGGAGTCAGAGGGTGGAGTCAGAGGGTGGAGCCAGAGGGTGGAGCCAGAGGGTGGTGCCAGAGGGTGGTGCCAGAGGGTGGTGTCTGAGGGTGGTGCCAGAGGGTGGTGCCAGAGGGTGGTGCCAGAGGGTGGTGCCAGAGGGTGGTGCCAGAGGGTGGTGCCAGAGGGTGGTGCCAGAGGGTGGTGTCAGAGGGTGGAGTCAGAGGGTGGAGTCAGAGGGTGGAGTCAGAGGGTGGAGTCAGAGGGTGGAGTCAGAGGGTGGAGCCTTAGGGTGGAGTCAGAGGGTGGTGCCTTAGGGTGGTGCCTTAGGGTGGAGTCAGAGGGTGGAGTCAGAGGGTGGAGTCAGAGGGTGGAGTCAGAGGGTGGAGTCAGAGGGTGGAGTCAGAGGGTGGAGTCAGAGGGTGGTGCCTGAGGGTGGTGCCTGAGGGTGGAGTCAGAGGGTGGAGCCTGAGGGTGGAGTCAGAGGGTGGAGTCTGAGGGTGGAGTCTGAGGGTGGAGTCTGAGGGTGGAGTCTGAGGGTGGAGTCTGAGGGTGGAGTCTGAGGGTGGAGTCTGAGGGTGGAGCACATCGTACATTCATTTTACATCCTGGTTTTGCCCGGTAATTTCCCCATGATGGGGAGACGTGACGCGAGGCCGGAGGAATCGGGCCGACGACGGGCAGCGGTTCTGTCCGCGGCGGCCCAGTTAGACTCCCATGGCACTCACAGGATTTCCCAGGTTGTGTTTTTATCACTGATTGCACCGGTGAGATAGCAGGATAATCACTGATGGAGACCCACAGCATCAAAATCCCATAACCCATTAGGGTTTTATCCACATTCCCTGTCTCTTCCTCTGCTTTGTTACTCCCGTTTCCTCTCTCCTCCTCTTACTCTCTCCTCTCATTATTGGCGTGTCATTAGGAGTGAATTGCCACCCCAGGACTCCTCCTCTTCCTCATGTAGCTGATGGGATACCTCCTGTAAACGACCCCTACTGATATTGGTACATGTAGCTGATGGGATACCTCCTGTAAACGCCCCCTACTGATATTGGTACATGTAGCTGATGGGATACCTCCTGTAAACGCCCCCTACTGATATTGGTACATGTAGCTGATGGGATACCTCCTGTAAACGCCCCCTACTGATATTGGTACATGTAGCTGATGGGATACCTCCTGTAAACGCCCCCTACTGATATTGGTACATGTAGCTGATGGGACACCTCCTGTAAACGCCCCCTACTGATATTGGTACATGTAGCTGATGGGATACCTCCTGTAAACGACCCCTACTGATATTGGTACATGTAGCTGATGGGATACCTCCTGTAAACGACCCCTACTGATATTGGTACATGTAGCTGATGGGACACCTCCTGTAAACGACCCCTACTGATATTGGTACATGTAGCTGATGGGATACCTCCTGTAAACGACCCCTACTGATATTGGTACATGTAGCTGATGGGATACCTCCTGTAAACGCCCCTACTGATATTGGTACATGTAGCTGATGGGATACCTCCTG